>JARHVA010000896.1:0-600000 GCA_037957365.1 Torreya grandis
GATCCCTCTAATTCAACAAGTAAGTATTTGACCCCATTCAATGGAGGAAAGAGACAAATAAAATTGGCCTTGGTGCCTTTGGCACCTAAAAATAATACTAGTTTAACCTTTACTCACCCTACCAGTGATGTTAACCTCTTCAGTGATGAGAACCCTATTTATGGACTAGCTAGTCCTCATTGGCTTGTTTATGGTAAATTAATAAAATACCATCTCTCTCTCTCTCTCCATCATGGGCCTTAACCCAAGTTGGCATAGATGTGTAGGATAATGTCAAGCCATGGATCTAGGATATTTTAAATAGAGAAGTAGAGAGAATGATCTAAATATTTCATAACAAATAAAGATAGAGGATTGACACCCTAGGGGCTTCTAGGAGTTTAAATATATTAGTTCCTAAGTAACCAAAATTTAAGGAGTTTGACACAATAATGCATTTCAATCTAGATACATTAGTTTTGGAGAAAATAGTGACAAAGAAGGCCACCATTGGCACCTAGGAGTTCACTTTTAAAAAGGTGGAACCTTTTATGGGCTTAACTCCTATTCAAGGGTAGGTAGCAGGGGATCATCCCATCCATTAGGAGGATGTAACAAATTTGGTGGTAGCACAATCAATAATGACTATGGATAGAATCCAAGGAATGAAGCAACGGTCCTTAACTTGGAGAAGGAGAAGCAGGATTTAGAGGCTCAAGTCCTACACTCAATTCCTAAGGACTTAATATAGGTGATAAATAGATCTTTGTTATCTACATTTGAGAATTTAAAGAGAATCAATATTATATTAAGTTCTTTAAACCATCAATCTAAGATTTCATAAGCCTTAATCACCCAATGGTAGGATTCTCAATCTTAGATGATAGAACTCATCAAAGTGCATAAGACAAAGTAGGCCCTGAACTTCAAGATCATCAAGCTTAGACATTTAGATATCCTCATGGTAGTTTTGATGGAAAAGTAAAAATATTTGGTCACCTAGTACATCAATTTTAATAACTTCATCAAGGAAGACAAGGACCTAGTAATAAAAATGGAGAAACTTTTGGGCAGCTTGTTGGACAACCCATCTCAAACCATTACTATAGACCTTATCAATGATGGAGAATTAAAGCATAGAGTTGGTATCCACATTTAGGGCATTAAAGATAACCAAGTCCATTCTACCAAGGATAATCAGAAGATCCTTGACACCATCCTTACTTTAGGGAAGCAAATCATAGATGCATAATGTATCAAGGAACTCATGGATAAGGATGATAAGGAATTTCACACATTGGCAAATCAAGAGGAAGATTTTCTAATGAAACCTTTAGTGGATTTTGAGATAATCAAAGAGTAATACACCAAGGTAAAAGACTTCCTTAGACAAGGCTATTTGAGGGGCCCACTACCAATGTAATTTGTAAAAGAATATCCCTTTGTATCAAATATATAATAGTATGTTAACATATATGGTTTCCTTTTGTCAATTTTGATGTAGTAGGTCATATACATTATAATCATTATATTAAGAATATGTGTCCTTATCCTGCATGTGGATATTTTAATAAGTTAATTGGTGAACTACCTATATTCCTATAAATAGGTAAGGTTTACCATTTTGTAGGGAGAGAGCTTTTGAGCAATTATATACTAGGAGCATTTAATATAACTAAGGAATTCTGAAAAGATTATCTTGATAGTTTGTTAAATGTCAATGATGTCTCTCAATTACATGTTTTCATCTTATGTTTGAAGGATTATTTTTACTTTGAGTCATATTCTCTATCATAGGGTTGTTGATTTGTGCTAATGCTAGATTAAATATAAATATCTCAAGTATACTTCATTTTATTTTTCTTTGCATTTGGATGTGCTTAGGCTATTCAGACCATAGTAACAAACATTCAAATTAAACTTGGTTCTTAATTATGATTTTTATATTTCCTCTAAAGTTTTCTTAATTTGTGATGTAATCTAAGTTCATCATATTTTATAACATAAATTGGTTCATGTGTGCTCAAAGTAATTAGAATATTGTCATAATATTTGAGATTAGAATTTGAAATCATGTTTCCTTTCTACCTTACCCTTCCCTTTTCTTTTTTTTTATCTAGACTCACTTTATGTTAAAGATTATTGTTAATATTCATTTAGATTAATATGGAAATCATCAAATTTACAAAGATCCAAATATTTAGACCCTGGTGGCTCCCAACCACTAAACTAAACAAATATTATGGATAATTCCCATACTCTACTTCTATTCCACCATAAACATCACCAAATTTTTAGAAACTATAACTCATGCCTTAGATTTTTCAAATCCTAAAATGAGAAGTGTTCATCAACACTAAAGAGCATCTATGGTACATTTAGAAGCATCAATATGAGGAAGCTCCACTGGTGATAGAAGGAGGGCCACAAATCTTTAAAGATCTTTGCTAGTTTTGGTGTATTTTACATGTTTATGTTTCTTTTAGCATAAATTGTGTAAAGATTGGTGACCTTCATGGTTTTATATCAATCTTTGGGTTTACTCTGACAAAGATTAATATTCTTTAAATACAAATGTTTAATTGTAGTAAATACAAATTCTAGTGCTAAGAATTCATTAGTATTTGAAATTATAATGGCTTATTGTGGTTAAAATTAACAATTATTTGTCAATAAGAAGTCTATTTGAGTCACAAGATGTAAAAAAATGTCATCTTTGCATAATTTAGCACATATTTGAGCTTGTTTAGTCAAATATTGATGTCCTTTGTCCTCTTATGAGAAAATCCTTGCAAAATAAGCTTACTATATAATTTTATTATTGATTATATGTGAATATCTAAATTTACTCATGATATTTTAAATAGGATCCTTAATCCTCAAGCTATAATTACCAAGTATTAGGACTAGAGAACCCTTACTCAAGATATAAATCCATAGAAGAACTATGATAGATAGAAGAAGGCATAGGAATTATATTTCTCTACCATATTCACCATTGCAAGGGATTCTTATGTTCAATATTCATCCAAATATGGTGTGGCTTGGAAGTTCCCCCATCAATATACTAGGTGTGGCTCATGACTCACCATGTAATCTTGAAAAATATTTGCCAATATTTAGTTCAATTGGTATTGTAACTAAGGAGCAACATGTTAAATCTTTTAAAGCTACATTAAGATTGTTAAATTTTATTCATGAAGATGTAGCATATAGGTTATTTCCATTTACATTCAAAGATGTTGCATATGAATGGTTCCTTAATTTGCCCAACAATTGCATTATCTCATGGAATAACTTTGACACTATTTTTATTGATAAATTTAGAAATATCATAAGCCCCTATGTCATCTATCATCAATTCACAACTATTAAGAGAGATGCAAGTGAACCTATTAGGCCCTTTAATGCTAAGTTCCAAAATATGTTCAGTCAGACCATGGATCCATATAAACCTAATGAATCTTTTGCTTTGGAGGTTTACAAAGATGCTATTAACCCCATGAATTGTATCTTTCTTAAAAGAGCTATCCCAATTATCATCACATTAGCTCAAGCTTATTCTAAAGTTGTGGTTATTAATGAAAAAATACATCCCCAAGGATAGATGGCTTATTCTATCCCAAATGTTAATCCTCAAAATCTTGCATTAAACCTTTTCCCAAATAATAACCAAAATACTCCAAAATTAAATAAATTCCTTGCATTGAATGTATTACTTACTAGACATGCTAGCTCTAATCAAAACCTAGGTTTATTGAGCCATAAAGCTAATAATGGATCTCTTATGAATGAGTAGAAGGTTTTAGTGCTTATCAATGGCATTAAAAATAGATAGGGTCAAAATTTTGAGACTCTAAAGAATGAGAATGAATGTATATTAAAAATGGTCTAGAAGATCAGCATAGACTTTTTTCAATTACAAAATAAAGTTGGTAATACTAATGACAACCCTTGAAGGAACTTCCCTTTCCAAAATTTAATAGGCCTAGAAATAGATTTCAGAATGATAGTTTCTACAATAATAAATCTAATGAGCCTTCCTCTAGGAAAATGACTATGGACATCAATCTTAATGATACTGCCTTACTAGACTATTTTAGGGTACATGCTACCTCCAAGCATGGTGAGATTGATTGCATTGAATTTTTCAAAACCTTTAAATCTCTCCAAGAATAACTAGACACATTTGAAGTGGTTTTAAATAAAGATGCTACTACAAGTATTTCTAAATCTAAATCATCTGACCAAGTGCACATGGTAGAAAATTTTTTAATTCCCTTTTCAATAAGATAATGAGCCTAAGAATATCCCTAAAAATATTCAAGCATTCTAATAGCTCTTAAAGACATATCCTCTAAGAAATAGGGAGAAAAATAGCCATTGACTACTTCTACTCCACCTAACAACTATGGGACCCCTCTAGACACTGTATAAAAAAATAATCTTGAACCTCCCAAAGGAAGCTCTTCCAAAAATTTTGCCAATCCTTCAAGGAAAACTAGTTAAAATATTGTGGAAGATATGAAAAAGATTAAATCCAACATCATTCTGCATGAGCTAACTTAGATCATATAAAAAAGAGACTTATTCTTGGAATCCTTGTATAAGAAGCTTGATAAGCCCCCTAAAATTTATAGTGATAAAGTAATTATGAAAGTAACCAAATCAAAGTCCCCACCTTTTTTGCTTATAGTTAGGATGTTTGGGAAGAATCTCCATAATTGTCTTTTAGAGTCTAGAGCCTCAACCAATATCATGCCTATTGGGATATGTGAACAACTTGGGTTAACACCAATCATGTATGATAGGGTGGTTACTCAATTAGATAAATATAGAGTCAAGGTCATTGGGGAAATATTAGATGTGCATATGTAGCTAGCCAGTGAACCCAAGGTTCAATAATTCATTGACATACAAGTGGTGGATATCCCTAATGCTTATGGATTGCTCTTGAGTAGAGAATGGACTAAGGCCTTAAATGGTTACATGTTTACTAATTAGTCACACTTGTGGCTACCTTATAAATGTGTGCCAAATTAGATAAGATTAGAAAGGGAACCTAGAATGAAACACATGATAACAAAATACAATGTTGTTAATGAAAGGGTAACTTCTTATATTTTGATCTAGGAGTTTTCACTTTAGAAACTACAAAGTAACCTAGTTATAAAATCTCTCTTCCAATGCCTATCTTATGGAAGTTATATGTTGATGGTGCCAAATACAAATTAGGATTAGGAGCTATTATTGTATTGATAAACTATGCAGAAAAATAATACCATGCATCTTATAGGTTACAATTCCCCTACACCAATTATTTGTTAAGTATGAGTCTCTCATCTTAGGATTATATCTTGCCATCAAGCACAAGGTTAAGGAACTCCTTATTTATGAATATTATATGCTTGTAGTTAATCAAGTAAGGAATAAGTACCAAGGTAAGCTATCTTACCTTAAGAGGTAAAAATTTAGAGTTTGGGACTTGGTGGAATCTTTTGATGCCTTCAATATCTTGTCTATCCTGAGGGAAGAAAATAAAGTTGTTGATGATCTTGCCTTTATTATAGCTAAACTCATACCTAATCATGATTCTCAAAACCTCATAATTGAACTTGTACCATGTCCCTTAGTCCTTGACAACATGAATCACTTCCAGAGTTTTCAATGATGATCAATAATTATGGATTTTTTGATTAATTATGGAGCCTTTGAAGATCACATTATTGATGAAGCTGATGAAACTTTTTATAAGAAGGAACTTAATGGTAAAATCATCCAACTAAGTGATAATAAGATACCCAAAGGGATGATCTCATCAAAAACACTATTTGATCTTGATAATATTTATGAAGCACCTAAGAAAATTAAGGTAAGTGGTAAAGACTATCATGTAATGAACTTTGGACCACATGATCAACCCCAAATGGTGAATGTATGGAAGGCTTGCACTAAAATGGAAAATAAAAAAGTTAGAGAGCTGCTTGCAAAATACAAAGATAAATTTCTTGGTCTTATGAAAATTTAAAAATGTTTGACCCAAGGGTTATTACTCATATTATAACTCTCCAAGAGGGTTTCAAATCCTTTAGATAGAAGCAAAGACTAGTTAAACCTATTTTACAACCAATGATCTTTAAGGAGGTTAAAAAACTACTAGATGCAAGGATCATGTTTCCTACTAGGCACTCCACTTGGCTTGTAAACCTAGTCCCAATCAGAAAAAAGAATGAGGAAATAAGATTATGCATAGATTTTATAAATATAAACAGAGCATCTAAAAAGGATAATTACCCCTTGCCTTATTTGGACTAATTTATCTAAGCTATTTTAGGATTTTCCATGATGTCCTTTTTGGATGGATTTTCTAGATATAACTAGGTACTTGTTACTCCAGAAGATAGGATGAAAACAACCTTTACTATTAAATGGGGAACATATGATTACAAGAGAATGTCTTTTGGACTAATTAATGTAGGGACAAATTTTTAGATGGATATGGACCATACTATCCAAGGTCTAGTGGGAAAATGCATCATCATATATATGGATGATCTCATTGTATTCTCTAAGAATAGAGAAGAACATTTCATGCATTTGAGACAAGTATTTGACAAATGTAGGAAGTATGGTATATCTCTTAACCCCAAGAAAAGCATATTTTGTGTCACTAAAGGAATTTTTTTGGGGAATGTCATTACTAAAGATGGGATCTCTATAGATCTTGATAGAGTGGAGTCCATTTATAAAATTAGCCTGTCTAACAACTGAAAAGAACTAAAGTCATTCTTTGGCAATATAACTTCATGAGAAAGTTTATTTTAGTTTTTGCTGAGATTTTTAGACCTTTGAATGATATGATTAAGAAATATGTTAAAATTTTCTATAATGGGGAATATAATAAAGCATTTTATGACATTAAAAGAGTAATTAATCAAGCCCTAGTCCTGATAAGTCCTATTTTTTCAAAAGATTTATTCATATATTCATTTGATTCTAACCACACCATCATTGTTGTCTTAACTTAGAAGGTTGATGGAAATGACCATCTTATATCCTTCATGAGCACCAACTTAAAAAACGTAGAGTTAAACTATTCCATCATTGATAAGAAAGCCTATGCCTTGGTAAAGGCAGTAAAAAAGTTTTGACATTACCTCCTTAGAAACAAGGTGCATGCCATTTTACCTGACCCAGCCAAAAAGCTTATGTTGATTTAGAATGAGCTTGGTGAAAGAAGAGACATGTGGATGAAAATCCTACAAGAATTTGATAAAGAGATGAAAATTTATAAATTAGTGAAATGTCAAGGCTTAGTTTAGATGATTTCTAATATTGATCCCAAACTCCATGTCATGCAAATGGATCAACAAAATTTCAAACCCAATGAATGGTATGACTATTTAATGCATATTTTTATTAGAGGTAGTTGTCCCCTAGGAATCACCATAGAATAAAAGAGATCTTTAAATCTCAAAGCATCCTATTACCCCATCAAAGATGGAGTCCTTTATATAAAAACTTTGAAGGGATCTACTTAAGATGTGTGTCAAAAGAAGAGGCATCTCAAATCATGTCTAATTTACATGAAAAATTGGGTAGTGGACATCCTTTAGGGAGAACCATAGCCCAAAATATTCTCAGGGTTGGGTATTATAATCCCACCCTTTTCAAAGATACACATAAACATGTGAGGGAGTGTCATTAATCCTATATATATATATATATATATATATCACAAAAGAGACAAAGGCATCAATGCCTTTACAACCTATGATGGTGGACAAGTCTTTTACACAATGGGGATTAGACTTTGTAGGAGTGATCAACCCTAATTCTTTTGAAGGTCACAAATATGTCCTAACTACTATAGACTAATACACTAGATGGGCTGAGGTAGTAGCCACTAAGTAATGTAGAATGGAAGAGGTGATTAATTTCTTGGAGGAAAATATTTTCACTAGATTTGGAACCCTAGTTTCCTTAGTTTGTGACAATGGATCTACCTTCATATCCATTGAAATGATAGATAGGGATTATGACCAAGGCATTTCACTCAATTTTTATTCTAATCAATTTCCCCATGGAAATGGTGTTTCTAAATCCACAAAAAAAAATTGGATGAAGGCTATCAAAAAATCTACTAAAGATAAACCTAGAACATGGCATAAACTCTTTAAGTTTGCATTATGGGTAGATAGAATCAGGAGCAAACAAGCCCTCAAGTCTTCACCATTTTTGTTATTATATGGTCAAGAGCCTATCTTTCCCATCACCTTAAAGTTTCATATTTTCACATTCATGCAAGAATACATGGAGGATAGCCATGAACTTTCTAATTCAAGGCTATTAGACATCATTCAAATGGAAGATGCTTGGGAAAAGGCTCTTGTAGACTTCAGTAGGCACCAATCAACCATGAAAATATGGTTTAATAAAAGGTCTAAAGTGAAGGTGTTTAGGTAGGGAGACCTAGTCCTCCTCTAAGACAAGGCATCAAAGCCTAAAGGCAAATATGGAAAGTTTACCCCCTTGTGGATTGGGCCATACCAAATTATAGAATTCTTAGGAAATAATACTTTCAAGTTAAAGGATCTTCAAGGAGCATAATTTTCTTTACCCACCAATGGGTAATACCTCAAGTATTACTTTTTTGTTTCCCCACTAGGGGTCTTCATGAAATAAATATGTGAGATTTTTAAGGTTAGAGTGGGTAGGCTAGTTAGTTTCCTTTCTTGCTTTAATTTTTCTTGTTGGGCTTGTATATATTTGTTTGTTTGTGTTTATCTATTTTTGTTTGTTTGTTTGTTTGTCTTTCATATTTTTTGCTTGGTGGTCTTCCTTAGTTATAATAAATTCTCATAGATTATCTTTATTTAGAATTACTCAAAAGGTGTGAGTATGAATATTAAAAAAGTGAACATGAGGTGGTAATAAAGAATCATGATGTAACCAATGGCACTGACACAGATAGGTATAAGAGCTAAACATCTCATAATATTCAAACCTTATTTTGAATAAATGCTTGGTTTTAAAAAGAATCATATGTGTATAATGTGAATTTAGTTTTTTAATTCACATTCATTCTTACACTTAAAACACATCCTTATCTAGGATTAAAGTTTCAACTAAATGAGAGTATAATAAGGCCAAGACATTTGACCAAATCCTTAGACTTGGATATCTTGACTCCCAACCTTTGTTCAAAAAAAAAGAAAGACTTAATGCTAAATCAAAAGATGCAAAGTTAGAGGTGATTCAGGTAATCTCAATCAGGGCTATGGACTCTTGGTTGGTAGTAGATCAAGGCCATGAGTGGATCCAAAGGTATTTATGTCAAGGCAATAGATTCCTAGCTAACAATAGAGAAATTCCCAAGTCTCCCTTAAATTAAGAGAAATTATTCCTAAGATAATATTTAAATATGCTCAAATTCAAATGCAATGG
Source organism: Torreya grandis (assembly GCA_037957365.1). NCBI lineage: Eukaryota > Viridiplantae > Streptophyta > Pinopsida > Cupressales > Taxaceae > Torreya > Torreya grandis. The sequence continues at coordinate 9,427 of JARHVA010000896.1, forward strand.
CTGAAAGGATATGAACCTAGACATTATTTCTTGAAGTCTCATGAAAAATAGTAAGTGGAATCAAATCACACACTACATGTTTTTGTTTTAATATCCAAGCTCAAATTTTACACATAATAGGCTTGTTTCAAATGAGAATTGACTCAAGAGATGGTATATGTCAAAATGGGATAAAAAAATTATGTACAGGTCTAAACCATAGCCCCAGGTTCCAACATATTTCTATGTTCCCCCTATGAGTCACATTTTTTGAGACCAACATACCCCATTTTTATGCTTTTACTAAAAGGGGACCCTTGTGAATGTTTCAAAACATCTATGTTCTGGATTGAATGTGAAAGGGTTATTCTCTCTTGAAATTTAAAGGTAATTCAATTAAAAGACATGAGCTTCAGTGTATTTGGTTGTGATTATGTTTAATGGACTAATGTTTCTAATTATTTTCTTTGAGGTGATTCATTACAAGTTCTATAAATAAATCTAGGGTTCCTAAGTAGTAAACCCTAGGGGTTGAATTCAAAACATCTATGAGAAAAGTTTTGTGAGAAATTATATTTCCTTTTGCTTATAAAAACCCTAAGTCTAAATTTATATTAATCTTTGATTATATTTTTAAACATGACCAAACAATAATATAAAATCAAGACTTGGACCTTTTATTTTCCCCTTTAAAACTTGAGAGCCCTTTTGGATTAACTAGGTTTTTATTAAAGTTTAAATATCTTGGTGTTTGCAAGCATGAAAAAACTTTTAAAAGTTAAAACCTTAGTCTAAACATTTAAATATATAAAGCCTTAACTTAAAGCTTTCACACTTTTGTCGATTTGATGCCTTGCATTCAATCATAGATTTTGATCCAATGGTGTGAACTAAAGCTGACACCAAAAGACAGACCAATCGCTATCAAGCACTCAAATTATGATTTGGCAGTCCTCACTACCTTAGGGGATTGGATACGATGGAATGTATTGACCTCAAATCCTTAATAATTCCCAAGAGCCTAATATATTTCACTCAGTCATTTTATCGAATCAATTCTATTGCCTTAAATTTGATAAGCTCACTCTCATAATTTGATGTCTATGAGGATGTAGTTAATGTTATTGAGCCTGCCAAATTTAGCCTAGAAAACTTTTCAAAGCCTAAGCAAAGGGGTCATTTCTAAAGAACTTTTCAAATAAATTCCTAGAATTTTTACATAGAAAGACTTGGTTTAAAATGATTTAACCTAAGTTAATTTTTGTTTCTTAACATAAAAGGACCTTAGGAACATTATTTTAAGTCTAAATTTATATAGTCATAGGACTAATTAAAAAGTGTGCATCTCATAAGATCCAATGGTGATTGCTCATCCACTGGATTTGATCTAATGGTGCATTAAGGCCAAATAATTTTCAAAGGCTTTAAAATCTTGACACATGGCCTACCCATAGCTAGGGTAATTGGTAAAGAAACATAGAGCCCCATAAGGAGGATGTGTGGTACCTTGTCACTCAAATGATGAAAATCTGATGGGACCCATTTAATAAAGATGCTTAATTAAATTACTTAGACCTTGTAAAAATCAATGGAAATTTCTCACTCATTAGATTTGATCTAATGGTGTATTGAGCCTAAATACTTTTCAAAGGCCCCAAAAGCTTAACACATGGCTAATACATGGCCAGGATAACAACTAGCAAGAGTAAGCAGCATGGGGAAGATTTGCCAAGATGTCAAGTGGCATAGTCATGAACTTAAAGATCAAGGGACCAATAAGAATATAGGAACTTGGATTTGGATTATTATATCAAAATAAGGAAATATTTTGAAATCCAATGGCTAGTCTCTAACTAAAATTTATAAGAATTTCCATGAAAGGCATAGATCCACACCACATAGGCTCCATATAAGCATGGAGAATCAAAATCAAAGATCTCCTGAGCTTGAAAATGTAGAGGGCATGATAATAAGGTCCCATAAAATCTAAGGCATGTATAAGATTAATAAACTAGATATTTCCACCATTAAAGCTCAAAAACCCTAAGACCTCTATAAAGAAGACCCAAGTCAGGTCAATTAGTCACAAAATAACTAGAATATCACAACTAAACTTTGAAGCAAGTACCCTAGTGAAACCTTTGGTGACCTTGAAAATATAATTTAATGTCATCAGTGGAAGCATGTAGGCAATTAATGAATATGAAATCAAAACTTTATCTAACTTTAGATAGTGAGGGGAGGATCTTCAAAGACACAAAGTTGGACTTGATAGCCTTAAACATGCATGGAATCAAGAATTAATCTAAGTTATTATTCCTTATGGAGGAATTAAAACCAATTTCCTAAGAGGAAAAGAGGAATGCCACTATGAACCAAAGATACAATAACCTAGTCTTAATTTATTTGGAAAGTCTCCACCATGTTGTAGCTAAACTAGAGGTAATGCATTGTATCAACCTCCTTAATCTCATTTTAATTGATTATAGAATAGATTGGAAATGGATCATTCAATAGGGAAAGGGGAGATCAGTATGAGGCATTGTCACTTGTTGTTAGAGCCATCTAGGATTTCTCATGAGGAGCCACCTATTGGAGGACAATCTTTTAATCCTCAAAGAGTAGAATTGACAAAGCTACCCTAGGTTAGGCAACCTAAAGATTTAAAATTAAAAGGTAAATTTGTGATTAAAGAGCCAAGGATAGGTCATATATCTATCAAAGGTCCTCAACCCCAAACATCCCTATAGAGGCCACCTTCCCTAGTGTAAACCATTAGCATTATTGCCCTCAAGGTAGGAGAAATGGTGGAGAGTGCTCTTGTTGACATCATAATTACCTATGGTTCTAATAGGGAGGAGGATCACTTTGATACAAAAATCAAGGATTTGATCTCATTGGATGGAGGAAAGAGACAAGAAAAACTAGCATTGGTGCCCTTAGTACCTAAAAATAAGCCTAGGTTAACCTTTACTTACCCTACCAATGAAGTTAACCTCTTCAGTGATGAGAACCCTATTTATGGACCAACCATTCCTATTTTGTTTGTTTATGGGAAATTACAAAAAAACCCATCCCTCTCTCCATCATGAGCCTTAATCTGAGTTAGCATAGATGTGCAGGATAATGTCAATCCATGGATATAGGATATTGTAAATAAACAAGAAGATAGAAGGATCCAAATCTTTCATAACAAAGAAAACCAAAGGATTGACAGCTCAGGGGCCTTTAGGAGTTCAAATGTAGAAGTTATCAAGTAACCACAATTTAAAGAGTCTAACACATTAGTGAATCTCAATCTAGATACATTAGGTTTGGATAGAATAGTGACAAATAAGGCCACCATTGGCATCGAGGAGTTCACTTTTAAAAAGGTGGAACCTTTTATGGAATTAACTCCTATTCAAGGGAAGGACGTAGGGAAGCTAGTTTGGTGTTATCACAATAAATAATGACTGTGGCCATAATCTAATGAATGAAGCAAAGGACCTTTAACTTAAAGAATGAAAAGTAGGATTTGGAGGCTCAAGTCCTACTCTCAATTATTAAGGACACATTATAAGTGTTGAATAAATATTTTATAGGAGGATCAAACTTAGATTAAATTATTTAAACCATCAAGATGAGATGTCACAATCCTTAATCACCTAATGGCATGATTCTCAAGCTCAGATGACTGAACTCATCAAGGTGCATAAGACAAAGTAGGCCTTGGACTTCAAGATCATCAAGCTTAGACATTTTGATATCCTCATGGTAGTTCTGATGGATAAGCAAGAATATTTGATCACCTATTGAAGTAATGTTGACAACTTCATTAAGGAAGATAAGGACCTGGTAATTAGTATGGAGAAACTTTTGGGGAGCCTATTGGATAACCCTTCTTAAACCACTGCTATGGACCTAATTAGTGATGCAAAATTCAAGTAGAGAGTCGATGTCCACATATATGGGATTAAGGACAATCAAATCCATTCTACTAAGAATAATTATAAGATCCTTGACACCATCCCTACTTTAGGGAAGCAAATCATAAAAGAAAAATGTATGAAGGAACTCATGGCTAAGGATGATAAGGAATTTGACACATTGGAAAATCAAGAGGAGGATTGTCTAATGAAACCTATAATGGATTTTGAGATAATAAAAGATAAATACACCAAGGTTAAATACTTAATTAGGGATAATATATGGGTCCACTACCAATGTAATTTGTAAAATAATATCCCTTTTCATCAAATATATGCTAGCCTATTAGCATTTATGGTTTCCTTTTTGTTAATTTTGATGTAGTAGGTCATGTAAATCATAATATTTGTATTAAGGACAATTATCCTTATCCTTCATGTGGATATTTTGATAAGTTAATTGGTGAACCCCCTATGTTTCCTATATATAGGAAGGATTACCATTTTATAGGGAGAGATATTTTATGCAATTGTATACCAGGAGCATTTAATATAACTAAGGAATTATGAAAAGATTATCTTGATAATTTGTTAAATGTCAATGATGTCTCTCAATTTTATGTTGTCATATTGAGTTTGAAGGATTATTCATACTTTAAGTCACATTCTCTATCATAGGGTTGTTAATTTGTGCTAATGCTAGATTAACTATAAAGATCTCAAGTATACTTAATTTTATTTTTCTCTACATTTGGATGTGCTTAGGATAGTTAGACCATAGTAGAAAACAATTAAAGTAAACTTGGTTCTTACTTATGATTTTTATATTTCCTTTTAATTTTGCCTAATTTTTGATGTAATATGAGTTCATGCTATTTTATAATGTAGACTAGTTCATGTGTGATCAAAGTAATTAGAATTTTGTCATAATATTTGAGATGAAAATTTACAATCATGTTTCCTTTCTACCTTACCCTTACCTTTTCTTATTTTTATCAAGACTCACTTTAGTTTAAATATCATTGTTGATATTCATTTAGATTAATCTGTAAATCATAAAATTCACAAAGATCCAAAGATTTAGACCCTAGTGTCTCCCAACCACCAAAGTAAACAAATATTGTGGATAGTTCCCATACTCTACTTCTATTCCACCAAAAACATCACTAAATTGTCACAAAATAAAACTCATGCCTTTTATTATTCAAATCCTAAAATTAGAAGTTTTCATCAACATTGAAGAGCACATGTGCTACATTTAGAAGCATCAACACAATGCAATATTTATCTCTTTGGTCCATTCTTGCATAAGAAAAATTTTATACATTCTTCTAACATGAGATTATTATGTGTTTTTTTTGGATTAGTTGGTGTTTAAGTGATCAATATTTTTACATTTATTTAAGGCCCAATATTTTATAATAATTATGATAAATTGATTCCTTCATTAGTTTCTTGAGTTTCACAACTAATTTCCATGCTGACCTCCATACCTGTAGGCCATACACATTCTTTGATGGATATGATAATATGATTTGTTTTCTCTTTTTGACTTTAATAATTATTTATAAGGTATTTATGGGTTTAAATGGAAACCATACAACCAAAGCCTAATTATTACTCCTTTCATGCATTGGAGGCTATCATATACCAACATTAAGCCTACCACCTTGATCAATGTTGAATGCTAATGGAAAACTATAGATTATGATCATGTTGTGAAGATTTTTGGTCCATATATTCATGAATAAATATTATATCATCAAGGAAGTGTTAAGGGGTTATAATAAATTCACCAACATGCTCTAAAATACTTTAAAACCTTAGAACATTAAGAACTCTATGTCTTCAAGCCACAACCTGCTCTAAACTAAATACTTAGTGCCTCTTATCTTTTTAAATTGAAATATCATGAAATTTTCATGCCAAATTAATGTAATAAACCTTATCACAAGTAATTATCAAGCAAATTTCTATGTGATTTCCACTTTTTGGGGTTTTAAAATGGTCTTTTGACAATTTTAAACATGTTAGTGATGCATAAAAGAGGTTCAAAATGACTCATTATCCTTGGATATAACATGAAACTTAAAAGACATAAAAATAACCTCTAAAATATGTTATTAACTCAAAAAATACCCCTTATTTACTATTATCCTTAATGACTTGTGTAAGGGAAAGGCACCAAAAGGCTGGAACAACATACAAACAAATTTACCTTAACTTTTCTAAAAGAACCTTAAACTTTACTAAACACAAAAGGGAGACCATCCTAAATGACTATTTGAAGGAATTATATGGCTATCAAAAAATTTAAGACTAAGGTAAATATCAAGTTTTTTTCATTAGACTCATTTATGGTATCCAAAATTGGATAACAATATTTTCAAAAAGCGGTATAAAGATAAGTCTAAGCCTTCTCATTATTCATCTACTAAATACCAAGTAAAAATCTACTAAATATAAATTAATAAATGAAATAAGCACTATATTATACCATATTTATCCTTATTTTCATATCAATTATATGATTAGTCATATTACAAGTCTGAAACATTTAAATATCAACCCATGAATGATATCTTTCATATTATAAGTTATATCCTTGCATGCATCACAATATAACATATTAAACCCTTGTGCACACACCTTTTTACAAATAAGGGATACCTACATAGTTTTAACTCCCTCTTTGGAATATTATAGGGAAAATATTTAAATAGAGTATAACCTTGGGTGGCATATAAAATTAGATTTAACAACAAGGTATGGAATATCCTTCAAATAGGAGGATTAAGAAATTTTATAGATAGAATTGAAGGACATGATTATCTATCTAATAAGTTCTCCAAAATCTTAAAGGATAGAATGGTGTAAATAAAAAATGTTAGAGTTGAAATATAGGAGGACCTAATTAAAAATGGCATTGGCCTTAAGACTGAAGATGCAAAGTTTGCCAAGTCTAGCTTTGAGCATAATATTACATCTTAATTCCTTACCAAACAAAATATTTGATTATATATAGATATTTATAGTTTAAAATTTTGGATTTGGTTATTTTTTAACTAATATTTTATATTATGTTATTATGGGATAATAAGATATTGCTTAGGTTACATGTTTACATTGTTATGAGTTAATTGTAGTGTATTTATTTACATTACAAACATGTTAGTTTGTTATTTCATCTAAATTTTATGATGTAATTTTATGATGTTGTTATAGTATAACTACCTATTTTTTGTGAGGTTAATATAGGAGAACTCATCCCTTAGAGTGTAATAGAAGGAGATCATCATCTAAGAGGGTGATATAGATGGAGATATCAGACGATGATAGAGAAACCTGGTTAGAACCCTACACATACCATAATAACTAGCACATGTTAGATGCATAATGAATGGTTAGCATATTATGTTTAATGATGATACATTTAAGATTTTATTACACATGGTTAGTTTAGCTTAATGGTTATTTGGGACTCATCATGTGAAATTTCATGATATTCATATTTATAACCTTTAATGTTTGGTAATTTATGTAATTGGAATAAAGTCAAATTTATTAATTAACGGATTTATCAATAAGTCATATTATTGTTATTAATTAGTGAATATATTATAAAAAGTGTATAAAGTAGAAAAATAAAATAAAAATAATGATAAAGAGAAAAATAGAAAAAGTGAAAATCTATAAAATAAATAAAAGAAATAAAGTAATAAAAAAATATTTAAAGGAAAAAAATATGCCCTTTTAATGGGGATGAAGACTATAAATATATCATAAGTATTTTTACAAGGAGAAAAAAAGAGTAACATAGGGAGAGGCATATCATACTAGGAAGAGAGAAGTAGAAGGAATAAGGCAAAATTTCTATAGAAGCAAAAAGAATATCCAAGCTTATTGCCAGGTAGAGATGCAATTAATTTTGTGTCTCATGTTTTATTATCAAATTGGAAAAAAATATATAATGATTGAAATCATATATTAATGGATGCATTTGTGTTTAGTGATCTATAAGCATGATATATAGAGGTATAAATAGGTGATTTGAATATTTAATAAATATGGATAAAACTAACATATATGTTGTGGAAAATAATAATAGATATATGTTTTTTTAGAAAACTATGATCTACTTAGTAACATCTATGATGTGTACATGATATATAAAATAAAATAAAACAAGTTAAAATAGGTTTAAACTAGGTCAATATATAGAGACTATTATGAAATCTAGTTAGAATCAGAAAACAAGTTGTAACACTAGTTTTTGAAAGGGATAAAAATTACATCATAACTATTATTATGTAAATTTAATAGTGATATATAAAATATGAAGCTCAAGGATGAGTAAAATGCAATAGAAAATTAGAATATAATTAGCTACAAACAATATAAAATATAATATGTCATCTAATAATATACAATGATTGATAATCTGAAGGTCAACATCTAAGTTTCTATGGTAACCTAAAGGTAGAAATTTTAATTTTAAGGATGGTATCTAGTTGTTTTCACTTGTTAAAATTTCCTTGAGTGTGACTAGCACAAGTGTAGAATAAGCTAAACCACTATTTCATTGTATAGGGTGATTATGAGAATGAAATTATTTGGAATGAGTTGAAATAGTTGTATTCCATTTGTGTAGCAACCACATTAAATATTATGGTATTTAGTTTATCTATGTTTATAAAGTTAAATCATTTTATTTAGGTATAAGATTTCTATGTTTTTGCATGAGATCATCATGTTTAAATATGTTGGGCATATAACAACACTATGGCTATGTTTATATAAATAATAATGTTTATACACTATCTATATCAAGAATATATGGTATAATATATATAATGGGAATTCATCATGGTATATCTTAAATCACTATACATTGATATTTTTATAAATATATATCTGTTATAGATATAAATTGACAAGAATGCTCTTTCAGAGGTTAAATGAAACCATAATCACATAAATGATAGGATTTACATTTACTATAGACACATTTTTTATGAAATAAACTCACCAAAATGTTTGACTAATTCAAAAATTTTACTAGTGCTGGGAAAGTAGCTAATAAAATGACTAAATGAGTTTCCTTCTCTTGGAATATGGTAATTACATATTATATAAGGCATGGGTAACCCTCAGTAGGAACTAACACTATTTCACAAAATACAAACAATAGGTCTAGTTCATTTAGTTCACTTTTGCCAACATCATCCTAACTATAGATTTATGGTTTCATAGACCATTATAAACTTTAAAAAGTTAGTAAAAATAATTTAATGTTACTTTTGCATTAGATACTAGCTACAGTCCTATGGTCTCTTACACTATTATGTTACAGGTATAATCACTACAAGGGGGTGGGGGTAAATTAGTGAGCCTAGATAATTTAATTTTAATTCCAATCCTTTCAAAATATTAAACAATCCACATATATCAACTTGATCAATCAACATTAACAAGAGATATCATTCATTCAATACATACACAAGATCAAACACATAACACATAGTTCCTATGAGAAACCCTCATGGGGAATAAAACCCAATCTCAATCCTATAACACATAGAATACTTGTCCTATCATATATTATAGATAAGAGACTAATCAAGTCCTTCTAACTAAGATTTAGTGAAACATCAATTTCACAAGGAGCACCTACCCCTAAGATGATCATGTCCTTCTGACCACCTTTTGTTCAAGTCCTTCTGACCTAAGGCCTTTAATGGAACACTTGTTTCAAAAGTATCACATGATCCTAAGGAATATCAAGTCCTTATGACCTCTTATGAAATGAACACCTCCACCTTAGAACTAATGTCTTCAACACCTGATGATGGATCTCTGATTTTATAACTCTTGCCCAAACTCCCCCTCTATTTAATATAGGCCTATCACGTAGGCATACCATAATATCTCTCCTTATTCACTCAAAATACCCTAAAATAAATACTCATACCTCTTCTCACATCTTAAACCTTCAAACTTTCAAGATCACTATCCTCTCTTCTTCACTTCAATGCATACTCCTCTCACACAAGCCTAGAAACCATCTCCTTTGGTTTCACTATATGTAGAGTCTTCATGATAAAAACCTCCTTGGTCTGACATTAAACTTGAGTTAACCATTAAGGTTATGTCACATCAAGACATGGATCAATATAATCCTCATAGGTCAGTTATAGTATCTATATATCACCCTTAAGTAGCTACACCTTTCAATTAGTCCATTATAACTCTTATAGTTCTCATGGAGACCTATTAAACCATTTATCACTTCATAGAGAAAAAAATAAACATTAGACCAATTTCAAATGCATATATACACTCCAAATGACCCATTAAACTTCCTCAAATTATCACAATCAACTCTTCTCACTGCTACATATCATCAATCTGCTCAAACACTAACTTGGTGCATAAGAACATCATGAACAAACTAATAGTAAAATTATAATCCTTTTTTCATATATAAAATAAATTGTTAAAACCTAAAAATACCACAAAAATCATCCAAAAGGAGTCCACAATAATTTACAATAGCTAGGACATCATAAAAAATCTAAACATCATCAAAACAATCATGAATATCCTTCTCAGGTTACTTGTAGAATATAGTCAAACACATAGTAGACTTTAGAGCTCAATATCTATGACTTTACATAAATTCATAACTTTTAGATAGGTTCACTATATGTTCCATGGATTTATATTCAACTTTTATTTTTATAGTACCTTTTAATTTGTCTTGAATCAAAATTTATGGACAAAATATAGAGCACTATTTTTTCCCTTTGCAAAATTCAAATATTCAAAAACCAATGGTCATAGTTAAACCTTAGACACTATGTTATCATCTCATGCCATCACTAATTAGATTAATAATAAAAAATTAATGTTATTTTAAGGAGATTAGTATTTAATGATGTTAAACTTTGAATAGGTTGACCCCTTTGACTCCACTCACATCATCGATTTGAATCACATGATTAAATACGAACCATTAGATCTTTATCCTTTACCTTTGTTCAACATTAAAACTCAAAAATTTCTTACCATGTCACTAATTCATAAAATCTTGGAGGAGATTATCTCCATTTATCTCCTTGAGAATTTCTCAAACTTTACCTTGTTCAAAATTTACTAAGTATGAGAACCATTACAATCTATTTGAGAAGCAAACTTTGAATAGATATATCTTTTACTGCACTCAAATGCATGTTTTCAACTTTACACCATATGATATTTTTTCATAGGGGAAACAAACCATGTATCAAAATAATATTTAAACCTTTTCAATTGTGATATATAAATCCATTAATCTACTCAGTTGAATTTTTCTACCACAGAACCAACTATGTCAAGAACTATCTAGAAGGCCAACTTTGCACATGCATATCTTTTGATGCGCTTCATCACATGACTTGAAATTTATCTCAAATAATCTAGGGAAAAAATTAAAAAAAATTATATGATCATTTTCTCATGACACCTTCGTGTGTTAAATATAACCCCATCAAAATGCCTACACAAATTTTCTTGCCACATTACAAATCTGGTTGAGTATGGGAAAACATTGTCAAACTACCTAGGAGTCCAACTTTGCTCTTGAATATATTATTTTTCACTTCATTTTATGACATAAAATTTATTTCATATAAACTAGGAAAAAAAATTATCACAACCATATGACCAAATCCTTCTGACTCATCTACATGTGGTAATGGTGACCTCAACAAACTACCTACTCATATTTTATGCTACTATACCCAAAATGTCTAGATAAAAAAATAAAGAACCGTATGAATTAAATTAATGAAAAAAATAACTCAATGCATCAGTGACATATTATAAGACATATTTCACAACCTTTAATCACCATAGTCATCCCTAAGTATTCCTAACCATGCCAAAATAGAAGATCAACTAAGCCAACTTTAAGCATACCAAGACAAACATACTTCGCACCTTATCATTGTCACTTAGACTATAAAGAAACTTCATCCACTCACTTTTACACCTTGATGACATCACCATGAAATCATTTAAAATTATCCAATAATCTCCCCCTTTGTCATTAATGTCAACACCCATCAAATAACTCACCTTCCTTCTCTCTCTTCAATCACTCTCATAATAGATATCTTCTCCCCCTTTGACACAATGACAAAGTGGGAATAAAATAATATTGAGGAATTGAAAATACTACCAAAAATATAAGACTATATTATAAATATAGTACAAAATTCCCCTTACCTTGAGCCTACCTCTTTTTGACTTGATAATTTCCTCTTGCAATATGCCTACACTCTTCTTCAACCAAGAACTAAAAGTAATGAAAAAAGAACACAAAAAAACACTAAAATATGATGTAAATAACCAATAAAATTATAATAGGGACTCTCCCTAATAATTTTGAGAAATTTCACTTCTTGAGTATTTTTTAAATCTCTACACACCATGAAGAATCACCAAACTTGCCCTCAAATTCTCTCTTATAAGCCAATCCCATGATCACCAATAGATATTTTAAATCCATGAAAAAAAATGAAATATATTATAAATAAGCCAAAAAACTCATATTATAACAACCATACCTTGGTATTTTGGAAAAAATAATTAAAAAAACATCAAATCTTCACACTAGGCCTATCTAGTCTCCTTGTAGCCCTACCTAAAACTTGTAGATCCCAAAAAAATTTGTAGACACAACTTCAAGACATGAAACTTAATATATATATATATATATATATATATATATATTAATATAATGTACCCCCTAAATAACAAAAAAATTCATCACCTATCTCATCCGTTGAAACATACTTCCTTCACAAACCTACTATCTAATTAGGCCTCCATTACGATAAAAACTTAAATAACCTAAAATCCACAAACCTTTAGATCTCTATAAAAATTTATTTGAAAACCCATTTGGCCCATTATACCTATTGAAAATACTTATATCTCAACTCATAATAAAAATCACTTTTCTACCAGAGCCTAAAACCCTAGAATCTCAAAACAAACAAGGTACACAAACCTCCTTCTGGTCAACTCCCTCATCTAAAAATTCTTTCACACCTTGTGAAAACCATCACAAATTTATAAATAAAAATTTTAGCCTCCATAAATTTGATAGATTTTACTTCTTATAACCCACTTTAGGCTTGCTTACCTTTGAGCCAAAACTGATAAAATTAAGAGCACTCAAAAATCTTTAAGTGGCACAAACATGATCATCAAGACACAAAACTACCTAAAACACATCACAAAGAAGTAAACAAACCTTTTTGAACATCAAAATCTTCTTGTCATTACATCAATCTCATTAGGCTACTTATAAATACCCATTCTAACCCTACGAACACTACATACATAATAACACTTGCTTCTCCATTGAAAGGAGTATCTTAAGAGGCATAGATAGAGACACCCTATTTCACAATGTCCTAGAACATTACATAACTAGGATTTTCCCACAACTCTTCATATTCCTTCTCCTTCTTGGTCATTTTATACTTTTAATTCTTCTTCTTCTTAGTCTTAAGAGAAGAAACATGCTCAACCACTACAACATTCTCTTTCTCTTCTAAGATTAAATTGACAATATATGGAGACAACAAAGATTCATGACATACCTTTTAATCTAAATAATCTTCCTTGTAATTTAAAACATCATCATTAAGAACTAACATCTAATGTTATTTTCATGAAAATTACTCAAAAACTATAGGATGTTTACTTAGATCCATACATACTTCAAAATTAGCCTCAACCAGTACCTTAGTCTTCTCCTTGAGCTTAGTCTCTTCATTCACAACATGAGTAGACAATGTGATCCCTTGGCACTCTTTAACTTTTATAGTATTTTCTACCATATTAAATAGATTACTTGAAACTATAGTCTCATTATGACTCATACTTACCAACTTTGGATTCCATGAGTTGACTTACCTTTTTTCTTACACTATAGGAGCCTGATTAAACCTATTCTAAGTTTTAGACCTTTTCTTGTAGAATCTAGTAATGTGACCTCTTTGTTCACAATTATAGCAAACCATTGTTCTTAAAGTGAACTCAACTTACCTTAATTTAGATGGATAATGTTTTTCAAAGTGTCCCACAACATGATAGTTGAAACACTCAACCTTGTTCACACCTTTTGACTGATGACCCCCATCATAGTTCCATGCAAACTCATTTATAACAAGTCTCTTGCATTCTCTAGATCTATGCCTAAACTGATCACATGTATAATTTTAACCATTGAAATTTTCATACTTCATGGCATTTGGTTATCTAATATTATTTATGTATAGTCCACTAGGATCTTCAATCCTTATTTGATGAATTATCTTCAAAGTTAGATTGTTCTTGTTCACGTTAGTCTTCATCTTGTCTTGAGTTGCATCTCTATTTTTTATTTGTATCCAAGACTAATTATATCAATTTCATGATTTTGATAATTCATAATATTATCTAGATCACTTGATCTCTTCTCAAATCTCACAAATGACTTCACCTTACTAGATTTCTTTTCTAACTCAGATTTTAATGGCTCATTTCAATTACATACTTTAAACATTCATCTTCTTTAACTTTCAAGATTATAGATAGGATTTCCAATTGAAACCAAGATGCTTGACTATATATTTAAGATCATTAGTGTCTTCATTCATTCTTGCCTCATACACACTAAATTTATCCTTGTAGTCTTTGAGTTGAGACTTTATCTTCTTGTTAATATTCTTCTCAATCCTCAGTTCTTCAAGAGATTTTATCAATGTAGTCTCATAGTCCATCTCATATTCATCATCATTTTAATCACTCTAAGTTGACTCCTTTTGATGTGAGAAACTTCCTTCCTTATCCATAAAGAGGGATTAATCATCAGCAAGACCATCATCTTCATGATCACACTCTGAGTCATTATCTTCACTCTCATCTCATGAGTTATAGTTTTTATTGGTGTAGAGACCCTTTTTGTCCTCAAATTACTTCTTTTTGCCAAACCTTCTAAACCCCTTTTTGATTTTATCAGACCTAAATGATCTCTTTCCATTATTATGACCTTAATCATGCTATTCATCATCATTAATTATATTTTATGGGATCACTTATTATCAAAATGACCTACTTCTCCATAATTGAAGAATTTGAGTGTTAGTTTACCCTTATACTTGCCTGAACCTATTTTCAATTTCCTTGAAATCAAAGTAATTAGTTCATCCTCATGTATATCAAAAATGCCATCTTCCTTGGGTTTATTACCTTGGAACTTCTTATTTAGATTCATTTTAGTCTTGAAATTTGATTCCTTATTTGGTGGTATATCATCATTTACTCTCATCACATAGGCAGTAAGGGCGCCATGTAATTGATCCATCTTCAACTGAGTAAGATCATGACTTTATTATATAGTAGATACTTTTGGATAAAACTTAAAGCCTAGAGACCTTAATAATTTTTTAACTACATTATCCTCTTCCAGGTTCTCTCTAAAAGATTTGATGATGTTCACAATCTCATCAACTCTCTATAAAAAGGATGCCACAAAATCTTCTTCCTTCATCTTGAGACTCTCAAATTATCTTCACTGAATCTATAACTTTACCAACTTAACTTTTAATTCTCATTCATAAATAGTATTCAATTTATCCCACATTTCCTTGGTAGATGTATAATGGATTACCTTGGTGTATTTAATCTCTAAAAGACCATAATTTATAGCATTCATTACCTTATAATTGTTCTCAAACAACTTCTTATATGAAACACTATATGGAGAAATAATAGGTGCAGAATAACCATCCATAATAGATTATCAAATGTAAAACCCTAGGGACGTGATGTAGGTCCTCATCCTCGCACTCCAAAAAGCCTAATTGGATTCATTGAATATCAGTGCTTGCTTAGTAGAGAAACATCCTTGATAATGACCCATATTTTACCTTGGATCACCTTTAAGATGTCAAACCTTTACCAAAAGACATATTTTGATACTAATTTTTAGAGGTATAATCACTAAGGGGGTTGAATCATTACACCTAGATATTTCAATTTCAATTTAAATCATTTCAAACTATTAAATAATAAACATATATCAATTTGATCAATAAACATTAACAAGAGAGTTCATTCATTCAATGCATACACAAGATCAAAAACACAGCACATAGTTCCTAAGGGAAACCCTCATGGGGAATAAAGCCCACTATCAAGCCTAAAACACATGGACTACTTGTCTTATAAGATATTACAAAAAATATATTGATCAAGTCCTTTTGATCAATATTTAGTGAAACATCAATTTCACAAGGAACACTTTCCCCTAAGATGATCAAGTCCTTCTGACCACCTTTTGGTCAAGTCCTTATAACCAATAACCTTGGTCAAGTCCTTCTAACCTAAGGCCTTTAGTGAAATACCATTTTCATAAGGATCACATTCCCTTAAGGAAGATCAAGTCCCTATGACCTCCTCTGAAATGAACACCTCTACCTTAGAACTGATGTCTTTAACACCTACAGATGGATATCTAATTTTCTAACTCCTACACAAACTCCCTCTCTATTTCATACATTCCTCTTACATAAAATGCCATAATATCTCTCCTTATTCACTCAAAATACCATCATATATAGACTTATACCTCTTCTCACATAATTAACATTCAAACCTTCTATATCACTATCTTATCTTCTTTGCTTCAATGCATACTCCTCTCACAAAAGCCTAAAAACCATCTCCTTTAGTTTTAATATATATAGACTCTTCATGATAAATAGTTTATTGGTTGTCCATTAGAATTAAAGTAACCCTTAATTCTTATCTCACATCAATACATGGCCCAATATATTCCTCATAGGTCAATCATAATATCTATGGGTCATCCTATAGTAGCTTCACCATTCAATTAGGCCCTTGTAGCTCTTACAGGCTTCATGGAGACATATTCACCCATTTATCACTTCATTAAGTAAAACAATTACCAATTCCAAATGCATATGTCCACTCCACATGACCCCTTCAACTTCATAAAATGATCATAGTCAACTTTGATCACATCTATGTATGATCAATCTACTCAAACACTGACTTGGTGCACAGGAACATCATCAACAAATAGAAAGTCAAATTATAATCCTTTATTCATATATATTATCAATTGGCCAAACCTAAAAATACCATATAAATCATATAAAAGTATTCCATAATACTTTTCAATAGATAAGACATCATAAAACATCCAAACATCATCAAAACAAGCACAAATATCCTTCTCAAGTCATTTGCAGAACATAATCAAACACATAGTCAACTTTGGAGCTTAATATATTTGAATGTAGTTACATTAAAACCTTATAAATTCACGAATTCCTCTTCAAATTTTATTTTTATATCACCTTCAAATTCATCATGGATTAAAATTTATGGATAAAATATAGAGCAGTAGTTTTCCCATTTCAAAAATTCAAATATTCAAAAAACATTGGTCATAGTTAAACCTCAAACACTATGATATCATACTGTGTCCTATCTACTTAGATTAATCACATAAATTCAATATTATTTTAAGGACCTTAGTATTTAATTATGTTAAACTTCAAATAGGTTGACCACTTTGACTCCACTTGTGTCATCAATCTCATTCGCACCATTAAATATGAACCATTAGATCCTTATCCTTTACCTTTGCTCAGTGTTAAACCTCAAACACTTATTACCATCTTGATACCTCTTGACATATTGGATAAAATTATCTTCATCGATCTCCTTGATATTTTATTAAACTTTACCTTTTACAAAAATGACTAATTATGGGAACCATTGTAATCTATCTGAGAAGCCAAATTTGAATAGATATATCTTTTGTTGTGGTCAAACACATGTTCTCAAATTTGCACCATATTATTTTTGTTCATAGGGGGGAAAAAAATTGTATCTAACTACTCTTAAAACCTTCACATTTTCGAGATATAACTCCATTAGTATGATCACTTAGATTTTTTTGCCATAGAGCCAATTATGTCAATAACTGTTTGGAAGGCCAACTTTGCACATACATATATTTTAATGCACTTCATTGCATAACCTAAAATTTAGTGAATATAAATTAGGTACAAAATTTAAAAAACCCATATGATCATTTTATCTTTAAACCTTCACACATGTAAATTATAACACCATCAAAATGCCTACTCAACTTTTCTTGCCACATTGCAAACTTGGCTAAGTATGGGAAAACACTATCAAACTGCCTAAGAGCCCAAATTTACACTTGTATATCTTATGTTGAAGTTAGTCACATGACATAAAATTTATAACATAGTAACTAGGCACAAATTTAATCACAACCATATGACCAACTCCCCCGACTCATCCACATGTGGTAATAGTGATGTCAGTAAACTACCTACTCATATTTTATGCCACTAGACCCAAAATGTCTAGATGAAAACATAAAAGAAACAAATGAATTACATTCATGAAAAAAAATTAATCCTTTAGCTTTTATAAGACCTATTTAATAACCTAAAATCATAATACTCATCCCTAAGCATTCCTAACCATGCCAAAACAGAAGATCAACCAAGCCAACTTCAAGCATACTAAGACAAACATATTATATACTTTTTCATTGTCACTTAGACTATCACGGCACTTCATCCACTCAATTGGATACCTCCATGACATTAGAATTAAATAATTTACAATTCTCCAACATATTATTAACTCTTGGAAATTAATAAAAATCATTAGCTACCATGACTAATATCAGACAAACCAAACCTAAGAATATGGTGTGCAATGTGATCAATTTATTGACTTCCATGTTCTTCTCTATTCATTATATGAAATAAAATCTAGATCAATGATAAATTAATTTATAAATGGACGTGTGCATGTTTTGAATGAAAATAAAGAAGTTTGTCCACCTTCCAAATTATACAAACATTTTTTTAGCCATAAATGACCTATCTATATTATAAATAGTTTATATGTATGTTTATGCACACAAAGAGTTTATATTTGTTTTATAAATAGAGAGGAATCTTGGTTGATTATGATCTAGCACAACTAGATTGATATTTGTAGTCACAATCAAATAATCTAACTTTTAAATCTAGAAAGACAAAACAAAGTTATTATTAGGATTAGTAATAGCCTATCAATAAGGTTATATTAACCAAGTAATTGACTAAAAATTGTAAAGGACTTTCTCCATATTTAAACCATATCTAAATATATTGAGGAAATATATTTGTCTAAATATTTAGGATTTATTATAAGAGTTTAATGAATATGGGTGTATCAAGTGGTATACCTCTAAGTTTTTTAAAAAACATAAAACAATTAGTTACAAGATCTTGGGAATTGTGAAACCATGTCAACATAAATATAAACTTCTATCCAAGTGTAATGTCATGTTCATGCAAAATCTAGTTAAGTATATAAGATATTCTTGATTAAGACATATAAGTGAACATTGGTATTGCATTTTCATATCATTTGAGTACTTACCTACGGTGCATGTTATGATGTACAAGTACTCATATATATGGATTATTATATGTAGTTAAAAAAATGGTTATAATGAGTCATAAGTGTCCAAGGGACTAAAATTATAACCATGTGACAGTAGTCTCTTAAAAAAGGAATTAAGCTATTAAAATGAAAATATTATGGAATGACTTAGTAATGAGTTATTTGACTCTTGAGAATATCATGATTGAACTATTGAAATATATTTACATATAGTACTATAAACTTGGGTGTTGTACATATTATGAGTATATTATGTAAAAGCATATTATAGGCACACATCACAATGAACTTATATATATATATATATATATATATATATATATATATAATAGTTCATTGTGATGTGTGCCTGTAAGTTATGTTTTATTAGATGCTAGTATGAAGTTTAAATGTATGGTATACTTAGGTGGTATAACCCATACTTGGTGGGTTCTTACTTATGAATGTGGGTCGTTTGATCTTGAAGTCATAAGTTTAGTTGTGTGTAATTTTGTAGTGGTGTTCATATATAATGAATTATGATATTGTGGGATGTCATAGAGTACTACAACATAAATGTATGTGAGTTGGTTATTTTTCTGAATAACATGTTTTATGACAGTTAGTAGGGCTTTGTGTATGCATACCTAAAATCTCTAAGAGTATAATTAATTCTAGGATAATAATATGTGTTTTGTGGGAACTTTGACTTGCTTTATTATATCTAGTTTCTTGAACAAAAGCTTATATTTCCATGTATTTATGACTATTTTATTATTAATAATTGTAGAAAATTAGTAATTATGTATTAATTTACTAGACTATTGTAATATGGGTTATCATGGGTTATATTATGTTTAGAAACTAATTGTAGTAGTTGGAATATATAGTTATATGTGTATTTTACCTAGGTGGTATAAAGTATAGTCATTATTTATATTATGGGATAGAAAATAATGTGAGATTCATTCATACATTTGATGGAATAAATGTATGGTGATAAGTTATCATATGCTTAGAATGTTGTGTTATGATTTATAGTAGGATGTAAATTATATGAATCCTTTGGTTATATTATGTTAACCAATCTCACATTGATGTTACTAAGTAAGGAGTGAGATGGACTTCACTAGCTTATTAGCATCACAATGTTAGATGAAGGCAATCTGATCAAGTGGTGTGAATGGATTTTGACTAATCTATAGCACTATTATTTATTATTCTTGAAAATTTTATCCAAAGTAATGTTAAATGACACATTATCATTTCATGAGTATAATTTACATGTTTGTACAATATCTTACAATAGAATAGGTTTTCTATGATACATTACATGATTAGTTTTATAAATCATACAACGTATGGGTACTTGATTATCTCTCTATATTCCCATTCCATCACTAACTACTCATCCATGAAGAGAGGGCCATTCCCTGATTGGATTAGTGTGGGGGATCATTGGTCTATGGTTGGTGTGGAAAAG
Organism: Torreya grandis; assembly: GCA_037957365.1. Classification (NCBI taxonomy): domain Eukaryota; kingdom Viridiplantae; phylum Streptophyta; class Pinopsida; order Cupressales; family Taxaceae; genus Torreya; species Torreya grandis. The sequence continues at coordinate 30,340 of JARHVA010000896.1, forward strand.
TGATCAGATGATGCTCTCCTTCTCCATGTTTATACATACTTGGATATGACACTTAAGACTACCAAAGATACTAAAGAGTCTTGGGAACTCATTCTATGAGGAGCCATCTATGATCCATGTATCTTATTTATGTACATTTTATTATATTGTATTTATTATTATAAATATTATCATGAAGATTTGTAATTACCTATTTACTATGGATTGACAATAGTGGTTGTATATTATACCAATAATGATAGGCTATTTATAATTAATTTCTATATTTGTATTATAATGTGTTTGATATTTTGATAGTAATCAATGATTATTAGAAGTCACATGATTAGTTATAATTATCATAGTTAAGAGTATTTTGTATGGTCACTACTTATATTCTCATGGTGTAATTTGTTTTTAGTATATGTAATTAATTAAAAAAATAAGGTATATCTAGTTAGCTTCTAATGGGGTTGTTAAATGTGGTATCAAAGCTCTAGCTTGAAATCTAAGACCTAATGAGTCCATTAGTGTTTTCATATCCTTATATTAAAGAAAGGAGAATAGTGAAATGCGTGGGTTACATTAAGTGTGTACTTGAGGAGCATTTATACCCCCTTAGAGTTGTTAAAGGGTTGGTTTAGTGAGTGTCTCAATGGTGATGGTTATATAATATGTTTTGGGTAGGTAATTGCATAATATAGTTCTTAAGTCATGAATAAGATATTCCTACCATAGTTTGATCACTTAGATCGAACACCTCGAGTATGATTACATCCTTTCTTGTTAATCAAGTCGCCTTTATCATTGTGTTTTGTGTTGTGAATATTTATAAATAATGGGATGATTATAACTTAAGTATATGTGATTTAGTTTTTGTGTCTTATATACACCAATCCTAGGAGTGAAAATTTTAATAATACCATTTTAGTTTGGTACCAAATAGTGTGATGGTAATTTTCTTGTAGTAGAGTGTTGATGTCTTGGTTGAGAATTCCTTTATGTGAGGAGTTTGTTTATGGATTGGTACTCTTATGTTATATGGATTAGAAAGAAGTGACATACGTATACACAATATTTTTAACTTTTATCAAATGTTGACACTTTACATCTTGTAAGAACCAATCGAGGTACTCAATCTCTCTGAGTACACACCCTAAGGGGTACACTGGGAAATGGGTGGGAAGACCTTTGGTTCTTTGCATGATTTTTGTCCCTTATTTATACATTATTTCCAATCCAAATAAATCTTTACACCATTCCCTAAGTTATTACTCATCCCTTGTACACTCTTCCACTCTTTTTCTTCTTTTCATTCATCTTTTCCTCACCTTAATCCCATTTTGATAGTCATTTGTACTAGGTTGGCTGGGTCAATCCTACATAGTTTTTATCCTTTCATTACTATAAAGAGTTGACTAAGTTGATCCTATACTATTTTAAAATATTTTCACTTTAGATTTATGTTATCCCTTTGGTAGACCTAGCTTGGGACCTAGTGAATAATTGACCAAAAACATCCCCGTACAACCAACATATTTAGAAGGGCTTAGCATGAGATTTGCCTATAAATAAAAGATCATTTAATCATTATTTTAATATGAAATCAAGAGTTATTATTCACTCATTCTTATTTATAATCTACTTTTCCACTATTTTACTTGAGGAGTCTTATCTTAGGGTTTTTTTATGGATAATCTAGTCTTGTGGATAAGTCTTGGATGCTTTGGAATTTATTAGTGATCCTTAAAAACCACAAAAAACTATTTAAAATCCCATTTCTATAATGGAGAGATTTAATCTTGAAAAGTTAACATTTAGGTGAGTATATTCTAATTTTGTTCTCCTCTCTTTAGTAGATAGAAGTAGCATAAGTATTGACTCGATTAATATTACTCTTCATATTCCATATATTAGGGTCTTACTCATAATTATCTTAATTGAGACTATCCTATACATTTTTTTATTTATTTACTAACCCCTCATATTTTACCATAAGATTTAGTGAGCACTAGATTATATTTACTTTCTTATTTATTAGACATAATTGAAATATTAAACCTAGCATGCTTTTAGGTTATTGCATGATTACGTTAGGCTATATGCCTTGGAACTATTACTAGCATGATGTATTATGATAAGTGATCACCTAATTAGGTCTAGTAGATCCCCATATTGGTCATATTCCCATTTAACAAATGTATTCCCAATTAGAAGTGTAGGTATGATCTATCTTCTCAGAGCTAGGATTGATTTACAGACATGATGTATTTTTGATTACATACATTATAGTGAACCCAACATGAACTAACCCTTGAATTATTTTTTCACTTATTTCATTATTTGTATCATATATTTTCCATACTAGGTCAACTGCATCGACCCAAATTTAATTTCTATACATAGGTTTTCAGGTATAAGATACTAGATCCACACAGTTAATCGAATATAGGTTTTTAGACTTTTAGATATCTTTTTTAGCATGCTAGGTCAACTTAGTTGACCCTGTATAGTACATGCATTCAATAATAGATTCTTATAGTGCTTGATCAATCCATTCAACCTAGTTAGCAGGTTTTGAAAGCATTCCACAAGGTTCTCTGATAACAATATTCCTTCTCTACATCTCTAATCCATCAAGGTTAATTTTATCCTTATATCTCTTTCTGTACAGTGTTTCCATTCATAGTTTGAAATCTTCAAAATAACCCTTGTATAGTAAACTAGATTGACTCTGTCAGCCCAATTCTATATTTTGTTTTGTCTAGATAACTAGGTCAACTCTGTTGACCCTATTGATTTTTAGACCTTGTTTCTATAGTACAAAATGACCTTATCAACCATATTCTATATTTTTTGCATGCACTATCGAGTGTATCAACATTGTACCTTATTTTAAAGTTGGTATTAACTTTTATATGCTAGTAATTAGCTCACACTTTCATTTCTTGTTGCTTGCATGCTTAGAATAGATCACATAGCTTAATGAAGTGGTTTTTAATTAATCATTTAGTTTCACTATTTTTTATTTTATTCACACATGACCAAATAAAAAAATATAAATAATCATTTTAATAATTGTCTACCTAAGGCCAACCTACTTGTATTTCATCACCAAGGGGGAAGTTGACTTGATGTTCTAGTCGAGTATAAACTATGGTTAATGGTATATTCTATCTAAGCACCTGACACTCTTATCATTGAAGTGTGTGATTGAGTAAGCCCCAATATCAAGCCTGTATCATTACCACTATAGATCCTTTTCAACCCAAACTACCTGAAACTATCCTTAGATTACATTTTAGTTCCTTACTTATAGCCAGCTTCCTATCACATTTAAAAACATATGCTAATAATCTTATAAATATTAAGGTTGAAAATTTAGTTATCTCTTTAATTTCCATTTTGATTTCTTGCTCTTTGCTCAATTCTATTTTGTATTGCAAAAACTTTTATTAGCCAGTGTTGGTGTAAGGTTTTATGATGTGTGCCTCAATCAGATTATCCAACCTTAATCCAATTGATTGTTTGTTTCAATTCTATTATTTATTTTTAAATTATGTGTAAATTATACCTTTTTTTAGTTCATAGTCTATTATAGGCTTCTTTATCTTCTATATTTGTTGTACTAGGTTGACCCAATCAACCTTGTACATTTTTCCAACTTCTATCTATTGTACTAAATTGACTCAATCAACCCTATACTATTTGCTGACCCTATACTATCTTTTCATCCCTTGTCCTCTATGCTATGTAAACCCAATCAACCATGTGATATTTACAAATCTTGTTCTCTATACTAGGTTGAGCTAGTTGACCTTGTCCTATTTTTTGCTTTCCTTGTTTGTCAATCTAGCTCTCTATCTTTCCTTATTTTTCATTCTATTTATTCTTGTTCAGTCATAATGAAATCTCCTATAAGAATCTTCTTTGATAGTCTAAATACATTTAGATATTATATGGGATGTTCATTTCGTCCTCTCTTTTCCTCCCAAGAGAACCATCACTCTTGGGGTACCTCTTCCCCTCCTTCATCTATGAACTATAATATGGTGAAAATAACACCTCAAGATGAAATTGATGGGTATGTTCCTTTCCTTACTTACCAAGATACTTCTCATCTTCAAAATCTTAAAACTAATGTGGGAATAATTTACATAATTTTAATTAACAATCCCACTCAATCTATCTTCTAATAACCCTCCCTCTAACACCAATTTAGGGAGTGCTCATACCAACACTAACCAGCCTCTTGATATAACTCAAATTTTATCTCAAGCAATCTAAAAAATGAATATAATTAAAAATTATAATACCAATCAAATGATGCAAATTCAACATCATTTGATTAATATGGCCAATTAACCTCCAACTATGCATTCTCAAGCTAATCCCAATTATATTCCTCCACCTCTTAGAGATGCCTCTGGCAATGTTATTCCTCAACCCATAATGAATACCAAGATGATTCAAACCATTAAAAATGAGCCTTTATATATTTCATTGTCTCCATTGATATCGGTAACATAACTCCAACTATCAAATATGCTAGGACTAAAGACCCTACCTCATTTTTTTAAGCCTTTAATAACCTTTACAAAGAGTGGATCCAAACTAATACCTTCACCACAACTAAACTCTTATTCAAAACCTTCATTGGAGATGTATTATAATGGTATAACCTATCATCCCAACATTATATTTGGAAACTTGAAGATTTGGTTAATCCCTTAGTTAAATATTTTCAACACAATGATCTTCCCAAAAATTGTCTTATCTACTTCATCAATGCTAAGCAATCTTCCACCAAATTAGCTCATGACTTTATCAAAAGATGGAAATCATGAGCCCATAAAGCCAACCATAACATTACTGATGATAACTTATTCAAACTCTTTATTATGGCTTTAACTCCCACTATTCAATATCAAGCTCAAACCTTTGCTCTGTAAACACTTAATGAAGCTCTTGATCAAGCTAAACATCAAGGATTTCTCATGAATAAATTAAAACCTAATCCTAAACTATTAAAAGGATATTTTAAAACATCTACCAATGCTATCACTATCATTACTTCCCAAGCCAAACTAAGAGTTACCAAAATTGATATTCCTTCACCTTCTCACACACCTCTTTTAGTTCAAAAAATGAGACAACTTTTGCCACCCTCTAAACCTTTCATCTATCTGAATGCTCCTCCTAAGTGGTATGAACCTGATCTATTTTTTTAGTTCCATTAGGACATTGGTCATTCTCATGAATCTTATAAAGGTATCACTAAATTTTTTGTTTCCTATATGGTTGGTGATTCATTTAATCATGAAGACATAATCAACCTTCATCATTAAGAGTACACCACTACCTCTCAAAAATCACAAGCTTCTAAATATTCTACCTCAAATAATCAAAAATATTTTTCAAATAATCAACCAAATACCAAGGATGTTTATTCCATTGATGTCAATTATGACCAATATTCTAATAATTATCAATATGTCAACACTACAAAGGTCAACTATCATCATAAAACAACTCACAAAGATCTTGTTACCAATCCTAAGAAGACATCTTTAGAACAAATTATTAAAGATACTACCACCACTAATATTAATTAGGAAACCCAAGAGGAACCATCTCCTCCTTCTGATCCTCCAACTACATTATACCTTCCAAATCTAATTTACCTCCTAAACTTCATGCTAGTTATTTTAAATATCATTAGAACTTCCTCAAATAACTCAACTCTATGCCTTATAAGAATCCTCTTATGGAGTTGGTTTGTAACTCACCCTATCATCATAATTTCATTATGCAACAACTCCAATAAATTAAAGATCCATATTTTATTACTAAAGAATGACCTTCTATTTAATCTCAACCTACCAACATGAATGCCATTGAAACTATGTGTCCCTCTTCCAAGCCTTCCATTGAATTCCTTGAAGAGGACATGATCAATGATTAAACTATTTTTTGTGTTGATGATCCACCAATTTTCCTTAAAATAGACATTAATAATACCCTTATCCATAAAATTCTAGTATTAATGTAACATTTTTATGGCTTATCCAATTACTTGTCTATAATAAAGATCATCTTAAGCAAACCCAACTCACTTTTCATGGTTTTGATAAGAGAAATAAAAATCTACTTGGTTTTATTTGGATTCCATTAACCATTAAACCTAACACTTTTTAGACTTAGCTTATGGTCCTTATTTACCTTTATCTTATAACATACTCCTTAGACACCTATGGACTCATTGAATGAGAGATATTGCTTCTTCTGGTAGCCAATGCATTAAATTATTACACAATGGAAAATAATATAGTCATGAATATGATCCAAATCCATGGAGCAACAAAATTCTTAATCCTAAATCCCAATATCATATTCCTACAATTCATAAGACCAATAGTGTTCTTTTACCTAAGTTCATCAACATGAATCTTGATTTACAATTTACTCTTGTGGATTCTGATGATGATGAGCCTAATGAGTTGTAACATAATTTAAATATCACTAAGCTACCTCCATACATTTTGAAGTGGTGTTTTCCTTCTCTATTAACAATAGATCATATTATTCATCTTATTGATGATATATATAATTTCCCCCCTCCATGTAATGCTTAGAAGAATTATTTACCTGAAGATGCCTTCACTTGTAATCATTTTGGAGTGGCTAAATTATTTCAAGATCCTCTCATCATGTCTCCTCATATATTTAATAACATTGGGATTTCACCTTCTAAAACTCCCCCTGATTCTCAAGCATGTATAATTTCTCTAACATATGATGACAACAATATAATGGCCCAAGGTAAGACTATCTTTTCCCTTTTACCTGCGCTATTCTTTGGTCCAAAGTTTATTTGCTCACAGGAAGAAGGAAACGCATCCTATCCTGCATGAAGGCCTAATTCTGTTAATCAAAGGCTACTGCAAGAATAAAGCTATGGTTAAGAACCCTAACTAGGGGAAAAATCAGGAGTCTGGGAGCAGAAAGAGTGAAATCATAAAAGGGAAAGACAAAATTAAGTTCCCTAGCGCCAATAATCAGAATGTAGAAGAAGATTTAGAGTGGGAGAGAATTGATAAACCCAAGGAGGAAAATTTGGTGGAAGAAGAAGGAACTAAAAGCTGGAATACAAATTCAAATGAGGATGAAGAATGTCAAGAGAAGAATGAGAAAGGAGTCAGCAAAGAGGAGGAATCTGAAAATAGTAAAGAAGAAACTGAGGAAAATTAGAAAATGTCAGAAGAAAATATTGTCCAGGATGGCCCAGTTGAGGACCCTATTTCAAGAAATGAAAAGGAAAATACAGTTCAGGATGACAATCAAGAAATGGACATGGAAATTCAAACTGGAACCAAAGAACAGTATTAAAGGGGCTGAGAGGATCACTTTGAAGAAGGTGGGAATAGTCCCAATAAGAATTTTGAGGAATGGAGAGAGAAGGGGCAGAACGATGGTATGCACACACCTATGAGTTGGGTTAATTGCAAAGTAGAGGCTTCTCTCCAATTTGATTCTTGGATGTGTAAGGAGATTAAGGATCTCAAAAGGAAAGTGGAAATTATGGAAGATAACCAGAAAGCTGCATGGAACAAAATTAACATCATGGAAAAATAGATAAGAGATATCCCCGTCAAGCTCAAAGATTACAAGAATAACCTTTGGGAACTCATTAAGGAGAACAGAATGAAAATAGAGGAAGTAACATCCAATATTTGTGCTGCAACTATCAATATTGGAAAAAGAGCAAACGAGGAGACCAAATCCTTGGAGGGGCCTAGCAAAAGGACGAGACAAAGCTCTAGAAAGAAGGCTACACAAGAGGGAGCCAAGTTGGCAGCACCTACTACTCAGGATACTACTATTGTGAAAGGTAAAGAAATAGTGAAAATGATTTTGGAACTGGAAGAATAGTCTAGTTCTTCTTGTTGGTTATGTTTACTGGTCCTGTTTTCTAGCTTCTTTTTGTAATCTTCTGTCTATGGTGCAACCAGATCTTTGTTAAATCTGGGTTTTGACTGGTGGTCTCTCTGGTGGTTTCAGGTCTATATAAAACCTATTTTTACTACTTCTCTATAGTAGTTTTTAGGTTTTGCCTGTGGTCGTTGAGGCTTTATCTTTCTTTCTTTGTACTTGGGTTTCGGGGTCCCTTCAAAACCTGATTTTACCTTAATCTAAAACAATATAATGGCCCAAGATCAATATTGAGACTTGGATGTCCAAAATCATTAGAAAAAATTAGCCCAAATTCATGATTTTAATTGAGATGTACACACCATTTTTATGTGTTGTAACTTAGATCCTAAAGGTTATGTACCTCCTACTAATTTTGCACTTATTGATACTCCATGGGTGATAGATCAAATCATACCTTTTAAACCTATAAAAATTCTTGCATTTACTTTATCACCTATTTATCCAATCATTACCTATAATCCTTCTCCCATCGATGAAACCATCAATACTCTAGTCCCATCTGCTCTATCTACTTCTACTTTTGAGATTACACTTGATGCTAAGGAAACTGATTTCTATCAAGTCAGTTTTGAGTTTGATAGTCATGGTAACCAAGTTATATATCTTGAAGTAGATATTGACCATTATTGTCTTCTTCCCACATTTCCTATTGATGAATCTATCCTTGAACTAATTAATTCTTATGAATCTCAACTTCCTTAGTAGCATCATAAACTTAGGAGTTTTAAAACTAAAACATCTTATTTTAACAACTTTGTTTCTAGAATTGATCCTAAAAATAATTTAACTAAAAATACCACTTTTAATATGGTAATTCCATGATTATTTAATAAACCACTCAAATAGAATATGGTAATCCATCTTGTCCTCAACCAATTACTATCTCTCATAAACTCTCACCTACCGAACATGAAAATTTTAGGTTATTTTTTTATAAGTATCATGAGGATTTCACTTGATCTTATAATACATGCCTAGTATTGACCCTAGAATTATGGTGCATAATATCAATACTTATCTTGATGCTAAACCTATGCATAAAAAACAAACAAAATTTCCCCCCAAGGTTTCCTCTCTGTGTCACAAGGAAATCATCAAACTACTTGATGATAAATTTATTAAACTAGTGGATTATTTTTAATGGGTTTTTAACATTGTCCCCATTCAAAAAAAGTTCACTATGGTCATTTGTATCTTCATTGATTTCTACAACATTAACCTTGCTTGTCATAGGGACAACTTCCCTTTACCTTCAATAGATGCCATCATCGATTCCATATCTAGTTAAGAAATGTTATCTATTATGGATGGATTCTTAGGATATAATCAAATTCATAGTTCCCTCAAGGACCAATATAAGACTAATTTCACCATGGAATGGGGCACCTATTGCTATTTCAAAATGCCTTTCAGCCTTAAAAATGTTGGATCTACCTACCAATGAGTAATGACTCACATCTTTTATGACCTCATCCATGAAATTATTAAAACTTATGTGGATGATATTATCACTAAATCCAAAAGTCATGTGACTCATATATCTAATCTCACTATCATCTTTTATCATCTTCTTAAATATTAGGTTAGACTCAATCCTTATAAATGTGTCTTTGGTGTCACATCTCAAAAATTGTTAGGATTCTTAGTCTCTCTTTGTGACATCAATGTTGACCCTACCAAGTTTAGTGCTATCATCAACATGCCCATTCCTCATTCTACTCTCAACATCCATACTTCCTTAGGCATACTTTAGGAAATTAGATGATTTATCCTTGAAATGGTTTAACACATCCACTCTATCAAGTCCCTTCTCAAGAAAGGCACTACTTTAGAATGGATGGACACATGTCAAAAATCATTTGATAACATAACAGAGTCACTACTTCACCCAATTATTCTTCATCCTCTTTCTAATGATTGACCTTTGATTCTCAATACTTCTTACACACCCATATCAATTGGGGTATTTCTTACCCAACATGATGATACTAGAAGAGAGTATGTTATCTATTATATTAATTGAGTCCTCATCAATTATGAGATACATTATACCAAAATTGAACATGATTTCCTCACCATTTATTTTGTAGCTAAAAAGCATCATCATTACATGAATTACTAAACTACTTATGTCATCATTCATTTCAACCCTCTTCATCACTTCTCCAAATCTTTTCTTCCTAGAGATAGAATTGGCAAATGGATGGTCCTTCGTATGAAATTTGATCTCCATATCATCACCCAAAAATATATCAAAGGTTATGTCATCTTTGATCAACTTGGCATAGCTTCTATACCATTTATTTCTTCCCTTCAAGATGATCTTCCTAATGAAAATGTCCTTTACATTGAAGGTCTTAATCAAGCTATTTTAGATAAAATATTATATTCATAATATTATTATTGATCTTAAAGCAAATAATCTTGAATAATCCTCTATCCCTTTGATACTAATAAACCAAAAATAGTTATTGAGGAGCTTCCTAAAATCTATGTTGACTTATATGAGGGTACTTAGACCCTTCACTTTGATGGTGATAAATGCCTTCAAGGATTTGGGGTAGGTTGCATTCTCAAAAGTCCTCTTGGCAAGATCATACCTTTAGCTTTTACTTTTACTATTGATGTTATTAATAATATGGCTGAATATAAAGCCCTCATCTTAGGCATGTTAGCTTCTCTTAATTTAGACATTCAATACCTACATGCTTTAGGTGATTCTTATCTTATTTTCTACCAAGTTAATGGTGATTATTAATGGAATAATTAAAACATCATTACCTGTCATCAAATTATAACCACTCTTGCTATGTATTTTATCTCTTTCACTATTGAGTCTATCCCTAGAGATCAAAATTCCATTGTTAATTCTCTAGCCTCTTCTACCTCTCTCTTTCATCCACACAAAGTTCTTTCTAAATATAATTTTCTTATAAAAATAATAAAATCTCCATGTTAACCTCAACCACCATATTTGTTTATTTTCCACATTGAGGCTACTACTATTTGACAAAGCCCATGGTATAAAGGCATTATTCAATTATTGGAACACCAAACTTATCCTCCTAACCTAGATTCTCATTAAAAAAACATATTTTCATTAAAAATTATTTCAATTATGTGTTTTGACATAGCATCCTTTATTTTCATAATGTTAAAGGTAACTTTCTCCATTATGTTATGAAAGATGAGTTCCCTCCTCTTATTGAACAAAAACATGGGGTAAGTTATGGTGGTCACTGTAGTGAACATGCTACAGCTTAAAAATTCCTACATATGGGTTAATTTTGGCCTACTCTTGAAAAGGATGCAATTGAACATGCTAAAAATTATACATCTTGTTAGTTTCATGATTATATAATTCATTCACCTCTAACCAAGCTTCAAACTATTGAATCTCCTTGGCCTTTTTCCACATAGGGATTCAATCTCATTAGAAAATTACCTCTTTCTCAATATGGGCATTTTTTTTATCATCATCAATATCAAATATTTTACCAAATGGGTAGAATCCATGCCCCTTGTTAATATCATTGGTCTTACCATATCCAAATTTATTCTTAATCAAATCATTTTCTACTTTGGTGTTCCCCATACCATAATTTTAAACATAAACATGTTAAACAAATTTGTATTAAATTTAAGATCAAACAAAAAAATTCTAGACATTATCATCTATAATTCAATGGTCAAGCTAAAGCCACTAACAAAATTCTTGACAAAATTATCAAAAAGATAATTCATGAAACTCACATGGATTGGCATCTTCATCTCTACCCTACTCTTTGGGCCTATTAGAGTAGTATACGTACTACCATTGAGGCAACATCATTCTTTCTAGTCTATGGTTATAATTCAATTATTCCTCTAGAAGTTGAGCTTCCCTCTCTTCATATATCTCTTCATGGTATCATTCCCAATGAATAATTATGTTAAGCTTTCCTTCATGACCTTTATCTCCTTTATGAATGTTATCTTTCTGCCTTACAACATAATCACCAATACAAGGCTCATATTACTAAGTAATATAGTAAATGTGTTAAAGTTTACACATTTAATGTTGGTGATCTTTTCCTTAAATTAGACTAAACCCATGATAAAGAAGGTAAATATGCCCAAAAGTGGTGGGGCCCTTATTTAGTTAAAGATATTCTTGGTCTAAGTACATACCACCTTAAAACTAATGAAGGCAATATTTTAAAAGAGCCCACCAATGCACAATTCCTTTAATAATATTTTGCCTAAACATTTTATTCTTTTGATGTCTTTTATCTATATTTAGCACTTTTTGTAGGTTACTTACACAGGTCTCTCTTTGCAAAAGTTCTTTTTTTAAAAACCTTTAGTCCCCCCTTTTTGGTCTTTTGGTTTCTTGATGTACCATAGTCTCCTTTATCTTTACTCTTTTTACATTCTTTTTTTTTTCACCCATTAGGTTTCTCTTTTGTGAGTTACTTTGTAAGACTATGGATAGGACCCAACACTCCTCACAAAATACCATCTTTTATATACCTCATTTATTTTCACATACATTATTTTTGGCACCCTTGTGGGTTTTAATTATATGAAATTGTAGTGTAAGACCATGGATAGGACTTGGGTCTCCTCATAAAATTACCATCTTTTCATTCTTTTTCTATAATATATTTTGCAATGGTTACACATTCTTGATCTTTGTTCTTAACTTTAACTTTTGCTTCTTTTGATAGATGTAATTTGCAAAACAATCTCTACTAGCATGCTTTCCTCCATTTCACTCATTCTTAGTATAAGGAATCACACTTTACTATCATTGTCCTCTTTTACCCTTTGTCACATTTTTTGGTATTTGAAGTAATTAAAATTGTTACATGTGTCAGTCCTCTTGATTTCCCCTTTATTTCACTCCACATTGGATAAAAAAAGGTTGAAGTTAGGATAACACTTTTATTTTACCTAGATTTATGAGATTCTTAGACCCCATGCTCTTTGAATTTTTTCTCTATTTGCAACCAAGTCCCAAGTATTCAAATGAAAGTCGTATTTATCACCCAATTTAGTTTTCCAAATCCATAAGGAGGAATATAAAAAGACATCAAGAAAGTTAAAAGCCAAATCATTTTAATCAAAAGGAACTGATATCTAAAAAGCAACATAAAAATCTCAATAGACAAATCACACTAAAAGATGTGATTACAAACATAACTCCTATATCTAATTAAAGCTCAAACTCCACAGTTGGCCTCACATAGACCTAAGGTCCATTTGGGTATGGTATGCTAGTAGATTAGATTAGGGGAATTCAAAAAAAATATATGGTTCTACCTACTTTCTCACATAAGCACCCAATATTCATAATAGACCTATGACTCTATAAGGGGTCTTGAGGAATGGGGAACACGTTCTGGGATGGTAGGTCCATTTTTACTTTTCATGCATATAACCATCATGGGGTTATCTATATACTTCATTTATTGACCTAAGACTTGTGTGGCTAAGAGAAGTTATTCAAAGTCCTTAGATTTGAAAGTTTTCTTGTTTTCATAAACCTAATTTGAGTGTCTTAACTTTGATAAAGAGTTCTTCTACCTTAGGTTTTCCTTCATTCTCCCCTCTACCCATTTTATTTCCCCCCTTTATAGATAGATTATGATTCCAAATATATTTTCCCTCTTATTTATTCCCTTCTTATTCATCTCTTAAAAACATGATATCACTAATTTGGTTCATTTTTATCTATCCTTAGAGTTGAATAACATTTTTGAGCAACTATGGATTAGTTCTTTCTTTTTCACCATGATTTTAAATTTATAGATTTGTCTTACTTTCCTTTTACTATTTATCATTTTTTTTACTATCTTGTTGTTATAGACACCTAAGTTTGTACCTTTTTTCCATTATTGAGTGATGTTTCCTTGTTACCTCTCACTCATCAATATTGTTTTCCCCTTTTATCCACCTTTTTCCATTATTGAGTGAGATAAGGATTGTTATTTCTCACCCATTAATGTTTTTTACCATTTTTTTTGACTCTCCATATTTGTTTAAGTAAGGATTATTACTACTTCTAAATTTGATGTTTGATTACCATATTTTTGACATGTATCCTTGGTTTGATTTAGTGATTTTACCTTTCTTACTTAAGGTTTACTTTTTTGTTCTTTAGTAGCCTTGGATTTTTAGTTACCCAATTTACTCTTGTTTTAACTTAGATTTGGTCTAACATAGCACTTATCACGCTAGCTTGACAATTTTCTAGGTACATCTCATCCTCATAGACCCATTTATCTTGGCTTTCTTGTGATTATTTGTTTTTTCTATTTAGTTTTGTATTCTTGGGTTTATTTAAAGTAGTCTCTATGTCATACACAATCAAAAATAACATAATAGACAACCATCCAATGATAAAGGTAAGTCAAAGTATGCATCAAATTTAATTTTTAGTTATTTTCTCTTTTACTCATTTATTTTTAGTTATTTTATGCTTTACAAATACTTCAAATTTTTTTTAGGCTCAACATTATGTGTCCTTCTATTCTTTCTCAACACACCATCTTCTATTGCACCTTAGTGAAACATGATGAGCTTCAAGTGGGGCATATGTATACACATAATATTTATAACTTTTATCAAATACTAATGGTTTACATCTTTCAGGAACCCATCGAGACTCAATCTCTCTAAGTGCACACCCTAAGGGGTGCACCATTAAAGGGGTGGGTATACCTTTGGTGCTTTGTCTAATTTTTTTCCCTTATTACCACATTGTTTACAATAAAACTAGATCTTGAAACCATTCCCTAATATATTACTCCTCCCTTGCACACTCCTCCAGTCTTTGGATGAAGTCATATAGTTGGTAAGTGGATCTAGAATGATGTCATTCCTAGATGGATTTTAAGGCTATAAACAAGTCTTGGTTAAGAGTGATATAATGAAGACTTCCTTCACCACTAAATGGGTAACATTTTCCTACAAGTGAATCTCATTTAGACTAATCAATGTAGGAACAAATTTCCAATGAGAAATTGACCATGCATTCTATGGATTAATAGGTAAATGCATTATTATTTACATGGATGATCTTATAGTGTTTTATAAAAATAGGAAAGATCACATGATGCATTTAGAACAAGTACTAGAGAAGTGTAGAAGGTATGGAATTTCCTTGAACCCCAAGAAGAACATCTTCTATATGATTTAAGGTAAACTCTTAGGACATGTAATCACTCAATAAGGTATGACCATCGAACCTAATAGGATCAATGCAATTTTAAAGGTAGAACTTCCCAATAAAAAAATAATTCAATATTTTTTTGGCAAAATTAATTTTGTGAGAAAAATTATTTTTGGTTTTGTAGAGATTATGAGACCACTCAACACCATGCTAAATAAAGATGCCAAGATAGAATGGATGACTAAATAAAATAATTCTTTCAAGACATAAAGGATTCTATTGTTCAAGCTCTTATCTTGATATGTCTTGATTTCAATAAATACTTCTATTTGTACTCTTTTGCTTCTAGTCATATATTGATACTATCTTAACACATAAGGAGGATGATAAAAAAACACCCCATATCCTTTATGAACACTAATTTGAATAATTCCAAGTTGAATTGTCATATTTTGGGTAACTAAGCATATGCCTTGGTAAAGTCTATCAAGAAGTTTAAACATTACATCCTAAGGAACAAGACCTATGATATGGGGTCTGATCCAGTTGTTAAGTTAATGCTAGGACATAA
This sequence comes from Torreya grandis, assembly GCA_037957365.1. Taxonomy (NCBI): domain Eukaryota; kingdom Viridiplantae; phylum Streptophyta; class Pinopsida; order Cupressales; family Taxaceae; genus Torreya; species Torreya grandis. The sequence goes on from JARHVA010000896.1 coordinate 46,041, forward strand.
AGAACTTAGAGAAAGAAGAGGGAAGTGGATGACCAAACTTCAAGAATATGATTTAAAGATAAATTATGCTAAATTATTTAGGGGTTAAGGTCTAATCCAACTCATTACAAACATTGATCCTTGCATTGATTTTTTACAAGTTAAAGCAAGCCAAGTACTCGACAGAGATTGGTACAAATACATTGTCCATTACTTGTTACATAGAGTGTGTCCCTCACACCTCAAAAGAGAATAAAAGAGAGCCCTCAGGATAAGATCATCTCACTTTATGATAAAAAAATGGGTTCTCTATAGTAATAACTATGAAGGAATCTATTTGAGTTGTGTTTCCAAAGTTGAAGCCATAAAGATCATGGATAATTTCTATGACATATTGGGAAGTGGTTACTCTTCAAGGAACACCACAACACACAATATATTAAGGTTTAGCTATTATTGGTTGACCATTTTAAAAGAAACACATGCTCATGTGTGAACCTACCATTAATGATAAGTATTTTATTGGTGAGAGATAAAGGTAGCTATGAATTTATAATTGGTAACCAAATAAAAGTAATTTTCACAATAGGGCCTCAACTTCATAGGAATAATTAATCCAAACTCCTTGATGGGACACAAATTTCTACTTACAACCACAAACTATTGCATAAGGTAGACCACAATAGTGGCCACCAAGAATAGTAGAAAAATTAATGTTATCAAGTTCTTAGAAGAAAATATTCACTCACTTTGGGATACCCTTGTCTCTAGTGTGTGACAATATCCCAACCTTTGCCTTTGCCAAATTCACTGAATGGGCCTATGAAAAGTAGATAGTGATCAAATCTACATCAAACTAGTACCCTTTAGGTAATGGAGTTGAAAAATTCACTAACAAAAACTTGATGAATGCCATTAATAAGTCTACAAAAAGAAAAACAAGAGAATGGTAGTCCCTACTAAATTTTTATTTATGGGTAGACAAAACTAGATAATAATAGGTACTCAAGGCATCCCCATTCCTACTAGTTTATGGGTAGTAATATATATTTTCCATCATGTTGAGGTTACCCACCTATGAGTTCATGGATGATTACATGAACTATTATGAAAGAGTGTAGTCCAAGATACTAAACATCATCTAAATGGAGGATGCTAGAGATGAAGCATTTCATAAAAAATTTAAGCTTCAAGATGTTGTGAAAATATTATTCAACAAGAAATCCAAAATTAAAGTGTTACAAATATCATTCTTAGTCCTACTATAGGACAAGGCTTATGAGAAAAAAAGACAATATGACAAATTCACTCCTCTCTGGATTATACCCTATTGAATAGAAGAGATACTCCGTGAAAATACATTCAGACTCAAGGACCTATAAGTAAACATCTTAGCCTTGCCAATCAATGGGAAATACATGAAGCATTACTTCTCTACTTCTTTATTACAAATTCCATAAGTAAAATAAGCTTGTTTAGAGTTAGAGTAGGTAGGACTAGTGTATCTATCTTTATATATTTTTTGCTTTCTTGTTGCTTTTTTTCTTGCTTTCCTATTTTGTCCTTTCTTAATTTTCATTTGTTGTTTGCTTTCTATTGTGTGTTGTAGCTTAGTAATAAGTTTTAAAAACAAGAATTAATTTGATCAATTTGTGTTAACCTAGTCTAAAATGGGAAGAAAAGATTATTGGCCCTAAACATTGATATCCCAAAGTTTGAAAGCCTCTAACATCCTTCTAATTTAGAAAAGCTGGGTAGGGTCAATGAGGATTTAGTCTTCTCATGAAAATCCTAAGTTATTTTAAAGGTGTAATATAGTTTAGATGATTGAACATTTGATTGAACAAGAGTTCAAACCTATGTGGGCCATCATACTATGACTCAAATCCACTAAATGAATTGTCTGGGTAGAACATGCTATCTGAGAGTGAATAACATTTAGACTAAATCTTGACATAATCCTTACACCTAGCTAATTATAGTTCCCAACAATTTTGCTATATGAATGTAGGTATAAAAAAATATGATACACCAATGAATTGAAATCATAAACAAAATCATATTTCACGAATGGTGATTTAGGCAATCTCTACCAGGGCTATGAATACATGGTTGATAGTAGACCAAGGCCCAAAGTGGAGCTAAAGGTATCTTTGTCAGGGATATGGATGTTTGGCTAGTAGAAGAGAAATAGCTAGGTCATCCCTAACTTAGTAAAGAATTATTATATAAAAACTAAAAAGTGCTTGAGTCATTTTATGTTGGATGTCTTGAAGCTCAAAAGGCATCATTTTTAAACCCAATGGAAATGGTTAATAAACTTCAAAGCACATACATAATATGATTGCCAACAAGATTTAAACTCTATTTATAGTTTGTGAGCTTTCATTTAGTTCTGATAATAAGTTTTGATATTGACTAAAAATTATAGTGAGATGACTATGTTTTTTATTCATCTTTGAATAAGAAATCTGAATTATAACATTTAACAATGTTTCCTTGTATAGGTCACCATTTGTTGATGCTAAATTCCCCATATTCATAGAAAGGGGAGCTTCCTTTCTTAAATTTTATAAAATTCCCAAAATACCAAACTTGATAAGTCATTTGCTACATAAGAGAATTGATTTAATACTTATTAGCAAGATTTGGTCAATAATCTATTTTGTAGTAAGGATTAATAATTAGAAATATTTAAGTTATTGCAAGTTTTCTTCAAATTTTTATTTAATAATGGATTATTAACCATAAATGCTTTAAAATGTGTAGTTAGGCCTTCAATAAGGATGTTCCACCTAGTTTTCAAATTAGTCTGAACATAATAATCTCCACCTAATCTCATTGGACTAACCTCCTATTTCATTTTAATTTATCGATGATAGGAATTTAACATTTTGTGAAGTATAACTTAACTTATCTCTTGGCCTCACAAGATTACAAAGTTAAAATAATTGTTTTTGATTCCTCATGGGACATTAAATTAAAGATAACAACCTAAAGATAATAGGTTTCCACCTTGCCAACCTTTGTGATGCCTTAGTTATTCTTCATGCTCTATAGGAAACCTAGAGTAAATATATGAACCCCACAAGCCACATGGCATCATATAGAGATCTCAAGAAGAATTTAGTCATTAAAATTCAAATACAAAGGCTACATGTTAAGATATTAGCTCCTTTGAGTAATCCCATTCAATATGATCTACCACTCATCCTCCACATGTCCTACCATATCGAATAATCATGTGAGATACCACCACGTGTCTCTATGGTAACCAACTAAACTTGAGAAGGCTTATGAGATGATTAATTTCCCCTTTAGATTCATCCAAGGATTATGTGTGTTTGCAATATGTCTTATTTGATCTAAAGCTCATGACATCTTATAAGGTAGACATGTGGATGCACCTGAGCCATTTGATCAAGGATCAATGGTATACATTTATCCAGGGCTCCTCCTGAGAATGATAAGTGGTATAAAAATGAAATAAATATTTCAAAAAATATGTGTTTCCCCTCTATACCTATGTAATGATGCCACATATCACCCTTGCACTACTTTTAACCAAGATCCACTAGATCACATATGAGAGGGAAGAATATACAACTTGAACCCTCATGATGAGGCTAATTGTCATTCCTATGAAGGTTCATCCCAATATCAAATAGGTCACCTCTAAGATATGTCCAAATTGAACCTGCATAATTAGGCCACTTGTCATTCCCATGAAACTTCATCCCAAGATCAACCAATTCACCTTTGAGAGTAATGTGTGGCTCTACTTGAGCCACATGATTAACACAAAGTTGTTGATAGCTATCCAAAAGCCTTCCAAAGGTAACACCTATCTATAGAAAGCCACAATTGATTATGATAGAGACACCTAGTAAATAAGAATCTTAAATTAACTTAAAATTGACATGTGGCACTCCTAAAACCAACCAAAGCTAAAGGGCCCTACCTAAGAGTGCACCATGAATAAAAAGATGCCACATGGAAGGATACAAATGAATCATCACACTAAGGTGAATCCAGATAACCTAAGATCAATAAGAAGGTTCCACATGTCTAGATATAAGGCAATTGAGTGGATGAGTCATCTTCAAGCCCCATGAATGCCTAGCTAGATTTGGTATTGCATGAATCATGTCAAAAGGTAGAAATATTTAGCTTTAAAGCTAAAATTGATAGCAAATCAAGATAAAATAAACACTATTTTGAATTTTAAAGAAATTAAATGCCAAAATTAAGAGTTTGAAAATATGCAAAGATGACAAAATTGCCATTAATAAGCACAACCAGAATCATTATCAAACCCTGCATTAATCAAATCAATTTTCGAAAGGATACCTAACTCAACTATTTCTACCTACATTTGCATTCAAAGATCTAAGAATTTTTCCTCCCTACTATCTATGATTTCAAATTCTAACAAAGCTTGAGCCACTTTTAAATTTTCTCCCTAACCACCATTATTGGAGCTTGATAGTTGAATAAAATTACAAGAGGATGTTAGTAATACCCAGAACATTGAAAAAGTGGCATAGGTGAGACCTTCAACTATAGGTAAGGGCCTTGCATTTGGAAATGATAATTTTATTTTCTAATATGGTAATTCAATTATGTTTAAAGACATAAAGTTCATTCCCAAGGCCATAAAAATAAGATAAATGCATTATAGCAGTGTCTATTATAATTTAAAAGGAACTAGGGATCTTGATGAAAGTGAGAACATAACCCATATTACTCAATTGGATTCATACATCCTTTCTATCCAAGCTACTAGTCTCCACAAAGCTACAACAAAACTAGAGGTCATACCATGTGCTAACCAAGTATATGATCTCTTTGGGAGGGTGAAATGTGAATATGGGTTAATCAAATCAATGAATCAAGGTCTTCTCATTGATTTAATCATAAGGCCTAGATTTGAGAAATATTATGACATAACCTTACCCTAAATAGAATATAACTAGAGCACCATTTACATTTTCTACAATTTGCACAAACTAAAGATAGTCTTAACATCATGGGTAATTGACCCAACTAGGGTTGTTTCCATGGATGACAAAGGAAATGTGCTAATCCATTAGTTTAGAAAAGGAGTCAGGATTGGTTTGTCTCTTTTAAATAGATTATATGGTAATGCACACGTTAGGAATGTAGATATAAATACCCTACCATTATTTTAAATCATCTTAGAGGACCAAAAAATTCCCCCACTCAGGGATATTATTAGCAAAAATGTAGTATATACAATGAATGACACTTTCAAGAATGGAGGTTCATTCTACATGATGAGATATTTTGTAGATGTTATCTATATGATTGCCTAATTGGTACCTAACTCATAGTCTCTTGCTCAAGATGAATTTGTGCCTCAATTTTTCTCTCTAATGCATATTCACCACTTCAAGTGTAATATCAAGGTAATTGCAAAAAAAATTTACCCAAATATGTATAAATAAATTACTAAATTTTAGATGAGAAGGGTCCCTATAGAGGTTAAGAAGACATTGAAAGAGATGGGTAGCTACTGGATATACCCAAATTGCATGTTCATCCATGTAAAAGGAGTGATGGTGGCTCCCATTAGATTATTGAGATATGTGCCAATGAAGTTGGTAGAGGAGGAGATGTCCTACAGCCACTCCATGGAGTTTATAACATATTCAAGAGAAAAATGAAGATAAATCCCCATAAGACTCCTTACAAGTTTGGGAAAATTAAGATAATGAAATGGTAAAACATTGTATTGGCCATAAGGCATAGGGACTCATAGCTATTATCTAAGGATGTCTTTTGAGCATGGGACCCCAACAATGTAATTGTAAGGTACCACTCAAGCTATAAAAGGATATGGCATTAGAATATAATAATCAAGAATAGGTCCATGAATGGATAACCTAGATGCAATGAATGATGAAGTAGTCCTTAGGAATGTTGTGAGGAAAGACATAGATCTTGAGATGAGGCTTGATAGGGAAAAGAAAAATGAGGGCATAATAAGGTCTTAACTTCCACCAACTCATGGAAGTATGTTTTATGTAGACTAAGAGGCTAGAAAAGAGGAAGAGGAAGATGAAATTGTTCCTCTCATTAGGAATGGAACCTGAAGACCTCCACTACAAGCCACTTCAAGTGAACAAGGAATGCTTCTGAGCTCTAAGCAAGGAGAAACAAATAGCCATTAGGACATCTCCCAAGGGAATACATTAATATTTTTATATTATATGGGAGCTTTCATATATAACATAATACATCCCAACCCTAATGTCAGTGATGTTGAAGAATTATGACAGGGCATTGAGTTATCAATAGAAGAGATACATACCCTAGCTAGAAGGAATATAGATAAAGTTTAAACAAAGAAGAGGGAGCCTAGAACCACCATGAGGGGAAAATATCTCCACTCTCAACCTCTCAATTAACTAATCTTATAATCTCATCTTCAGACCCTATTGTAAATACTCCTTGACTATGTTTCTTCCCAATTATTAACACATTCACAACTACTCCTACTTTTGTTATTATGCCCACTCTCATGTTTACATCCCCTATTGTTTCTTCCTTTATAAATTTCATCCCCCACTTCATCTCCCATGCCACCACCAATATTCCATCTTCACTAGGCTCTCAAAGCACTAGCTCTAGACATGATATATATTCTACTTCTTCCCAGCGTACCACAACAAAGCATCACTTGCCCTTAGCTCCCTTATATCTACTAAGCTATTGCAACCCATCTTAAAATAATTCACCTTGAAAAGGCCACTAAATCTCAACATTATTGTTAATGTGAGTTTTCCTTCCAAATTTCCTTCATTCATCATCAATATGGGCCCTAACAAATCTTTATTTGACCTACTTTGGCAATTGGACCCAACCAATTTTTTCATCCCTACTATAGTCTAGGCTTTATCCTCTACCTAGGCAATTCCATTATAGCCACCACCCATATATCCACTATCTATAGCTACCCAAAATTAGGTGAGTGACATGATGTAGGTAATAAGGTAGGAGAGGCATTACATAGGACAAGATATAACCCAAATTGGCATGAGGTTTGATGTTAACACTAGCACCATAAAGAGGGTGGCTAGAAGATAAGTAGAACATCCATAATTGAGTGGAGCTGTGATTCATGAGAGTGAAGATCCCCTCTTCACCTTGACCAAAAATAAGAAAACCATCCCTAAAGAGGCATAAGAGTATGAAGAGGACCCTATTTTCTCAGTTTAAGCCCAATTATAATCTACTATTGACTTAATGAAGGGGATGCAATAGGAATTACAAGGGCTAAAAGAGAAAACATTGCCAATAATGTGAGATAACACTATAGTTTCCATAATAAATGTTATCATTAATTTGTTTAACTTGTATAAGGTGATGAAGAAGAGGAAAGAGGATGGGATCCATCAAGCCAAGGTGGTCATCAAACTTGACCAAAATGTTGCACTGTATGACACCAAGTCAATAAACTTGGTCATAGTGATAAGAAGTAATAAATTTCTTGACCTCAGGGTGTTGCCACTTGAGTACATTATTCCTAACAAAACCATCATAAGAAAAAAAAGGAGGATCCTAAAAGGATGGTTAGATAAACTCAAGGATGCACATACATCCTTAGAGAAAATTTAGTTCAAAATAACTTTACTATTGAAAAATTCCATGGTTACAAGGGTAACCAAATATGATGGCTCCTTCATGGATGATTAAGAATTCAAAATCTAGATGAAGGTTTTTGTTAAAAAATTCCAACAAGATATTTACCCGTCAAGGTAATAGATAGTATGTAATTTACCAATTAGAGGCTAGAAAAGGAAAATGCAATTGAAGAGGCACCAAGGATAATACTTATAGAACACGGGAAGCTCATTCAGGGAATACCTAACATGTTTAGGCACATGATATTATACTTTTCTCAAATAAATCAAGACTACTAGGCATGTGCATTGTTTTAGCCCAAAGTGGAAGCTAAGAAGAAGCAAAGACAACAACAAGCTAACTAACAACCACTTCCATTCCCTTAAGAATATTCTATTATATTTTTTAAATTTGAATTTAGAATATTCTATTGTAATATGGCATTTTAATCCACTTGGTTGTATTTGGGTGCCTTTTATGGGCCCACCTTGAACTTGTCTTAGGCATTTTTGAGCCTATAAATAAGGGTTTCCCCCTCATTTATGAAGTAGAAAGTAATTATTACCAAAATTAATGCAAAGAGCCAAAGAATTCGAGAGTTTGTATTTAGTGTTATTTTGTGTATGTTCTATGATTCCTAAATTCTCACACTTCTAGATGAATGATAGTTTCTTTCCTATAATCTAATTTGGAAATTAAATTTCATATATGAATTTGTTAGTTTGATCTTAATGTCAGGTTGATAAATTTGATCATATGATAGCTCTATTTTCTTCTCATTTACATCTGAATGTGCCATGAAATTTACTATGAGTGAGAAATTTTATTCAAAGAATGTTGTTAGACATCTGCATTTTCTTCCTCTAGAGCTTTAGTTGCATTTATTTAACTTTAAGCATTACACTAGGGTTTATATATTCTAGTTTCATGTATTTTTGACTTAAAAGTTAGCAAAACTGGTGCCTTCAATCAGGTTAAGCAAATATTCTTTTCTGCCCTACCATACTCACTCTTGGATTCACCCATGACTCACTCTAATTTATTTTATGTTATAAATATCCACTATTTTTTTATATTTTGGGTGATAATTGGCAAAGATTGAAATAATTCACAAATATTAGCAAGAAGTAGTGTCACTACATAACATTTATTGTCCCTACAGTGGGGTTTGCTTGCCTACTTTCTAAGTGGTGACCACATCTCTACTATTTGTGCTATTTTTAGTAGTATTTGTGTTAACAACTCATGCCCTAAGTCTTCTAGGACTTGAAATTGAGTTTATTATGTTTCCTTTGTTCCCTAGTGACACAACGAGCATAATACATGCATCAATAGATTCGAAGCATTATGTATAGACCCTATTGAAAAAATAATGTGACTATGCTAAACCAATGGCTATAATCCCTTGGTGTGCTAACTATTAAGGTAAGATGATTATGCACATGGTAAATATTGGTTTAAGTAATGCTTATATTATTACCTTAGGATATAAAAGAAATTACATATGAATTAATGTGTTATATGAATATCACTTCATGAACTTATGAATTTCTTGGTAAGTTAATTATGTTGGTTTAAATAAATGATCTAGCATGCTTATGATTTCAAGCCTTGATTATTAGGATAACAAATTTCATGGGTGAAATAAGAGTGCAAGAACAATAAAATGGCCTATGATGGAAAAATACTATGCCAAACATGTTTTATCACTATACAATATTATCTTAACCTTTGATAAACTTGTGCTAAGTAATTAGTTTCCTAGTATACCACCTAGTAGATGTATTATTTGATTAGGAACCCAACCTTTAAGCCTAGTTAGTGAAACTTATTATCACCTTACCTGAAGATCTTATAGACAACATCTAGAAAGTCTAGTGGTTGATTAAAATATGTTAATTTTATTTCCTTAATACTAGGATCAAGTGGGAAAAGAGATAAGGGAGTATTGGAAGCAACCATATGAGCATGCATAGCAACCATGTACCTTAATGGAACATGGGAAAGAAAATCCCTTAATGAGGCATGGGTTGGCATGTGGTTGGTGGTTTTTTTTTGCTTAGAAATATATATATATATATATATATATATATATATATATATATATATATATATATATATATATATATATATATATATATATATGAGTTGAGATCCCTTAGTTCAATACATTTTTTCCATTTTAAAAAATATTTTAGATGTAGCATAAGATAAGGATAAGTGATAGATAGGAACCATGGGTTAAGTGAGATGAGTCTATAAAAAAGGAGGATAACACTTAGGTGGTTTGGATGTCGATAGGTGTGCTTATTAATAACTTATGCTTTTACTACTCATTGGGAATGAAATGATTGTATTCTCTCCTTTTTCTTTTTCTTTTAGGATAATAAGACCACTTAGTTTACTCTACCTATTTTATAGTTTCCCATGGTTGTATTTTGGCCACCATGTCGTGTTTACCCATTTGAGGGTCGTAGAGAGTTTGTGTGCCTCCTTACTTATTTTATATGTTTTAGTTTGTTGATTTAAGTGTAGTAGTGGTGTTGTGACATAATGTACTGATAATCTATGAATAATATGTTCATGGTGGTAGGTTTACTTAACCTTCCATGACCATTGGTAAAAATTAACAAAGTAAGACATCTTTTTACTACAATATTTTGGTGGGGCTTATTATGTTATAAGTACTTGCTTTCTTGACATATATTTATGAATGATTATCTTCATTGTATGATAATTTCAATGCTTATTTAATTTGTATTTGGAACTAGAATCTTTTTGGGTAAGAACTAGGAATAGGACTATAGGTGTTACATGGTTATTCTCTTGTGATAAGATACCCTTACTTATATATACACCATTTCCTTTACCAAATTATATAAACATGCTCAAAGATGGGATTCTCAATCTTTGGGGTGTGTAGAGAAACAATTTAATGATGATAAAATGTTAGGTGGGAAGCATTCCTTCTAATGGCTAACAGATGCTTGGGAGCACTCAAGGACCACCATTGAATACTAACTAGACTTACATTATTTAATCAAGATTATAAATATGATTCTTTCTTATGTGGGAATATAATTATATTTTAATGCTTTATAAGCCATCCTATGGTTAATATTATTATACTAGAGAGAGCTTGGATAATATTCCAACTATGGATTAAAACATCTATTTTTTATATATTGAAACCTTAGTTTTAAGTTGAGATGCAAATGCTTATGAATTCTTGATTTATAGGATCTTCAAAAGAGTCATATATGTATCAAAAGTCTATAACCTTATAGGAACTTTCAAATAAATTGATCGAATGAGTTCCTTAATTAAATCTCTTGTCATGAGTGGTTAGGTAAAAATATATGACATTATTATTTGGAATAACAATATAGCTTGTTGAAATTAATTAATCATTGATTTTTCTAGTATATTTATGCCAAACATGAATAAAGAATATGTTTTCTTGAGTTGAACCTTTTTTGTAAAAAGAACCTTAAACTAGTTATGAGTGTTGTATTTAGACCCATGAGAAGGACTCATAATTATTATAAATAAATCCCTTTGGTCATATTGGTTTTCAATTAAAATGTAGTGAGTTATTTGATTCTATATCTATTGATAATAGTTCTCTATTATTCTTATATCTCTCCTTATAATTTTTATGGTTAATTTATTTGGATCAAACTTATGCAAGAATGAGTAGACATATTTATGAACTATGATTGGTTATTAGAAATAAATATATAGTTAGTTTATTGAATCTTTATGATGTTGTTGTGGATAGAACGGATGGTTTATAAAGGTTCCCCTTTAGATTTTATAGACAAGTTATGTTGCATGTAATAAACCCTACCAACAATGAGAATAATTAATTATATGGAAGAGTTTTATTAAGCATAATTATCCTATAATGTTATTAGGGAGGTTACACCTTAGATTGGTTTAATACTCCTACACCTTAAATGAATTCATAGTAGACATCATAACCTAATTATAAGAGTGATTTTTAAGTCATTTTTGGATGCACAATTAGATAAAGACAAGATCGAATGACTTATTTTAGCAAGACATTCCTTTAGAGATGTTGGTTTAAGTAGACTTACCTTGCATTAATTTGCTAAATAGACTAAAATAGTGAGTTTATTGGTTCATAATTTTGTTATTTACTTTAATAAAGATTTGGATTCTTTATAGAATTTTTATAAATAATGTAGGCATGCATATTTTACCTTGTTATGTTTCTAGTTATAGAGCCATCTCTTTATTTTAATTTATATCATGCCTTAGCTAATTATTGAGCTCTTAATGGATTTTTTTCTTAGTTGTTTTTACTATTGACTAATTTTATGCCTTACCTTAGTATCTTTAGCTTTGATTTTATTTTAAATTTTAAGTTAGATAAATTTTGGTCTTTTTTAAAGTTATCCAAATGATGCCACATACATCATCCTAGTAGCCTAAGGGATTATCTAGAAGGCAAAGCCTCTATAGCCCTAGAGTTATATAAAACTACCAAGTGTTAGTATTAGGGAGTGTAGAAATTCAAATGGATTAAATTCATTGGGGTTAATATCCCAATTCCCCTATGTTCTATGTAAACCATAGATCCTGAAACTAGAAGTGTGAATGCTTAAAATGGTTAAAAAATTGGGGCCAATATTGTAATACTTTCATGTTTTGTATAACTGAGTTGGTTACCATACTAAAAAGTTATGCCATGATATTATGGCCCTTTGTTTTTATATTTATCATATCCATTTTGGAAATTTACCTTGAAAAACATTCACCATAGTTTCTTGATGAGTTTTTGGTGAAGCTTTATCATTTTAATGTTTATCTTGGTCATTCATCAAGCTCCTTGAATAGCTTTACCTGCGTAACACATATCTTAGCCATCTTTCAGGCTCTATTACATAGTGCCCTACCTTATAGTATTTTTTTAATCGAGCCTTTCCATGACCTTGTTCCTTAGTTGAATTATTACTTTGTCCTTTATTTCAATTTTGACTTAGTAATTTTGTAATGTTTTGATGAGGGGTTAGGAAAAATCCATGTAATACTATCTCATGAATCTAGGAGTGACATTAGCATCATTGGTTATATGATTGATGTTAGGGTAGAATGATATTTCCACATGGCACAATACAACAACTCTATAGTCCTAAAAATGACTATAGTGAGTGCAAAACCTCTAGACAAGTGGGCTCACAAGATGCTACCATATGGCATCATCCTAGTAAGTCATTATCCTAGAGATGTCTATGTAATTTTCAAAGCCTCAAGGCAAGTTGGAAAATGGCATACTAACACATGGCATCATACAAGTAACTAACTATCCTAGGGATATATTTATTGGGTATGAATCCCATGGATAAAAAGGTGAGCAATATGCCTTCATGTGGCATAATCTTATTGTTCTGTGATTTTGGAAGCATCTGTATCAAGAGTGAATACTATGAGCCAGAAGGATAGTATAATTTTACCACATGGAATGATTTTATTGATCTACAAACCCAAATAATTTTTGATATCCTTATAAAGTGGTAAGGAAATGAGTAGTGAATTAGCACCATGTGGAGATTTTCACAAAGTGGTACAGTACAAGGGACATGTGACAAGAATGGCCCAAGAGTTTAAAATAAAGTTGGCATGGATAGGGAACTCACAAAAGATAAAACATGTAATAAAAATACACAAGTAGTGGTTGAGGTTAATTTTTATACATATCTAAATGTCATTGCATCATTATCATTTGGCACAAGCTCTAGAATAAATCTAGAGTATTAGGCCTAATGAACTAGGAGTATGGGCTTCTGAATTAATGGATTACACTTGTATGATATTTTTGGTAGTTACAAGATTCATATTGTGCATGGATTAGACTCAAGTATCTATCCATGCATGTAGTTTGTTTGTTAGTTTAAGTTATGTGTCATGTCTATCTTTTAGGAAAAAGTTGGGCATGGCATTTTAGTATCAGAGCTTGGGTTAAACTATGGGATGTCTTTAGATGATTTACATGATTTTATCACCTTTCTAACTATGGATGAATTATTATTTATGTGAATTAAATGTGGTGCATGTTTATTTCTTATTTTATTAAAATATAAATTGTGTAAACAAGATGTCAGAAAAGGAAGAAATGAAAGGCATAAAGAATGGTAGTCACCAAAATCCCCAAGTAATGCAACTAGTGGATATCCATATTTTGATTATTGAGACCTAAAACAAGTGATGGATATGCTATAAGAGATGTTCCCCAAATTTTATATGCTAAGAAAATGAGCCTCTTCAACCCATAAAGGGCATGGGTAGACTTGGTGGTGTTCAGTGTCTCATCATCAAAAGAGGAGTAAGATCTTATTTTATTAGTATCTCAAGAGGCCACATAATCAGACACAATTTGGAGATGGACCTTCTCTATGTGTGTGTTTTGTATGTGGAGATATTATTCATCATACATAGAATTTCCCTAAGAACACTTGATTAGTGGTACTAAATCCCTAATAGGGGATGGATTCAAGTACCAATTTTTTTTATAATCCTTATTATACTTATTTTGATTATTTTTTCAAAACATTAAATGATTTTTGTATGTTGTATATTTGAAATCCCAATGGGCATTCTTGTTAAGAATAACATATTAATTGATATATGTATATGTGTGTATGTGCATATTTATTGTTTATTTTAAATTGATAAGTTGGGTAGATGCATTTTGATTATGGTGTTACCATGCTGATGGGAAGATGTGAATGTAAATGAAGTTGGCTTGATATGCTTGAACTAATACGTAGATGCTAATAAATTGAACTAATAAATATAAAAAGGGTTTAATGACATCTCTTTTAAAATTATTAATTCCTTAGATACATTGATTGTGTATGTTTAAATAATGGGAATGTTATATAAAATGATTCTTGCTATCATAACATTAGAATTGCTTGATGAATCATGGAGTAGTAAATATCTAATATATAAGGTTATGCCTTGTTCTATGAATAAATATAATATTTCTTATGTTAAATAATTGAGTGATATTCTTATATTTTGAATTTAAAGTGTAAGATGAATATCCTAGGGACTAATCAAAGTAGTTATGTCTTCACATAATTATTATTTCATAAAAGATCATGTTAAAGTTGAATATCTTTAGGCTATTAATTATTTGGTTGTGTATATATAAGATTAACTTGATTTATGATGTTGTTTATGGTTGTATGTCAAATAGTTGAGTGTGTCTTCATGGGTTTGAAACATTTGGAATGGATTGAGGTAACCATTAACATTATTGATATTATTAAGATAAATTAATTAATAGAGAATTTTACTTCTATAATAATGCTAATTGGCTAAATGAAAGTTTATAAGATTTAATAATCATGATTTACCATGAATTAATGTGGCAATAACCTTGAATGAATACATTTGGTATTTATAAATTATCTTAAATTATGGAATTTGATAGACTAAGCTACTAACTACCTTGGGCACTTGTATATAATAATGTGTCAGTAGGAATCAAAAAGAGGCAGCCATGAATTTGCCCTTATCTTGAAATAATAGATTTTCATCTCTCTTGACATGAATATTATGTCTACATGAATAGGTGGGACCTTACTACAATTGTCATTATATGTAAATTCTCATGTTAAATTAGGGAAACCTTGATTTTAATGATGAATCACACCTTGGTAGGTGGTGAACATAGACTAACTATAAGTATGTTCTCTAAAGAGGTACTAGGAATTAGCTACTTGAATGTATCATTTTATGTAGTGATAATAGTGTGTCACCCTCCTACATGTTATTATTAAAATTTACAATATCATTTTATGTATTGGTAATGGTGTAGCACCCTCCTACATGTTATCAATCATAATCAAATAACAAAGAATTCAACATGATAAACTGGTAATTGTCTCCATAATAAATTTTGTTGTAATATCTAGTGGAACATATCACCTATAATTTGATGTAGTTTTAATCTCTAGATAGCTAGTGGATCATTGATTCCCTCTTAATTTATTCCTTCTCTCCCTGAGTGGTTTATAGAGCCACATAGTAATCATATTATGATTTGATTTTTCTTAAGTGTGCTTGTTAAAATTATTTTAATTTATTTGAGCTTTAGTTTATATTGCTTGGAAATCAATATTGTTTTCTTCTTAACTTCTAATGTTTTGAGCTAAAGGCTGATCATGGACTTCATTTATGAATTTTAATTTTAATTTTATTTCATTATTAGGATTATTTGGTCCTATTTTATTGATTTTTCACTTACATGATCAACTAATGTTTTTTCAAGTGATTATGATGATTGCTTGTGCTAGTTTCATGTCTTAGTATATGCATAATTATCACTCTATGTGACTATAGGGGAGATGAAGTATCTTTATAATGATATGTAGTGGGTAATTATGGGTACCTGTCACATAGTTCTAATATCCCATCCTTCCTCACCCACTAGATTTGGTGTTCTTAGATAGCAAGGTGTCTCAAGAGCACTAAGGTGTCTCTTTACTTTATGATTCACATGCCTCAGGGTCATATACATATAAATTACCTATTACTCTTTGGTTCTTGACATACTTGAGGGTCGTTTGTGTATCGACTATATATTACTCCTTGTGTTTGACATGCCTAGGGTCATCTATGTATTGACTATCTCTTCACTATAAGTTCGACATGCCTAAGAGTCATTTGTGTATCGAATGTATCTTACTCTTTGGGATTGGAATACTTAGGGCCATTTATGTATCAACTATCTCTTCACTCTGTGATTGGCATGCATGAGATTATCTTTACATTGACTATTTTTACTCTTTATGCCTTAACATGCCTAGGGTTGTTGATGTATCAAATCTCACTTTTACTCTATGCATTAGAAGGGATGGTGGAATGATGTACTAAGGGCCACATACATATCTATGACACATTTATATTTGGATAGTGGACTGATGTCCTGAGGGCCACATATATGCTAATCTTCACATAATTCTATAGGCTACTGGACTAATGTCCTGAGAGCCTCCTGCATATTGATCTAAATAAGATATCTTAGATGGTAGGTAGAGATCCAAATAACCTCATACATATCAATTAGGATGCTATCTTTTGATTGATGAACCAATATTCTAGGAACCTATGTAATGAAATAATATGGTAACATGTTACTTTAAATATATTATGAATGACATGGTATATGAAAAAGGGAGATAGTCCCATGTTTTTATTCTTCTAAAATATAATTGGTGTGATGGGAGGCATTTCCTCATGCTATAGTTAGTCAAAATATCCTCCATATTTATTATGGCACTATATATGGTATCTTAATAGTGCCCTAATGTTTCTATTAATTCCATGTGAGATCATAATAGTATGACCAAGGATTAATGTCTATTTTATCAGGATGGTTTTGTTATGATTGGTAACCATCATATTTATCTAAGAAGAATTTTCATATTCAAGGAAAATTTGAGCATTCATGCATATAATAGATAAATAATGGGTTTTAATGAATCGACATAGATGTGTTTTTTAGAATGAATCTCCTATATTAAAAATTAATTTTAATTCAATTAGTATTTAAGGTAATCAATAAAATATAGTGTGCAAATATATCCATAAATAAAACAAGGCTTAGGTCTTAAAATGGACCAATTTCATCTCAAAATTAGAGAGATTATGATGAAAGGAAGTTCAAATTTTTACAATCTATATTTAAAATGTCCTTATGATTAGGTTTCAAGAAATTCTTGTTATGCTGAAATTCTAGTAATAATCTTGCAGGAACATTATTGGAAATGGAGTTATTCACCTTTATTTGTATGAAGTGATTTTGTTATTGTGTACATATTGTTATATTTTGTTATGAAACTAAGTGATTGTGGTATTTTAGTAACATATTCATGTTTTTAGTGTATCAAATTTATTCTATGATGGGCATGGTGAAATTTTATTTGACCCTTACCTAGACATCATGATGAAAGTGATTGAAGTACTCCTATGTCAGGCATGATGGTAGGTTGTTCAATTATCCCATGACCATTTCCAAGAAAATTATGTGAATAATAAGCCTTGTGAAAATGAAATTTATGATGTATGTTGCAAGATGGAAGTGATTATGTTACACCATTCTATAAGCTTGTAAGATAATTGGTATCAAAAGATTGATAACTAATAAGAAAAATATGACTTAAGATATTGTATTCATTTGGGTCAGAGACTCATATCTGCTTATAGATACTCAAAAATTATAAATGAAGGGACTAAATGGATATTATAAACATAATAGGAGTAACACATTTGGTTTCATGTAATAATTGATTTCCACATTTGAGTATGTTCTTGAGGGATGTAATAAATAACTCATATTGTGTGCCTACTAAGGAAAGGAACATAGGTAATTCAAGATGATATTATATTCATCTAGGGGATTTGGAAACCTTTTTGTATGAAAAAATAAGTCCAACATCAAGGATGATGCCTTTTTTAAGAGGGGTAGAATGTAAGGGCCCTCATGTTTCATTGGTGAAATAATTGTGTAGGAATAGGAAAAGGGCCTATGAAGGTAAGAGACTATGCCAAACATAGTTATATCACTAAATAGTCTTATCTTATCCTTTCCTAAACCCATGCTAAGTAATTAGTTGTCTATCCTACCACCTAGTAGACATAGTGTTTGATTAGGTGGTTATCCTTTAATCTTGGTTGGTGAAACTTATTATCACCTAAATTGAGGATCTTAAAACCAATGTCTATAATGGCTAGTGGTTGGTTAATAGATCGTCCTTTAATTGCATTGGTACTAGGATCAAGTGGAAAAAGAGATAAGAGAGCCTTAAAAGCAACCACATGAGCATGAAAATCCACCATTTGCCTCTAATAGAAAATGGGAAATAATATCCCTTAATGAGGCATGGGTTTGTAAGAGGTTGGTGGTTGGATATTGTTCATATGTCTATATATAGGATTTGAGCTCCCTTATTTTAAGATTTTTTACCAATTTCAAAAGGAAGTTAGATAGAGAATAAGAGAATGAAAATCAATAGATAGGAACCACAAGTTAGGTGAGGTGAGTCTAGACAACTAGAGGATAGCACCCAAATGGTCTAAAGGTTGATAGGTGGGATTTTATTTTACTAATTTAAGAAATTAGGTGTTTAGTTCCTAAGTAATAAAGGTCTAAAATAGGGAGATAATTTTGGTTTTATGTAGAGAAATATAAGTTTTTTCTAATTCGATAAACTTAATTCACATAAGGAAAAGAATATAAAAGAAGATTAACTTAGCTTATTTTTGCCTAAAATGGATGATCCAAAGTCTAGAAATTGTTGTACAGGGATGGAAAACTATTAAAAATAAGACCCAAAACTCTATTTATGGATTAGACAAGAGTGCCAAACTTAGGACACCTTACTAATTGGCATTGTATTCCACTTTCTCACACTGTTGTCCACTTCCAGTGCTATTTTCCACTTCCATAACTATTATCTTGAGGATGATAGCTTTCTAGGTTCTATTCGTCTACTCAGTACAACCTTGAGTACCAAATTTTAGGTCTTGGAATTCACTGGATCTCATTGTAGGTCTATTTTAGTCTTAAATACCTATATTAGAATACATACATAGAAACAACAAAGGAAATCAAAGCACAAGGGGGAAAAAATTGGGTTGTGGGAAGAGTGATCACACAATCAAGAACCCTTATTGTTCTAAGTACTGCCTACATTAACCCTCATGCCAAGGGTCTCAAATATAATGTATTTATCCCTTAGGGAACATGTATAATCAACATGCATGATTGATACAAGAATGGATTTCACTTAGGCCCTTCTTTGATCAAATATGCAAATCTATGTGTGATGCAAAAAAGCTAAGCTATACTATTGATTAATTTTATTATGTCTAATGTGCCAAAATAGTATGTTCTAGATATAAAATGCCTTGTGTATTCATTTATATAGGAGAATTATTATTTTGAATTTGGGATATTCTATTGAATTTGTCTGAAATTGGGAAACTTAGACATGAAATAAAGAAAAGGGGTAAGACTCTTCGTATGAATGATGCTGACTATTGGGGCCAAAATTGGACTTAAACAATTGCATAAAAAATTAGACACCCTAGGTTTTCAACATTATAGTCCTATTTAGGCACTATTGTCTAGGATATGTGGCACCTAGGGGGATGGGTCTAGACCTAAAAGATGTTCTTGGGCCTAAAAGGGTTTATTTTGAAATGCTACAGATGTTCAAGAATGAGAAAAAATGTCTAGGGAGTGTAGTAAGACCAAGACAAGTTAGATAAAAGGACTTGGATAAATGTGAATAAAAAATCATATTCTCTAGTCAGAGTCTCCTATGAAAATATTATGAAAAGAGATAATATGTGTTTATGCTTGACTAGTTTAAGGTGTATAAATTTTCCCCTCTTTTAATCTAGTGATTTAATGAAGTGAAGTACTAGAGTAAAATAAATAAAAAAGATGCATACCTAAATTACCTATGTGAAGATAAGTTTAATAAAAAGGGTCTAACTTCTTGGCTAGGGAAGTTGATGAAGAACTAAAATAATGCTTGGAAAAAGAAGGAATCCCTATAATAGATGCCCCCATGTACTAAATTTGAATAGTGCCTAGAGAAAGAAGGAATCATTGTAATAAATGTCCCTTGTACTAAATCTAAATAGTTCCTAGATAAAGAAGGAATCCTTGTAACAGATGCCTCCTATATTGAATGTAAATAATGCCTAGAGAAAGAAGGAATACCTATAACAAATTCCCCCTATACCAAATCTAAATAATTTGAACTAGATTTGAGAAGTGATTAAAGGTCTAAAACTAATGTTTGTCCTCTATCCCACACAAAATCTTAGGTCTGTGTCTAAGTAATAATATGGACCAATAATTATAGATGATCATATAGTCCCACCTAGTGACAACCTAAGTAATGCCTAGGTGTAAACCAAAAATGTTGGTAAAATGTGTAAGAAGAAGATGGTATGTCCTACCATCCTAATCTATATAATCCTAGAAGATGAAGGAAACAAACACCTATGTCATGACCACAAATATGATACATGAGTGATGTATATAAATAATTCATGTTCCATGTGGAATAATAGAGATCAAAACTATGTGCCCTATACTATGCCTATAATCTACTATTTGGTTTGTAACTATGTCATGCTATATGAAGTTGTATGTGTGAGTTGTGTAATGATGTATATGCCTCAGAATATAGTATCTAAATAGTTTTTATATATATAAATTGAATGTGTATCCCTTTTAATGTCTTGAGTAATGTTGAGTGACCCAATGTAATCTGAATCTTTGTATGATCTTGACCAAACTGCACTGAGTAATGCTAAGTGACCCATTTAGTCTAAACCAGTATATAATATTTACTAATATAAGATAAGTAATAATAAGTGACCCATATAATCCAAACCACTATATAATATTGACCAATATGAGTTGTGTAATGTTGATAATCTGAATATTGGAGGTGTAAAAACCATGTTGAGTGACCTATGTAGTCTGAATCACTATATGTTTTGATTGCTCTAAGCTGAATCTAATAATTTAACTACTAGAGGTGTGATAACCATGGTGTATCCATACGTGAAAGTGGATTTGTGTGTTGGATAAGTGTAATAATATGAATATTAGTAATGATTCCCCCATTTTAGGGAGAGGGATGAAATCTGTGATAGAGAAGGTTGAGCCAAAAGTGATGACTAGTGGAAGAAAGTATAGGAAATCAGTTGGTATATATGGAATAGATTGAAAGAATATTTTTTTATTTGTGAGATTAAATTATTTTGAGTGAAATGTGTCTTTTATTTATTATTTGAATATACTATGTCACTTGGATGTTTTGAACAAGTGATGATTAGTGGGAACTAATCTATATGTCTGGGTGTTAGAAAGGTGTGTGAATGCCAAAGTAAGTGTAAGAATTAGTGAAAGATAATAGATTATGTGATGTTTAAGGTGTCATAATTATGATTATAAAGATAAAAAATTTGTAAAATGGTGCTATGGTGCTCTAGTTATGAGCAAAATTGTGTTTTGCTTGTGAATAGAATAGTTGGTTGATATAGCAATTTGGATTGAATTTGAGTTCATTTGTGAAGTGACATGTTTGAGATATTGGATCTTTGGAGTTCAACATAATAAGGAGATAAACACCTTCTATGACACATTTTAAGTATATGACAACCTAGATTGAGGTCGACACGGAGATTAGCCTAGTGAGTAAGCTAGTCATTTGATTTTTGCCTATTTAAAAGCCTATTTTTATCATTTTTGAGTTATTTTGAGTGATTTAAAATATGATTAACTATTTACAATGATATTTTCCTAGAGATAGTGTTTTTGTCCAAGGTTTAGTGCTATTGTCTAGGTTTTAATGCTATTGTCCAATTCTAGTGTCCTTTTACATCACTAATGTCCATTATGGATGAATTTTAGAGTTTCTAATTTGCTATTTTATATTATATAGTTTGGATATTTACTTTGCATGGTTACCTGATGTAGATACTAATTTTTTGTGTGTTTATGGAGGTTGAGGTTTGGATGAGAGAGTTTTATAGAGGCCAAGTTATGGAGACATTGAGGATGTTATCATTGTCAGTTGATGAGCATGTTGTGGTGAATATGGTTATATTGGGTCATGTATGTGCCCTAGGTTTATACAGTGGGATAGGTAACTAGTTAATACCTTATGTGAGAGGTGGAATGAAGATATTTTTACATTATAGCTTCTTACTATATAAATTACTATTACTTTAGAGGATGTATACCAGATTTTACATTTGCCTATTACTGGGTGGCATGTGACATTACATGATGATATGAGTGTAGATGCCATCGATCAAGAATATAGATACTTTGTTTGGGTGACTACAAGAGTAAATCACCAAGGTAGTGAGAGTGATGTGATTTTGATAGTGATTATGTAGTCGAGTGTTCTATGCTTGGGAAGTGGTTAGCTATGTTTTTGGCCTTGTTTATTATAGTGGATGGTAGTGGAGTGTCTATTGCCTATAAGATGCATAGGGTGGTTCATGGTATTGAGATTTATTATATAATGTTATCATGTGTTCCTAATTACATAGGTATTTTTATAGATTTACTTAGGAGGCATTTAGTGGTGGTGTGGGTGTGGCCATATTATTACATTGTTGGGAATATGAGCATATAGTAGTTGTATGACCTATTGGGTTACTAAAGGTGAGCTAGGAATATCCATATCCATTTGTTAAGAAATGGATGAGTGAGTTGGATATCATATCTTATGGGATGAATCACTATAATAGGGTGTTAGATAGGTTGGTGGCCCAAAATATCATATGGAGTCCCTATATAGGATTCCCTATATGGCCTAAGGATGGAGAGTAGCTACAATACATTAGGGTCAGCTATTGGTTACATGATCATTAGCCTAGAGTTTATGAGCACTTTCAGTATGAGCATGTGATGAGGTAGTTTGGAGTTTGAAAAGATGTTCCTCCTATAGCATGGGTATGGTTGAGGACTGTAAAGGCACTAGTGAGAGCAGTGGTTCATATAAGACCTAATGAGGCTTAGTTGGCACCTTTACCTTTGGATGTAAAGGATGTTATTATAGATGTTCCTAATGTGGATGATGTGGGATGTACCAAGGGATATACTGCAGGGTAGGCTAGGGAGTGATGGGCTCCATTGTACCCCATAAATAGAGTGGATATTCTCATGTATAGGGATCTTGAGCTGATCTAGATGATGGGAAGTAAGTAGTAATAATATTTAAATTATGCCTATGTTTATGCTTTAGTTTAGATTTTAAAGTATATATCTATTATAGTGTTGTCCTTATTATGTGTTTAGGTGGTGTGGGAGGTGTACAAGGTGAGGAACCTATTGTAGTTAGTGGTGAGGATGACATGTTCTAGGAGACTATCATTGAGTCTACATTGTGCAAGATTACATGACATGTTGTTGTTGATGTTGTAGAGGAGGGTTTGATAGAGAGAGCAACTATTATAGATAATGGGTATGCTAATTTATCTAATCATGATACTATAGTTATAGATGTATATGTTAAGGTAGTGGGAGAGATAGATGAGCTAAGGGTTGAGAGAGATAGGCATATGATACCTCATCCTAATTATGGATTGATGAGTTAAAAGATTTTAGATGATTACATGGATCTTCAACAATGACATGTAGACTTGTGTGAGATGTATGGTCATTTTTGGAGGGAGACAATTAGTGTAAGAGGAATTCAAGATCTCAACAAGGTGTAGGATCATCGAGTGCAAGATAGGATTATAGGACTAACACAAGAGGAGAGTGAGATTGAGAGTTATGGCATAACCCCTATTCATGATTGATTTTACTTTGACATTATGCATATGTTTTGAAAACTTGATTATATATATATATATATATATTGGTTTGATTTTGAACTCATTTTCATTTATGTTATGGATTCTAGAATATGTTGGTATATGGATTGTAAGTGGTTGATTTGGAAATGGCTGATCTAGTATTGATTTTGATTGTCGCATTTGTTTGGTAAATTGGTACTTTAGATATGTGATTTGATGTTTTGATATGTTTGAATGTGATGTTTTAATAAATGTAATGCTAGGATTATTGATTTTAGATTGTAATCATATGTATGTAAACATTTATTTGTCATGGTAATTAGAAATTTATTTGGATGAATTTGATTTGACTTTTTAGATTGATAAAGTAATTGGATAAATTTGAGTAAGGTTTGAATATTCTTGAATTGGTAATATCTATACTTTGATAGTCTAGTGTTGGGTTGGGATGGCTATCTAGGATTAAGAATGTTAGTTGTTAGTAGGAGGGGAAGGTAAGATAACACTGTGCACCTATTACCTTCCCAAGAGTGACTCAAGAATACAAAGGTTAGCTAGACATTTAGCTCCATCATTGCCCTACTAAGTGAAGCTATGAACTTATGTTGAAATGAATGTATGTTGTATCATATTGTGTTATATAAATATATGAAACCTTTCAACTAAGTGAACAATTGCCCATACTACTTATGCTATGTAAGAATGTGTTTTATAGCTAATATTGAATACTATGAATTAGGCTCATATATTTGTAACTAAATACCTTATGGCCTTTGTTGTGATGTATATGAATGTGAAATATGTTGAGATGAATCTAAAACCTATGTTAAGGGATCATTTAATCTTAATCATAATGGGTTTTTACATGAGATAGGACCCTAAAAAATCAACTGTAATGAATATCTCTCTGTAACAATACTCTATAATGTGTGTTTGACTAATCTTAATCATAATGGATTTCTACGTTAGATAGGACCTTGAAAACTTTGCTATAATGAATATCTCTTTGGAGGAATACTCTATTGTGGTGCCTATGACTCTACTAGATATGTATATATAACTTCACTATCTATACCATATACTACACTACTATATGTGGGTAGTTTTTTTGTACTTTTTTCCAAACTTTCTCAATAGTTGGAATAGGAGATCTCCTATGAGATTCTTATAAAGGAATGTCTTAGGATGACTCAATCATGGAAGAATGAGGTCTAGGGTTCCATAATGGAAGATATCCCTATGCCCCTTATGTGAATTCTATAATACCATCATCAACACATCTAGATATGCAATCTCAGGTTCTAAAATAGTTATCATCATTATTTCCATGGATATGATGATAATTACAAAAGGTCTAATGTGGCTGTCTATATAAGTGATGTGAATCTCATCGATGATTGGAAGGTAATGTGATTAATATCCTATCTAGTAGTGCTAATAAAATGATAGATGGGCTATATTGATCTAAATTAAATTGTAGTGGTGCTTTACTATTGTTCTCTATGGTACATACTATAGGTTGTGTTCTAAAAACTTGATCTTTTAAAGCTTTCACAATCCATATAATAACAACAAATTTTTGGAAGAAACTATGTAAAATTTGGATGTTCTACGCACTTCATATCAACACCTATGATCCTTCGTCAGGATAGAAAATTATGTAAGAACAACATAGCCATGACTCTTTAAAAAGTAAATAGAAAATAGTTGTTACCAAAAAATTGCCTAAAATAAAATAAGTAATTGTTAGATAAAAATTCTAAAACAAATAAAGAAAGAAAGTAAAATTTTATTAAATTATTAGAAACAATAATTCAAAGGTGATTTAAATGGAAACTATAAAAATTCAAAATTAGTGGACATAATAAAGGGTTGAATTTTTGAAAAAATATAAAATACAATAAAACACCCTAGAATAACAATCAAAGATTTTTATAAACAACCAGTTTCCATGCATGACTAATCTCAAATCCCTCATCCCTATTTATGTTAATATGATGTTTTAAAATTTCTAATGCTTCCCTTAATTTATTTTTGTGGAAGTGATCTTCTACTACTATAATTTTGGCTTCTTCAATATTAATGTCATGTTTTGACATAAATAAGTTTTCAACAAGGGAAGTTTTAACTATCCTTTCAAGATCAATGTTAGCAGAATGTTTAGCTAATATTTTTCTTGAAAGGATAGTTAAATCCACCCTTGTTGAACACTTTTTTAAGTCAAAACATGCCATTAATATTGAAGAAGCAAAAAATATAGTAGCAAAAGATCACTTCCACAAACATAAATTTAAGGGAAGATTTAGAAATTTTAAAACACCCTATTAATTTAAATAGGGATGAGGGATTAGAGATTAGTCATGCATGGAAACTGGTTGTTTATAAAAATCTTTTATTGTTATTTTAGGGTGTTTTATTGAGTGGTAGGATATGTATCTAAAGATTCTTCTATGAAGTATAGAGTGATCCAATCAATTTAATCTACCTCAATTAATCCCAATTTTTTTTCCAAAGATAGAACTATGTAACACAAATGTCTAAAATAAGATTTTGTCTAATATAGTAGATGTTCAAGGAGGGGTTGCCAAAAGCCTTTGATAAAGATATGTTGAATCTCTAGATGTGCTATTTTATTTATCAATATTAACAAATGTGCCTTGACTCTTAAGATATACTCACTAACTAGTTCTAAAGAATTATAATGTAGTGTGGAAAGTTTCTCATATGTAACATGAGGTCCCATGTTGACAATGTTGTTCTTGAGAAATGCCTCCTCTAAGTCATCATATATGTGTAATGAACCGACCAGGAGTTGATAAAAAAACCAATTTTGTGCTTCCCCCACTAATGTCTACTGAGAAAATTTGATTAGAATCAAAGGACTTGTAGGAGGTGGAAAAGACTTTCAAAAGGCCTAAAGATGTGTGAATGGATATCCAGTTCCATCAAAGTGAGGTAATGATGGTGTTTGGAAATCCTTAGGCAATACAACTTTTATGAATGTCCTTGGAACAAGGTTACCATGTAGATCATTGGCATCCATCCAAGATTTATAGGCTTTATTTTAAAAGGTAGGGAGATTTACTTGGTGTTGTAGTTCACCAACTGCATGCATCAGAGAGATATCTCTTGGGATGGTACATTAATATCTTGAAGTGGTTCATTTAATCATTGAATTTGATAATTAATTTTAACCATGAGAATTATAAATTTAGAAATTAGATCATAAAGAGGAGGTTTTCTCACTTGAACCCTAGGAATAATGGTAGCTTGGACCTTACTAGAGGGATGTGGGCTACCATTATCTTTAGGTGAGGAGTGATATTTAGGTTTTACCATAGTTAGGGGTGGCTTCAGAGATTCATTGGTATCTTTATGTTTTAGTGAATTATATTCTAATTTAGTATAAGATGTGATATTAACATTAACATGTGCATTATTTGAGATAAAATCATTCATAGAAGTAGAAGTAACATTTTGACATACATGAGATTTGAGAGGAGTGAGAGAAGGGTTTGAAGCATGGTATGCATTTTCTTCTTCACTATATGCATAGTAGTCATCATTATTCCATGCATTATCACATTTTGAATTTTGTTCATTTGAAATAGTAGAATTTGAGGTATAATTTATGTATTCACTTTCATTCTCATATTCATTTTCATGTTCACTATCATATTCATTATCACTTCCATCAATGCTAGGAGAGGTGTAAAAGAGAGTTAATTTATTTCTAATATGCAATAAGTTATCATTAGAATTTAGAATATCATGTGTATCTATGTTATCCATGGATGGAGCATATGAATTTTATTCATTTTCAACATGAGAAGAAAGAGTAGAAAATTTATCATTTGAACATTCTTTTGAGAGAGTAGAGTTAGGAACACATAGTGCATCATTTGAAATATGCTTTGGTATTTTGTTTCTATGTATTTATATTATTTTATTTTAAACATAGTAGTAGCAAAAGGTAAAGAGATATTAGGTTAACATTGAATTAAATCATCACCAATAAGAGGTTCAATTGGAAGTGTATGATTAATTTGTGTATTTTGTACATTGTGCCTAGGAGAATGAGGTGAGAAGTATCTTGCCCATTTATCAAAATTATTGTCATTAGAATAAGGAATAAAAGAGATGGGTTTAAGTTAAAAAGATTAATATATTTTTGAGTCACCCTCATCAATACATACATCATCATCTCCTTCATTACAATAATAGTCATTATCTTCACTATAAATGAAATCATTTTCTATACTTTCAACTAATGTGAAATTTTGCATATTTGTCCAATCATTGTCATAATTGTAAGAAAATTTTAGAAATTTATCTAAGGGATGAGAAGAATTAATTGCCTTTGTGGAAATTTTATCACCAAAGATAATTTTGAAAAGTAATATGAAGCAAATAAATGCACAAAGAACTACTAACATTGAATTTTGGAGATTACTTTTGATAACCCAAATAATTTGCATTAAATTCAAATTATTTTTCTAAAAATTGTAAGGGAGGGAAATTTGAGGTTTTAGAACATAGATTGGAAGTTTAGGGTTTTTATTTAGGGTTTTAGAATTTTTGAAAATTATGCAATAATTTTAAATTCTAATTTTTTTTGAAATAGGATAAATGTACAAAAAAAATTATACAAAAATTAGAAATTTGGAAATTAATTTTTTTTGGACAACAAAATACTTATTTTGAAATTTGGAAATAGTTTTTAACAAGGTAATTATTTTTCAAAAAATCCAAAATAGTATTTTAAAATTGGCGAGGAGGCAAGGCTTGTTGTTTGATGACCTAGTTTTGAAATCTAGGGTTTTGAACTAAGGTTTTACAATTTTTTCAAAATTAGTGCAATAATTTAAAAAATTTAGACAAAATTTGTATAATTTTAATTGAAAAATTTAATAAAAATTAGAAATATTTCTAAAAGGACCTAGTATGTGAAAACTAACGTTTGAAGAAAATACGTGATATTTTTTCATTAAATTGATAGATTTATTATTTTTAAATTCAATAAAAATCAAGAAATTATGGAAAAAAAATTGAAATAATTATCCCTAGGGTTTCTAGGGTTTTTATGTGAAAGTTCAAAGTAAGTCAGGTTCACCAGATGTTTTATTAATTTAGGAAATTAGGTGTTTAGTTCCTAAGTAATAAAGGTATAAAATAGGGATATAATTCTAGGTTTATGTAGTGAAATACAAGTTTTTTCGAATTTGATCAATTTAGTTCACATAGGGAAAAGAAGATAAAGGAAGATTAACGTAGCTTCTTCTAGGCTGAAATGGATGATGCAAAGTCTTGAAATTACTATTTAGGGATGGTTGACTATCAAAAACATGACCAAAAACTCTATTTTTGGATTGGATAGGAGCAACAAACTCAAGACACCCTATTACTTAGCACTATAATTCACTTTCTAGCACTATTGTCCACTTTTTGTGCTGGTGTCCACTTCCAACACTATTGTCTTGAGGCTAAAATCTTTGTAGGTTTTGTTCATCTACTTAGTGCAACCCTGAGTACCAAAAATTTAGGTCCTAAAAGTTAATGGAGCTCATTGTATGTCTATTTCAATCTTCAATACCTATATTGGCCTACATATATAGAAAAAATAAAGAAAATAAAATAAAAAGGGGAAATATTGGGTTTTGGGAAGAATGATGACACAATGAATAACCCCTTCTATTCTAACTATTGCCTACATTAACCCTCATGCCAAGGGTCTCAGATCTAATGTAGTTCTCCCTTAGGAAAAATGCATAATCAATGCACATGATTGATACAAAAATTAATTTCACCTAGGCCCTTCCTTGATTAAGGATGTAAATATATGTGTGATGCAGAGAAGATGAGCTATACTATTGATTGACTTTATTATGTCTAATGTGCCAAAATAGTAAGTACCAGATATAAAATACCTTATGTAGTCATTTATATAAGAGACTCATTATTTTAAATCTGGGAGATTTTATTACATTTGGATAACATTGGGAAACTTATACATGAATTAAATAAAATGGGTAAGACTCATCTTATAGATGAAGCTGACTGTTGGGGCCAAAATTAGACTTGGACAATAGCACCAAAAATTGGACACCCTAGGTTTTCAACGTTGTAGTCCTATTTGGGTGATATTGTCTAGGGGATGTGGGACCTATTGGGATGGGTTTGGACCTAAAATATGTTTCTAGGACTGAAAGGGTTAAGTTTAGAATGCTATAGATGTTTGGGAATGAGAAAAAAGATGTTTAGTGAATGTAGTAAGATCAAGACAAGTTAAATTAAAGGAATTGGCTAAATGTGAATAAAAACTCATATTCTCCAGTTAGATTCTCCTATGAAAAGACTATGAAAAGACATAATATGTGTGTTTTATTAACCAATTTAAGTTATATATATTCCTAATATATTATGTTTTTAATTCTCATTAGGACTAAACTGATTGTATTCTCTATTTGCTCTTTTGATTTTAAGAGAATAAGACCACTTGGTTTATTTTGCCTATTTTACAATTTACCCAGGGTTATTATTTGGTTTCTATGTAGTTCTTTACCATATTAGGGCCTTGGATAGGCTGTGTTCCTTATTTATTGTCATAGATGTTTCACCATATTACTTTAAGTGTATTAATGTTATTGTGACATAATGCAGTGGTTGTCTATGAATAACAAGTTCATGGGGGTAGGTTTCCTAAACCTTCCACAACCATTGGAAGGAATAAATAGAGTGAGATATACTCTTAATACTCCATTATTTATGAATGCCTTATTATGTTATAATTTATTTCCTTCTTGACGTATATTTATGAATAATTAGCTTCACTATATGATAATTTGAATGCTTATTTGCTTTGTATTGAGGACTGTAATCTCTTTGGGTAATAAATTGGAATAGGTTTATATGTGTTACATGGTCATTCTCTTGTGTTAAGATACCCTTATTTATATATTCAACCTTGACTTTACCAAGTGATATAATCATGCTTATAACTGGGAGTTTCAATTTTGGGGGTGTCTAGAGTAGCATTTTTATGATGAAAATGGTTGGTAAGTGAGCCTATTAGTTATCTAGATAACACCCAATAAAGGTCAAATTTATTCAAGTCTTACCTATACCTAGAATAACATGGGAATGGTCTAAGGTTAGGGGGTGCCTATATCTAGACTAGACCTCTAGGGTTTTTAATGAGGCTAGTTCCTTAGATATGATAGTTTTGACCTTTCTAAGATCTAAACAAGTTAGGGTGAAATGAGTTAAGATATTTAAAAAAATGCAACCTATTATAACATGTGGTGATGCACCAAATTTTCAAAGATCCACTCTCAATATTGAACTCATTAGCACACTAATAAACTATGAATAGAACTAATGTAATGTCTATAATGATTTTCAAAAACTAATGCTTCACCTAGAGGTCAATTTCATGGACTTAGGTTGGAGGGTAATGAGGGTAAATCTTGATTTAAATCACTTAAAATCAACTATCCACTCTATACCTAAGACATCAACATTAAGACATGATAAATGACCTATAAGAAAATTTTATTAGCACTTAGGTTAAACTTGGACCTACAAAGGGAAGATGACAACCACTTTTACATATCAAACAAACACAAAAAATTTAACACGTATTAGTAAACAACTACAAAATACTCTATTCATTAGTCTAAGAGGTGCAAAATATAATTTTTGGTAGAGTCTAATCATACCAGCCTAAGGGATGTCAATCAATAGCTTAAAGGATATATTTATAGAAGAAAGGGAGAAAAAGAAGGGTAAAATTGACACCTAAAAGGGAATCAAATGAGTTCAATTTAATTTAAACCATAGTTACAATTGCTTCTATAACTATGCTTCCTTATAACTTCATAATTTATCTAGGTCATCTCAAGTAGCTGCAATAGTTCATTATTTCCTCATTGATGATCCCTTATGGTTGTAATAGTGGGATCAAATTATTTTGAGCTAAGTTCTGGAATTAATGTAGTTACAACCATCAGATCAATCTATTAGATTTTTATCTTAGTTTTAACTACTCTTCACTAGTTCATCGAGGCATACAAGAGTGGAGAGAAGGGTTGTTCTCATGTAGTTGGTCTTGGAGATGAAAACATTGGGGTTTACATGTATGCCTTCATGGCATCCTTTGAAATGATATATATTGTTCAAACTAGATCATGCTTGAACCTGTCTCTATGTTTATAGGTCCATATTAAGCTTTAATGGTGATCCCTTTATGTCTTTTATACCTGGCTACATGGATATATTTTATTCTTGGAATTTGATCGATATATAATGGTCAAATGATGACCCTATAAGACCTTGTTTACCTCAATTGAAAATGGTTCCTTTGGTTTGACCTTGTCCATCAAATATTGTTTGGGCCAATCAAAATGTTCTAAAATGTCTTTACTCTCATTGGTCTTATAGATCCTCATTATCAGATCTTGACCCTTTTAACCTCCTACACGTCATTGGATCATGATGTATGATGAAACACAATCCTTTGATCTCCTACCATAAAGATCATTTGACATGTTGACTTGAGTGCACACCATAAAATCAATATGTACAAAGTGATTTGAGCCATAGATTTTATTGGGCCCACTTTCCTATCAATTATTGAACACCATCAAATCATTAGTAAAAATTAACATGTGTACATGTTATTTTTATACACCATTGTGTATTAACATAGTGCATCATAACATTATCCTTCATCTCTAACATAATAGTCTCATTCATAATTACATTAACCTCCCCATTTACTTTTACCATATGAGTTAATAGAGTTAATTACTATAGTCAAATAGTAATTAACCCTATTTAACTACCCCTAACCATAAAATCATAAAAATAAATTAAAAAAAAATCCTCTCAACCTCATAACAAACCCATCCCATGGTTTAAACAACCTAACAACTTAGACATCGGTTAAACCTATACTTACATTGTAAAAAACCCTTTTAAATGGCCTAAAGATCACCTCCACCCATTCTGGGAAAATTGATGTTGATTCTTCATGATCAATGCTGATCAACCTAGAACGACATAGATCCATAAATATACAATGAACCTCCTTAGCTTGAGGGACATGCACAATGCTTTTTGGACTTTGAACCTCTACTAGATTTTTTCTTGGAACTTGTGTATGGACATTGTCAACACTTTACACCTTGTGGAACGTCTGTTCATGAAACAATCAAGGGAATTGAAAGGTTTTTGAGAAAAAAATTATAGTCTTCCTTATTTACATGTTTTTAAGCCATTCAAGGTTAGTATTTTATGTTAATTCATTCATATTTAAATATTTCTATCTTTTACACATCTGTGTCAACATTTCTATTGGGTTATCACCATTTTATCAATTTTACAAGTTGTTATTATTGCTTATTTTTATAGTTTATAATTTATAATCAAAATTGATGTTGATCCATCTAAATTGATGTCAATATTTAAATATTGTCATCAATGCCTGCTAAACTATTAAAACATCTTTGAAGTCTATTTTTATAACATTCACAGTCCTAAAAACTTGTTAAATATTTCATGCTAATTTTTGAAAATATGTCTTTCACATGTAGATGACTCTACCTAGATTATTGCATGATATTGTTATCATATTTAATCTCCCCATTTTCCCACAACCTTTATTCACTAATCAAAGTGATACTACATTAAAATTAGGTCTTTTTACTTTGGTTTTCACACCTAATCAAGAAAGCATTAATGAACAATTGGTTGTAATTCAAGAGTACACTGATATAAATACTAAATTTTGGTATGATTACTTTGATCACCTTAATCCTATTGTAGATTAGACATCTTTTTTGTTATCTATTTTCATCTTGTCCTTATATATCTTTGTTATTTCATATTTATTTATAAACTTGAGTGTTAAACATGGGTTGACATCCACCTAAGGAAGCATATCACTTCTTGGGACTGATTTCTTAACAGGTATCCCATTTATCTTTTTATTAATCAATTTTTGTGAGTTAGTGTGATTTTTAGGTTATTCCTCCCCATCAAAACAAGAGTTACCACAAGCTTGATAAATGGTGCTCAATCAATCTCCATCTCTAGGTAATCTTAAAAACCCTACATTTAATTTTTTTGTAGTAGCTAATTAGATCCCATTGAAAAAATAAAAAAAATACTAAAACATTCTGGCATGGCTAGTGAGACCTGATAGATCTCATATTTTATTTTAAAATTTAAAATTATTGAATTTTCTCTCTTTCCCTTTGCTTTTTTGAATTAATCCAAAGAACATTAGGTTTTCATTTTGTTTCCTTTTTAAGGTTAAAATAAATTGCACTCTTGTTTTTCCTACTTAAATAATTCACATAGAATAATCTAATTGGTGAATTCATCATAGTTATCACTCTTTCGCACACAAACCAAATCAAAGTCACAACAAACTCATCTAAACAATTGACATAAGGAAATTGATGGGCATTTCATCACCTCATGACAACCTTCTTCCTGATTATCCCACTTAGATTTCACCACCAAGGGGAAGACCAACTCTATTCTTTGGTTGAGTATAATCTCTGGACTATTAGTATATCTTGGATAATCACCTGAACTAGTTATGGGATATTGATGTGAGGGGATTAATATCCAAGTATCAAGCCATGTACTGATACAAATATAAATTTACTTTGAGCACCAAAAATAAAAAACACAAACCTATCTTTAGATTACCATTTCTTAGGACCTTCATTATCCTTTTTTCTTTTTTTTCTTTTCACATTTTAAAATTAAAAAGACATAAAAACTTTTTGGGATAACTTTAGTTTTCACATCTTTCATCCATAATTAAAAGTGAGATAGTTCAAAAATAAATTGTTGTTTTATCTTTGGTTTTCTTTTCCATCTCATGGTTTTGACTAGGCAATAATCAAAGAAAGAATCTAAAGTGGGTGTCATGTCCTCTCATATGGAACATATACCTAGCTCATCCTCTACCCTTGATTCCTTTGAAAATCTTGTGTTCTCACACTTTTATTCTCAAGGATATCCTTCCTTTATATAAATTTTGGACAATAACCCTATTTCTCTCAATTACTACCTTAATAATCAAGTAATACACATTCCTCCTTCCCCCCATACATAAGATTATTGATATTTAATTGGGGTGCCTTTCAAGGGAATTGGGAAAACTAAAGGATTTACCATGGCCATGGTATCATTTTCTACCATCTCTCTTCCATCTGGCTCTAATATTCAGATGACACAACATTTACAAATCCAACCACCTATAGTATCTACTAATTATCCAACCCCCATTACTCATGTTCAAAGTTCTTATACCACTAAGCCTATGTCCACTATTTCTCCTCAAACATTAGTAGTATCAATCCTTGTAATTATCTCACCTATCAAAATGAGTCTAGAATATAGTTCATAAGATTTGCAACATACACAACAAATCCCTCGAATGTAATAAATCCCTATAGTGTAACCTCCCTAATAGTATGTCTCCATAGCTACTCAATATATGGCTCCATCGTATACATTAGGGACCACTTATTTCCAATCTTCCACACAATAGAATATTTTATTATAGGTCCCATAGTATGTAATGGAATCCTAACCCATTATATCCATTGTAGTTGGATTCCCTCCCTCAGAACCCCTATCTACTCTTTAGCAAGGTATCTTAGGGAATGTACCTCAGAATAACCCCCAAGTAAACCTCATAAACATACTTATGAATAAGATGGATAATTTGGAAGCCTCCACCTCTGAACATAATACTATGCCACAATGAGCAAATTTATAAGGAGCCTATCCACCCATCTATTATTATCTGATCATATCCCTCATAATGAAACTTCCCAAGTTTACTAAGTTTTAGAACAAGAAAGATCCCCAACAACATCTCATAGCCTTTTAACCTGAATGTTACCTTGTAGCACATGATGATGCATTACTACTTAGGAAAT
The DNA here is from genome assembly GCA_037957365.1 of Torreya grandis. Taxonomy (NCBI): domain Eukaryota; kingdom Viridiplantae; phylum Streptophyta; class Pinopsida; order Cupressales; family Taxaceae; genus Torreya; species Torreya grandis. The sequence goes on from JARHVA010000896.1 coordinate 82,007, forward strand.
TTCCAATGTCGTTAGCAAGAGCTACATTAGATTGGTATAGATCCATCCCTTAATATTCACTCTTTTCCTTCGGGAAATTGGCCCAAATTTTATTAGAACACTTCTCGATCAACATTTCTAAAAAAGTGAGTATCATGGATTTATACACCATTTTATAATTTGAAGATGAATTCATATTAGACTTTGTAGCTCTTGGCATAGCCTAATCAACTAGTTAACCTTTTCCTTGTTGTAACCTAGATTAAATTGAATTATTTTCATGCTCTTATGAAAAACCTATCTCATCCATGTTATAAATTCAAACTTTTAAAACTTTTGATGAAGTCTTTACCATGGCATGTAAAATCAAAATTTGGGGCATTGAAGAGGGAAAAATTAAGTTAAGTAATAAAAACTTCAAACCTAACCCCACAAAAAGAAATAACAATAATCCTAAACTAAAAAGGGTAGAAAATGATATTATTCTAAAAACATATTCCCCTCCAACACCTAATCAATCATGACCATCCACTTATCAAACACAACCACCTTGGGGACTTACTCATTTCCCCCCTAAGAAATATACCCCTTTAGGAGAAACTTACACTTCTATATTAGAGAAAATCTTACAAACAAATTTTATTAAGCTCTTTATGATTAGACCAGTTGATGATATGCATCCTAAACCCACTTGGTATAAACAAGATGAATTTTGTGCCTATCACAAGGTAATAAGACATGACATAAAATGATGTCAATCCTTTAAAGAATTGGTACAAGGCCTCATTGATAAGGAGGACCTTCATTTAGACAATCCAAATTCTCATCCCACCGAATCTTTAGATGTTTTCAAGTATCCATTTCCAAACCATCCATCCACATCAAACACAATCCAAACTAACCCTATAAAAACACAAAATTAGGCTACACATATCTATGACCAAGCATTGCCTAAGGAAAATCTAGAGCAATTCCCAGTCTTAGTTCTCCTCACGAGAGATGATTTGATATAAGTCAACATAAAAATATTGAGACAACTCCTAAAACCTATATAGAGCTCCCAAATCTCATTACATGGGATCATTTGCATGAGCAATCCCCTTCATCATCTTGAACTAAATCTCTTAAAAAGGAAAATGAAACCCCTCCTCAGGATGTCATAGATAAACATCTTGATACTTATAGAGTCAAACATTCCACCCTTTTAGTCCCTACTAAACCTATTCATAATATGCACCAAGATTGTCATATAATAGGATCCTATCAATTATCTTGACACCAAGACCCTTTGAAATCATCCTCTATCACAACACCTCCTTACCCCAAAACTAATAAAGGAAAGGGTAAAGCTCTTATCATCAATAGTTTGGATAATTATCTTGGTATTCTATCAAATAAAACCTTAGTCCATCCTCAATTCAAGGTCGATCTATTTTAGACATCAAAAGATAAAAATCTTAGTCTAAATACCCCTTTTATTCTCAACACAAAAAAGAGTAATGGACAAACCCCTTTTATATCATCTCCATCATTTATTTTAGGTCATCATCCATATTCCAAAGTGACTATTCTTGTCATAAGTTCTTCCAATCAAACACGTGGGAAAATACAAATTCTCTCTTTATTTTTAAACATACCTCCATCCTAATATCCACTATCTTTTTCTAAAGGACCATTAGATAAATTTAAATAAAAAGTGCCTAAGGTCATCCCTATTATAAAAGATAAATGTCAAAACCAAATGATCAATACTTTGCCAAGAGATATTGCCCAACCTATTATAAGACCATAAAATGAAACTTTGAAAGGATCTTACACTATAATCTTAAAAAAAAGTTAGATACATCCATCATAACACTACCACCTATATGGTCCATCAACCTTCAACCCCAAATATCTACTTGGTATAGGAATTGGGAGATATGCACATATCATAAAGTACCTAGACATGATACAAAAAAATTTAATGCCCTTAAGGCCATAATCCAATAGCTAGTCTAGGATGATGATATATTAATTGATTATCTAAATGATAAAAATCCTAAGAAAAAAATCACCATCCTAAATATTCCACCTACCCATAATCTTGCTAGTCTTATAAGTGATAAAGAGCTAGTTGATTCTTTAGAACCTCCATTATTACACATATATGTCATCCATGTAGCCACCTGCTCTCAAAATTAGAATCCTAATAAAGCCAAAGTTTTAATTTAGGTGCCTCTACCCATAATATGCCTAAACCATCTAGATAAAATCCTAAAGTCTCTATTATAATAACTAACTTAGCCAAAGCCTAGGAGTTGGTACAGACCTCCATATTAAAACAACTCCACCAAATGCTTGTAAAAATGCCATTGTATGAACTTATCAAAAAAACTCCACAACATCGATAAACAATAATAGAAGTGCTTTAGGCTATTGAAGTCCAAAAAGATGAACCTCAACCATTTTTAGCATTTATAGGTTCCCTCCAAATGGTTTTGACTATTAGTTTCATTGATTCTGAGGTTGTTCCTTTGTCACCTGAAGACCAAGATCCCATAATTCTCATCATAGCTCAAATAAATCAAACTCAAATTAAAAGAGTTATGATTGATAATGGGGCCAATATCAATATTATTTCTTCACATTCTTTTCAATAGTTACGGCTACCAAAAATCATTATTTCCCAATCCCCAACAATTATTTGTGAATTCAATGACACGATAGCACCCATAATATGAATAGTTGTCATTTTCATTTAGATAGGTCCTCACACCCTCCATGAACTCTTTTATGTCATAGAAGGGATATTCTAACATAACATTTTATTAGGATGTTTGTGTATTTATGTGATGCAATGTATCACCTCCACTCTCCATCGGTGCCTTAAGTTTATACATGAAGGCCAGGTCCATATCATCCACATTGATCCTCATCCCTTCAAATCATGCAACTACACTTTTTGACCAAGTGATGTCATAACACCCTCATCTAACACAATCCCATCTTCATGCTCTAATCAATCCTTGACTAGCATGACTATTCTCACTTTAAAACTACTAGCTCTAGAGTTCATTGATTCCATGATGTAGCATTTTTCAATGGGGAAATACCAACTATTAACCCTTAACACACTACCCACTCCTAGGGTATATAACCATCCAGACAAATAACCCATGTATCTACCCAACCTAGGTGATCTCATCCCAATTGGGCCACCATTCTTACTCACCCACTTGATATATGGTGGAATCAATCAAACCACCCCAAGGCCTAACAATGGTACCCATGATAAACCCTTTACATCCAATTTCTCATTTATTAATAAACCCCAATTTTCACAAGCCTACCTTTATTGTTGTGCCTGGAAGGACTTTGACATGGGTAGATATGATCAGGGTCCTCATGACATTGCATTAGGATATTTTATAAAATCGCATGAAAATCATGGCTTAGGCTTTGAGAAAGATTCTAAATCCTCTCCAAAACCCATTATTCTACCATTTTTGAAAGAATAAAAGAAAACTTCATCATTTGATACCTCTTCCTCCATTAATGACACTATATCCATCCCTTCTAACTTTTTTTAAGTCAATTCAATCTCTATGGAACCCTTCATATTTTACCATGGTGGAGAGACCCAAATTATCCCTTTAGTATATCCTAATTTAATAGGACATGATATTCTAAGCATCCCTATTCTTTAGTGTGATGATGATGAGTCAATCTTGACTCATTTAGGTGCTAAAAACTCTTATCTATGTAATTCTCTTCCATCTAAAACATCTGACTTATTAAAGGAATCCACTATTGATATTAATATCAGGTCTCAAAAAACCTTGAGGATTTTAAAAGTTATCAAATCCTTATATCCTCAATAAACCAAGATTTTACCACCTTTTTATCAGACCATAGCAAGTCATTTTCCTGGTCTTATAGTGATATGCCTGGTATTGGCCTTACAATAGTTATCCATAATATCATCACCTTTCCTGATACTAAGCTGATAAAACAAAAGAAAATGAATTCTCATGTTGAAATCTTGGTAAAATAGGAACCACAGCGACTCTTATCTATTGCTCTTATCTATTAACTTTATTTCACCCATTGATTATCCTTAGTGGATGTCCAACATCATCAGTCACTAAGACTATAGGGAAAATTCACATTTGTACTAACTTTCATGATTTAAATCTTTCTTATCCAAAAGATGATTTACCTCTCCCTAACATTGACCAATTAGTGGACCTAATAGCTATCCATGAAATTTTATCCCTTATGGATGATTTTTTAGTTACAATCAGATACTTATTACACTAGAAGATTAAAATAAAACTACATTTATTACTCATTGGGGGACCTTTTGCTACCATGTTATGCCCTTTAGCCTAAAAAATTTAGGAGCCACCTATTAGTAGGCCATGACTTATATATTTCATGACATGGTCCACAAAATTATTGAAGACTATGTAGATGATCTCCTTATGAAGTCAAAATTTTGCAATGATCACTTATCTATACTTAAGGTTTTCTTCAATAATTTGCTCTAGTATCATATGCATCTAAATCCAAAAAAGTGTATTTTTGGTGTCTTGATGGGTAAACTTCTAAGCTTCATTATTTTTATTCAAGGAATAGAAGTGGATCCTGCTAAAATTCAAGATATTATAGAAATGCCTCCTCCATCAAACGTTAAGTAGTTATGTAGTTTATAAGGCAAGTTTCAGTCTATCCATTAGTTTATATCCCAACTCTCTAATCAGTGTCAACCTTTCCACCATTTATTAAATAAGTATAGTCACTTTGTATGGGATTTTAATTGTCAAGAAGCCTTTAATGCACTCAAAGACTATATTTTATTGCCTCTAGTCCTCACTCCACCTAAGGAGGGGAAACCTTTCTTCCTTTATATATTAGTTATTGACCATGCTCTAGGTGCTATGCTTGCCCATCAAGATGAGCATCACAAGGAATATGTTGTTTATTAAATAAGTCATACCCTCATAGAATACAAAACATGTTATCCACATAATGAAAAACTATGTTTAGCATTGGTTCTTATAGCCTCTAATCTTTGTCATTACCTACTTAACCATACGGCATACATAATTATGACTACTGACCCCCTTAAGTTCATGCATTCTAAGCCTTATCAAAATCAATGAATTGTAAGATGGATCATGCTTCTAGTTCAGTTGATCTAGAATTTTTCCATAAAATTTTTTTTAAAGGATAGATTATTGCTAATCAATTGGCTAAATCACCTCTTAGTGACAAATGATGGATAAATTATGAATTTCCTAATGAATATATCACATCTACTTCCTAATTAGTCCTGGAATATCAAATGACTCTATTCATTGATGGGTCCAAATGTGAGCATGGAGGTGGCATAGGAATTATATTAATCCCTCCTCAAGGTATTCTCATGCATTTATCTTTTAAATTAGACTTCGATTGCACCAATGACATGGTTGAATATGAATCATTGATTATAGGCCTCCAAACTATCCTTGAACTAGGAGTTAGATCACTTAATATCTATGGTGATTCTCAGCTAGTGGTTAATCAAATTAATGGTATATATCAGTGCAAAAATGATATCCTCCAAAGATATAAGACCTTATCAAGTCAAATCTTATCCAATTTTGAATGTTACATCATCCAAACTACTCCTATATCAACTATTAAATTCATTGATATTGTGGCATCTCTTGCCTCTTTTATCCCATCCTCATCTTAGGAGTCCAAGCTATTTGTCCTTGTCAATTGAGTTAACTAGCCTTCCTACACAAGAATTGATCTTTTATCTATTAATAATATCAAGGAAAACTTGGAAGATCCATGGTATACACAAATATTTACTTATTTGTCTATAGGACTATCTCCTCCTCATCTATCCAAAGGTGTTAGGTGTGTGTTTCAATGAAATAAAGCTTCTCGCTATACTATATTGGGGGGTGTTCTCTATAATCATGGTTTTAATGGGATTCTTATTCATTATCTAAAAAATCATGAATCTAACTCAGCTATCTAGGAAGTAAATAATGGGTCATGTGGTGGACACTTTAGTGGTTGTGCAATCACTAAAAAAATCTTACGTCTAGGCTATTATTAGCCCACTCTGAATCAAGATTTTTACACATACATTAAGAGCTATGTAAAATGTTAGCAACATAAAAAATTATCACATGTCCCTAGTAAATCCTCGTAGGTAGTAAGATATTTTTCACCATTCTCCCAATGGGGTCTCATTATTTTTAGTCAAATCAACCCTAAGTCCTTTTACCATCACAACTTCATCATTACCGCTATCAAATACTTCACTATGTGGGTGGAAACTATGTTACTTATCTAAACCAAAGCAAAAGAGATTATAGAGTTTATCCACCATCACATAATTTATCATTTTAAAATTACATATAAAATAATAATAGATAACAAAAAATATTTCAATAATAAGAAAGTCTAGGCAATATGTGACTCATCTAAAATCTAATTAAATTTTTCCTCACCTTACTATCCTCAAGCCAATGGTCAAGCAGAAGCATATAATAAAACCCTAGTCAAAATCATAACCAAAGTTATCATTGAAGCTAGGAAGGATTGGAATCTTTGTATCTCTTTCACCTTATAGGCATATCAAACTAGTATTCAAACCCTTAAGGGTGCTACTCCTTTTTACCTAGTCTATGGTATGGAATTTGTACTTCCTTTAGAATTCCAAATTCCCTCTCTTTGTGTCTCCCTTAAAGACATCATTTTTGATGATAATTTTCATCAAGAGCATTTATCCTAGCTTGAATTCTTAAATGAACATCATATGATAGCCCTTGATCACCTTCATATATATCAAGAATGACTAAAATGAGCATATAATCAACATGTAAGAGAATGTGAATTTAACATTAGAGACCTTGTAGTTAAATAAAATAAACATGTCACTAATATGGAATGAAGTAAAATTTGTAAATTTTTCCTAATTGGCTTCAACCATACATCATAACCCATAAATATAGATCTAAGGCATGTCATTTGGCTTCTCTCTATGGTAAACTAGAATCAAAACCTTTTAATGCATTGCATTTGTGTCCTTTCTATAGTTAATAGATATTGAATCATATTACTTAAATTATCTTAAATACTATCATATCCCATTATCCCAAAATACCAAATAATGATATGAGAGGTATGTGGTTATCCGATAGTCACTATAACTTCCACCTTGAATATGAATACCCTAGCTCTATTCATAGCATTCTCTCATGGATACATTTGTCCTGTAATAGGAGAAACCCCAGATCATTATTTCCCTTATTTATTAAAGGCTATATATTTTTCAAGATAACATAATCAACTCATGTAATGAATTCATGGAAACTATCCTAAGGTATTTTTCTTGCCAACTTGCATTACTATCTTTGGGATCCAAAATCAAATAAGCAGTGAAAATCAAAAGTATCAAAATGGGCTAAATAAATAGATTGATCCCTCAAAGGAAAACTATATTCAAATATAAAGGTAAATAATAGATTCATCTCTTGAAGGACAATTGTGCAAAAAACATCATAATGTAGACTAATCCCTTGAAGGATGGCTACCAAGCATAGAATTTCTTGCATTGATCAATTTTCAAATTATGTCAATTAAAAGCCTTAAAAAGCAAAAAAGCAATAATTTTTTTATCAAAATAAATATCCCAAGAAATATTCCTATATCGATTAACTTTCTAATTGTATTCTTCTCATATTAATTAGTCTACACATTGGTATAAAATGATCCCTAAAAGATAAATATTGATTTTGAAATATGGTGTGAAGAAGGTTATCTCTAAATCAATCCATCACCCATCCCACCAAAATCATATAATCCTAATAAATGACTAAGGTTGAAGCTCTATCTAACTAAGGTTATGTCAATATCTCTTACCTGTGATCTAAAAATTTGACTTAAGAGAGGATGGTTAGTATGGTGTTAGTTCCAAAATGAAAACAAAATGAAATAAACACACTAATATCATAACATCTCTAGACCTATACACTAGGGAGAGATTTGTTAATTAAATAAATTAACAAGCATGAATAAAAATAAAGGAATCAAACACAATAATTCCTTCACCTTCTTTGGATTTTCCAAATGCCTTTGTAGTGGTGGCTTGCTCAGCTTGTGCTCATGAAGTCCTTGGCAATAGAAGTTTGGCTACCTCCATCTCTCCTTGGCACCTTTGGATTGTGGCTTGGATTGGCGTAGAATCAATTTGGCATTAAAACACTAGTTTCTTGAAGCTTTTTGGGAACCAATCTTTCATTAAAACTTTTCACTAATTAAGCTTAAAAAAGATGTTGTGAGGCCTCTTATTTATAGATTTTTGGATTTGATCAGAATCAACCTTAACCATCCATCTCAAGATTGAGATGTGTGGTTGAGGATTAATTCAAGTTTTGGAATTAAAATTTTTAATTATCCTCATCATGGCATTAGAATAAGGGTAAATTAAGAGGCATGAATGGCATCATGGAAGGCATTGATGAGGCATGGGAGGCATGAATCCTGATATTTGTGGCATTTATGGCCTAGGGATGTCTTCCAAATAAATGAGGTCACATGATGATGTAAATATTAAATATTCATTTCCAAAAATAAGTATTCAACAAGATTTCATGTAATTTTTGATTAGGACTTGATTTTGGTTAATTAGCTCTTAAGCATGATTAAGAACTTTATTCACAAATTACTCAAATTAATTAGAATGTCTTCTTATTGGTCTTAAATTTAACTAGATTGGAAATAAAAGTCCACATTAGATGCATTGGATGAATATTCACATTTATAATGTTTCCAAAAACAAATAACAAAGGCATGAGTCTTGTGTAAAATTTTTGATAGGAAAGACCAGTTCAGAACATGTGGGTGCAAATTAGCATTTTGACTCAAAATGAATTGATCATAGTTAGCTAGTTGAGAAATTGCATTGCCCCACTTAGGGATACCCTAGCCTAATTCAACACTTGAATATGTTAATTTACCATCATTTAGCATGTTTTAGTGTTTTTAGGCCAAATTATGCATTTTAGGTGGAAATTAGCAAAAATCTTGATTGGAGGTTATTGGTGGCTAGTTTTAGGTGTCTATAATTTGCCCTATTTGGGAAGGCATTGCAAACCATAGGCAAATCAATGCCTTCTCAAATAATGAGAAATGGCATATATGACAAAAATAAGATGATGGTTGAAAAATAAAGCTCCAAATGGTTTGTGGGAAGCCTATGATGATACCCCCTCAAGGGAGTGGCCATCATATATGATGGCAGATGATCCCTTGAAAAGAAAAAAGAAGAAAGGTGGAATTAACCTATGGTAGAGATTAATAAAAATGAGAAAATTCTTTCATGAATTGATGTAAAAAGGAGGCTAATTTTCCCAAATATGGTTATAACCAAGAATAAAAGTCAAAATAATGATTCGCCTATAGGTAGTTATAATCATTAAGAGGACATAGATTGGTTAAAGATGATTATGCCCCATTTAGCACTAATTAGCAAGCATAACTCAAGGATATAACCTATAATATAGATTGAAGATGAGTGGGCAAAAAATGATTAAAGAGATGGATAGAGGAATGAGATTGATCAATAGAATTATTTAGTTATACGTATCAATGATGAGATGCTCTTCTCAATTAATAGTGATACAACTAGAATGGTCAAATGAATTATACTAATCAAGTGTGGGATGGAAGAATTTTCCAAGGTAATAAGGAGAAAATTATGTGGCTCCATTGATTTTACACATTTGTGAAGATAATTTTTGCTATAACATGTGATGGTAGGCTTCATGATAGAACACCATGAAGACTTGGCTAGAATATGCATAAGGACTAACTTTTGATCCAATAAACACTTGAAAATAATACACCAATGATAAAAACCATGATGAAAATGTTGAAGTATGAATATGTATGGACTCAAGAATAATGCACTCGATGAATCACCCAATGAATGCATATAGACTGAGTTGAGGTAATAGTGCTGAAATCAAACAAATAGGTAAGCAAACAACTAAACAAACAAACAACCTAAAATAAATAAACAAATAGAAATACTAAAAACAAAAGTAAAAGAAAACATCCTAATAATAAGAATGCCCCAGTTAGGTGGATTGAGGATAACTGACTAGGCTTAGACAAGACAAATATTTTTGGATTTTTAAAATATTATGAATGTTTTTTGAATTTTGAGGTATCTTGACTCATTAGAGAATTATAATATCGATGCTCACAAAATAGTGATAGTGTTTGGCTTAGGTTTCTCACAAAATAGTGAGGGCATATGGAAAGGGGGATTGAGGTGACTTCAACATGAATTTAGCATGACCCACACATTCCTAAAAATGACATCAAGTCATAGTAATTCCCTCCACACAAAAGGAGGCAAAAAACCAACTAAGTCCCAACAAGTTCTCAAATCTAACAAATGGCCAATCAAATAAAAACAATGATGGCAAAGTGACATGGCAATGAATGGTAAACAAGTGTTACCCCTAGTTTGCCCATAGGTGGTTATAACTAGGATATAATGGCATAAGTTAATGATACTAATTTTCCCATAGGTGGTTATAATTAGTAGTAGGACTAGTGAGACACTAATTTTCTAATAGGTGGTTATGATCAAGCTTACATAAACAAGCATGGATATAATATGAAAGATATCTTGCTAGATAAAATTTCACACTAATTTCATAGACTATCATTGAAACACAGATTGGATTGATTATTTAAAATTGATCAGAATCCCCTCTTAAAAAGTGTGAGAAGAACCAAGTGAACCAAGATCAAAATAGGATTGGGTAGGATGACTAAAAATAGGCTTTGGTCTAAATAAGAATGGAATGATAGGATGGTATTTGCTAAGGATAATGATGGTCTAGATATATTGAATAAAATGGTAAAAAGGTTTCACCTAAGTGATGGGTTAAATGGAGGGAATATTTGACAAGGGAAAATGGATATGTAACAATGACAATGGCATTGGCAATGTGAAACAATATGGTACATGTTTTGGGCCTAGGTGTGGTTTTTTATTTTGGTATTCCTATTGATGGGGAGGTGCATGTCCTAATCAACAAATGATAGAAAAATAATACTTGATCATGTAAATTTATAGCCCACACATCATCAAAATAACTACTCTATCGATAATGGCCTATATATTTGGTTGTCAAGAATGTTGTGATTTTCATTAGTCATTGATTCTAATTCCTTCAAACATGAAGATAAGTTATATTTATATCCTCTTCAAAGGAAAGTACAACCATGGATGGTAAATAGGGACAAATAATGGATGGTAGGTTTGAATATGAAATGGAATGGTAGATGATAATGGAATGTATAATGATGGGGAAACAAATGAAGATCAAGACTTTCAGTCACATGTAATGTTGTTGATGTTAGATTTGACATTATTTTAGTTCTGGCAAGGTTGAAGACTTTTTCTCTAGATAAGACCACTTGATTTTTTTTTGGTTTGATATTGAGAGTAGCTACCATCTAATTAGGCTATAGATTGGAAGTTATTTTGATTTTATCTTTGATTTTGTCTTCATCAAGCAGTGAAGAACTTTTGTGGTTAGCTATTGGTGCCTCAATGAAGTTTTCACCAATAAAGTTGTCTTGACTATCCTGTAGCACCTTAGAAAAGGTTACACAAATGAACATTGCCTTTTGAATTTTATTGTCTTTTAGTGCTTCCAAAAAAGTCTCACTAGAAGATGTTGAGTTTTGACTTGGATTGTCCCCTAGTGCCTCTGAAAAGGCTTCACTAGGAGAGTGTTCTTTTACTACATGAATGTTGTCTTAGCCTCTTTGCTCTTCTCCATCTACTATGTCACCATAGATGTAGTTCAATAAAGTGTGATTCTATCAATCCAAATTGATACTTATGGGAGATGGAATGTCAATAATATGGCTATTTTGGTTGATGGTAATGAGTTGTGGAATGGTAATGGAATGGGGAGAGGTTGGATAATCCCCATAGAAGATACTAGGATAAATTATGTTGATGCTAAAGTACCCATCCTCAAAAACTATATAAGGATAAAAAATGTATTCTAATTGATCTGCAAGGCATGCATAGCCAATTTTGTAACAACCATGAACATATTCTTCTTCTGAATCTAATTTTAACTCAAGGGACTCTGAATTTGATGTTGATTCTAATTATGATGCTAAATCTAATGTCAGTTCAAGAATAGAACCTGAATCTAATTTTGATTCTTCATCTAATGAGTACCCTATTACAATGATGTCTTATTGAATATTTGGTATTGGATCAGTAACAACCTATAATGGCATGATGGGCTCCACAAAGATTGGTTTGTCAAAATGAGACTCCTCTAAGATGGGAAAAAGGTCAAGAGATAACTCCTTAAAGACTAGATTATCAATGGGAGACTCTTTAAAAAATGGCACATGATGAAGGTAATGATTTGCTTGAAGGTGGTTATAATCATTAAGAAGTGACTCAGTAAAGACTAGCTCATCAAAGTGAGACTCCTTAATAATTGGTATAACATCAATAGGAAATTTATCATAGGTTGACTTATCACAAATGGTTGATTCAATATAAACATCTTGGATTGGCTAGTTCACTTGGTATTGATTTCTAATGAGTTGGAAGATACTAGTTCTAAACATAGCATGGTATTCAAATGATTGGATTGGTTGAGGTTTGGTTGGGATTGGTAATAGATGAGGAATGACTTATGTTTGGATAATGGTAGGGCCTTGGGGAGCATGATTATTTTCATGAGCTAAAATAAAAAGTCTTAAGATGGTATCCATAGGGTGGTGTAGATCTTGATTACTCACATAAGCTAAAGAACTAGGTCTTGGAATGATGAAGGGGCATTATGGAGCTTGGTTTCTCACACAATCCAAAGGATTAGGTCTTGAAATGGTAATGATATTCCTTGGATATTACGAAGCTTGATAGCTCATATAAACCAAAAGAGGGTTAGGGGTAGCCAATGATCAGATAACAAAAGGATGTCATGAAAATTGATTTATTACATAAGCAAAATCATCCAAGTCTTCCTCATAAACCATATCATCCCAATCATGAGTTAGATCATAAGTTAGTTCTTGATTGTGTTCCATGTAATAATTTTTGTAAAAAGGGTATAGATTCATATCCTAAATAACATAATCTATAGTTGGGTCTTTAAAGTCCTCTTCACAAGCCTTTTCATACCAATCAAGTTCTTTAGTTAGATCATAAGTTGTGTTGTGACTTTGTTCCATGTACTGATTAATATGAGGTAGATAGAAATCTATTTCACAAACCATATTAGCATCATTGGGGTCTTGACTAAAGCCATAAAATTCATTTTGTGTGGCCATTTTATCATAAGTCAAATTTTAGGTGACTCTATCATAAGTGTAGTGAGACATATCCATGTACATGATGAAATATCTAAAAACAAAAGGCCTTAGAGTTTTATAAACTCTAAAAAACTATGTCCAAAGTACAAATGGTTCAAACTTGGTCTAACTTGGTTGAAAGGGTGGAGTTGTATCTCCAATATGGTCTAAAAGTCAAGTTGTATCTCCCAAAATGGTTTGTGTTAAGACTTGGCATAAAATAGCCTAACATAAAATGTCAAATGACACAAAAGGTCAAGTGTCTGAATAAAAACTAACATGTCAAAAATCTTGGTCAAAGTGTTCCAAACAAGGTCTAAACTAGGAAATAGAAAAGTTGAATTACTAGGTATTTTGTCTAAACATGGATTCAAAAACTAAGCTTAAATAAATAGACATGTTCTATGACTTTTGGCTAAATAACATCAAAATCTAGATTTGAAACAAAGGATAATGTGATTTTATTTAATCTAACAAGTTTGGAAATATCTTTGACATAGACCTGGCACACAAAATCAAACATAAAAATGATCAATTGGTAAAAGGCATAAGATAAAAGGCTCTTGAAAAAGGCTAAGTTCTCCCAAATAAAGGCACAAATAATGATCAGGATAGAATTTAAACAAAAAAACCATCAATATTTTTCAAATTTGGGTAATTGATTAACTGAATTTATGCAACCCAAAAGAGAAATATCTATGTATTAGCCCCACAAATTGAGGCCTAAATAGAAATCAATCAATGTTTGGATCTAAACTTAACAAGGCTAATTGAAAACTCAATGTTAAAAACTAGAATTTTACTAAATAGGATAGACAAGATTGGACAACATGATGGCACAATACAAATGTCTAAATGGTATAAATGACATGGTTTGAAACAATGGTTTTTATACAATGGTGAAACAAGTCTTAAAAAAAATTGAGCAGCCTAATGGCATAAGCATTCTCAAATGATGTGGTCAATATTATACTTTAAAATAATCAAAGTCACAAATGGTTTGACATGATTTGGGTAGCATAACACTACCCTTTGCAACTCAAATGCATTGTTTTGACATGGCTTATAAACAAACAAACAAGTTTTAGCCTCAAAATATACCAAGTAAAAATGATCAAAATACACTAAGTATAATCATCTAAATTCTAGTAAGGGTATGGAAAAATGGGTCTGACTAAAACTAGCAAGTTTTGAATGTTCTAGGGGAATTAATTACATAATGACTTTCATGCCAAACAATGCAAAATAAAAGCATAGATTTTAGGTCCGTATCACTTAGCTTATTTCAAAAAGGTCTAGTCCTTTTTGTAACCACTACATCCTGTTATTAGCTCAGTGTAGTGTGATGTCCAAAGTGCTACTACGTCCCATGTGTAACTCCAAAAGAGCAAAATGAAGTCAATGCCAGGAGATGAAACCCTAGGTCAAAGCTTTCTTAAAGAACTTGTGGGAGGTGATGAAGTCCCCCTTGAAAGCCAAGATGCATAAAAACAAAGAAAGAATGAAAATAGGAAGACTTTAGGGTCCTTTTCAAGATCACCCAAACTTTGATGAGTTTTTGGGGAGTGCTTTAGACAACTTTCTTTCTAAACCTTGGACTAGGCTATTTGTAATAGGAATGTCACTTTGGATTCTAAGGGTTCCCTATAGGGGACAAATGGAAGAGCATACACGCAACATTCCTCTTTTTTCCAAACAAAATTTGATTAAACAACTTATTAAAAACAAAAATTGACAAGTGTGTTTAATTTTAAACCCAAATGAAATGTTTGGTGATGTTTATTTAACCCCTTGGTCTTAATTGAAAACTTTGAAAACATTCACCAAAAACATCTAAAAATTATTTTTAAAACACCTAAAAAAGGTTCTTAATAAATTTTCAAGCATGTAAAGGTGATTTAAACATGTTTTGAGAAAATTTTAAACTTGGTCCTATAGCAAAATTATTAGCATATCATTTAGCTTCGAAGCTCTTTTGAATTTGAAATAAGAAACTTTGGAAAAGTAGATCTCAAGTTTGTGGTTTTTATAAAATATAATGATCGATGTCAGTTAATACCACTGATGTCAGTTACAGCCAATCGAGATCTAATCGATGTTGGTTATACTGATCGATGTTGGTTAAGCCAGGTAACTGATGTTAGTTTTATAATAACGTCAGTTATTATGTAAAAATTATGGCAATAAAATATGATAAAATAAAGTTATAAAATCAATTTGCAAGAGTTTTAAGATCTCAAATAAGTATTTTAAAGTTGAAAAAGGATCTCCTTCATGTGTAGGATGCATATAGTCCCATCGAGCATGCCATTATATGATCTAGGAATTTGACTCAAGATAGGATGGTTAGTATGTTGTTATTTCCAAAATAAAAACAAAATGAAATAAACACACTAATATCATAACATCTCTAGGCATAGACACTAGGGAGAGCATAGTTAATAAAAGAAAATAACAAGCACAACTACAAAGTAAGGAATCAAACACAAGAATTCCTTCACCTTCTTTAGATGCTCCAAATTACTTTGTAGTGGTGGCTTGCTCAAATTGTGCTCATGAACTCCTTACTAATGGAAGCTTGGCTACCTCCATCTCTCCTTGGCACCTTTGGGTTGTGGCTTAACTTGGCTTGGAATAAATTTGGCATTATAACACTAGTTTCTTGAAGCTTTTTTAGAACCAATCCTACATTATAATTTTTCACTAATTAACCTCAAAAATGATGTTGTGAGGCCTCTTATTGATAAATTTTTGGATTTGATCATAATAAACCTCAACAATCCATCTCAAGATTGAGATGTGTGGTTAAGTATTAATTCATTTTTTGGAATTAAAATTTGTAATTATCCTCATCATGCCATTGGAAGAAAGGGAAATTAATAGGCATGGAGGGAATCATGTAACGCATGGGAGGCATGAAACATGATATCTATGTCATTTATGGCCTAGGGATGTCTTCCCAAGAAATGAGGTCACTTGATGATGCAGATATTCAATATTCATTTCCAAAAATAATTATTCAACAAGTTTTCATGGAATTTTTGATTAGGCCTTGATTTGGGTTAATTAAATCTTAAGCATGATTAAGCACTTTATGCAAAAAATACAAAAATTGATTAGAATGTCTTGTTGTTGATCTTAAATTTGACTAGATTATAATTGGAAGTCCACATTAGATATGTTGGATGCATATTCCCATTTAGGATGTTGCAAACAAAAAATAGCAAAGGCATAAGTCTTGTGTAAAATATTTGATAGGAAAGAGCAATTCAGAGCATGTGGGTGCAAAATTAGCATTTTGAATCAAAATTAACTGATTAAAGTTGGCTAGCCCATAAATTGCATTACCCCACTTAGGGATACCCTAGCCAAAATCAGCACTTGAATATGTAAACTTCACATAATCTAACATGTTTTAGTGTTTTTAAGACAAATTATGCATTTTAGGTGGAAATTAGCCAAAAGCCTGATTGGAGGTTATTGGTGGCTAGTTTTAGGGTCGACATTACCATCTATCTAAGGATGCATAGGCCATGTGTATGAGAGGTTCTCTTTTGGTTATGGTCCAAGTCAATTTCAAGAAATTCCATAATATATAATCATTAAAACCTATAAAATCACAACCATTAAACATTAAAATCTATCTTCACAATCCATTTATTAAAAACATATCTCATGATATAACATCCATAATCCATAACATGTAAAATCCATAACCAATAATCCATAAACATCCATAACATATATGATAGAAATGATCAAAACTAAAATACATAACATATAATATATAATCCATTGCATCACACCATTAATAAAAATATAACATATCCATAAACAACAGTAAATCCATAAATTAGTACACATGATCCATCCATAAACAATATCTGAATATATATATAGACAAATGTCATAATGCAAATAAAATGGGGCTCTCAACCCATACAATACAATGTGATCTACTCAATAAATCAATCCTACTGAGGTGAATGCTATCACTTCCCTCATCATCTCCTTCTTGACTTGCTACACTCCCTCTACTAGTAGATCCCCCATGAGTCATCCATAGTCTACTACAATTAGCCACCTATAAAGAAAACCAAGCAATATCTAGTAGCCATCAATTTACATCCTCTCATAATATGACATCTTTGTAAGCAAATACCTATACCTCTAGATTGGTACCATATCTGTAGGAATAGCACCATATCCTATAATATCTAAAGCTAGTCTCTCTACCAAAGTAGACCTTATTTGCTCTAGCTCTGCTTGGTACCTATCTCACTCCTATATGGCCTAGTCATGCTGACCTTTCATGCTTTCTATATCACCCTATAATGTATTAATCTAATCCTATAATATATCATGGGCTATCTATACCTCTTATAACTCAAACCTCAATGTATCCCTCTCTGCAACAACTATATATATATATATATATATATATATATATATATATATATATATATGCTCATGGGTGGGAGAATTCTATAGTGGTACATCTTCCATGTGTGCATCAGGTGTATCATGCTCCTCCATGTGTGCATCTAAGGCATCCTACTTAGCCTCAATCATCTCCTTAATAACCACCTCCTATCAAGGTCTCACTGCTTTATCCTATCTCCTCCCCATTTCTACTATAAACCACATTACATAATCATTTTTATAACTAATTTCATTCAGGTCATCAACCATGAGCTCCTCTTATAGCCCCATCAAAACCACTATAATATCTGGAGCAGGCTAGTCAAGCTCTGTATCATCTCACCTATACACATGTAGGGATAATGGTATATCCTGAAGAAACCCAAACTAATGATGGACCCTATCAAAATATAATAACTCTAGATACTATAGCCATACCCCATGTACCCATAACTCTCAGATAGAATGCTCTATCTCCAAAACTAAACTAGGTTACATTGGGAAGTGTATAAATGGCCTCCAAATAATGTCTCCCATTTGTAAGTCATTGAAAACCTATTTGTAATATGCTAGATCATGTACTACCCTATCTATGTATAGAACTACTAGGTCTTCCTTCCACTAAAGGAAGCCTACACTATAAACCATGTCTCCAAAACTAATGCATGGGGTTATTATGGGGTGAATCACATGAATGTGCTCATATTCCTAATAATGTAATATAAAAGTGATGTTGAGTCATGATCTATGCTTAGTGTAATATCCCCAAAACTCCCTATATATCTACCTCAATAGTGTGGGTTCCCAAGCAAAAACAATCTTAAACTCCACCATGTCTACTATGACACCAGTGAAGCTCCATGGTAGTCACTGTACCATAGAATCAGGTAGCACATAGAAGGTTAGTGCCAACATCATCATCATTATCACTAGTCTTTTTAGAGGGTCCTAGTCACACAATGGATAGAATGATAACCCCTTATTAATGAATCTCATTTCTAATGTATCCTCACCATATAATCATTCCAGTGTTGTCACTTGCTTTGCCTTATTAACAATATAAATAGGGGCTCCATAGATTAGAACTCTTGGAATCAGATGGATGTCCTCTATGGTGAGTCATCTCATCGATCAATAGCCAAAACATGTTTGTGGTATAGTCCTAATACTCTACCAAATCCACCATCATGCCAATATCCCAATGGATATAGTGATAATGGTGGATCGCTCTAAATCTAATAGCATCTATATAGGCCCAATCTTTATCACCCATAAACTCTCATAACTACATCAATAGTGGAGGGATCCTATCTCTCATCATCAATAGCTCCCATGCATATCATAAACATATTTTTGGCTAATCAAGAGCCTAACTTTCCTAATTTCTATCGATCCGATAAAGATTGATGTCAATTTACCCATTCGACGTTGATCATTTTGGATCATGATCAATCAACATGGGGAACATTGATCCATATATCAACATCGATTCCCTCCCCCTAAAAATATTTCCCCTAGGCCATATATTCCTAAAAGAAATTCAAAACCTCCCTCTCCACCCATAGAAATTTCAAACCACAAAAATTTCCTACATAAAAAAACAAAAACAAACACAAATTTTTAAATTAAAAACCAACCCAATAACTAAAATCATAAATTTTACCATAAGTGTATTTTGCCTACCTCATATTTAAGTCGTCATCATCATCATCATCATCATCATCATCATCATCATCATCATCCACTCCCACTCAACTCCATTGTCTCTCACATAAGCTTGAAAGCTGAACAAATATCAAATTTTGATCTCAAAAAATTATTCACATTGATAGCTAAATGAGCCTTATGCCATGTCAGATGCCTATTTATAGCCTTTCCTATGATTAATGTTGATTAATCTAATCGATGTTGATTATCTTGGCTTTTTAAAAAAATTTGTACTTATGGACCCTTTCACAAGTTCCTAGTCTGGCTCCCAAGCCCTATCTTATTCCCTTTGCAACAAATATCCCATTTTGATGTCATATTACCTTTAAATTTTAGGATTTTGACCCTTTGCTAATTCCCTAGTCTCCTTAAGGTATACCCTTGTTTTTTAACATCTTGTCATTGTAATATCCTAAGGGTATCTTTTCTCCTAAGAAAATTCATCTATAGGTAATGTATACACCATTCACACACCAGATACAGTGGTTTGCCATTCCTATCTTTTATTCTCTTGCTATCCTTTTATTAAGCCTACCTATTTTAGCTCTAGAATTTTGTTACTTGATTAAGTCTTTAGGGCATTACTACTTTCATCACTTTTTATCTTGGTGAGTACAACCTTAGAACTTCCTTGACCCATATACACTTTTGTTTGTCTATTTCTATCTTCCACTTGTCAATTTCCACTCATCCACATTTGTTTTTACCTTTCATATTTTTCAAACCTGTCATCCATTCCATCTCACTTCTCGATACCCAATTTGAGGGGGGTTACCTCCTCATAATTAACTTGGGGCATTAGGCACCTTATAGTTTTTGTCTCATAGCATGATATTACATACCACTCCATAAAAATAGGCTAATATAGATGCTAGTTTTATACACCCTTGTGTATTAACATGGTGCATCATCACATTATCCTTTATCTCTAACATAATAGTCCCATTCATAATTATTTGAAACAATTACATTAACCTCACCCATTTTCCTTTACAACATGAGTTAATAGAGATAATTACTATAGTTAAATAGTAATTAACCCTATTTTACTACCCCTAACCATAAAATTATAAAAATAAATAAATTAAAAAACCCTCCCAACCTCCTAACAAACCCATCTTATGGTTTAAACAACTTAACAACTTGGACATCAATTAAACCTATCTTTACCTTGTAAATAACCCTTTTGAATGGCTTAAAGATCAGCTCCACCCATTTTGGGTGAATCAACATCAATTCTCTATGATCGATGCTAATTAGCTCAAAATGACATCGATCCATAAATATACAATGAGCCTCCTCAGCTTGAGGGACACACACAATACTTTTTGGACTTTGAACCTCTGTTGGATTTTTTCTTAGAACCTATATACGAACATTATCAACACTTTGCACCTTATGAACCTCTGTTCATGCAACTATTAAGGGATTTTGAAGGTTTTTGAGAATACTTTTATAGTCTTCCTTATTTGCATGTTTTAAATCCATTCAAGGTTACTATTTTATGTTAACTCATTCATATTTAAAGCTTGATATCTTTTGCACCTTTGTGTCAACATTGCCATTCAGTTTTCATCATTTTCTCAATTTTATAAGTCGTTATTATCACCTATTTGTGTAGTTTAGAATTTTTAATCAAAATTGATGTTGATCCATCTGAATCAACATCAATCATTTAAGATCATAATTAATCCCTACTAAACTATTAAAATAGCCTTGAAGTTTATTTTTATAACATTCACAATCCTAAAAACTTGTTAAATCATGCATGCTATTTTCTAAAAATATGTCTTTCACATGTAGATGACTCTACCTAGATTAGTGCATGATATTGTTAAAATATTTGATCTCCCTATGGTCACATAACCTTTATTCACTGATTAAAGTGACACTGTATTTGAATTAGGTCTTTATACTATGGTTTTCACACCTAATTAGGAAAGCATTAATGAATAATTGGCTGTAATTTAGGAGGATGTTGATAGAGCTACTAAAA
The DNA here is from genome assembly GCA_037957365.1 of Torreya grandis. Taxonomy (NCBI): domain Eukaryota; kingdom Viridiplantae; phylum Streptophyta; class Pinopsida; order Cupressales; family Taxaceae; genus Torreya; species Torreya grandis. The sequence goes on from JARHVA010000896.1 coordinate 103,509, forward strand.
TTTGGGATGATTACTTTGATCACCTTAGTCATGTTGTAGAGTAGATATATTTATTGTTATCTATTTGAATCCTATCCTTATATATATTTTTAATTTCATGTTTGTTTATAAACTTGAGTGTTAAACATGGGTTGACATCCACCTAAAGAAGCAGATCACTTCTTGGGACTGGTTTCTTACCAGGTAGCCCATTCATCTTTCTATTAATGATTTTTTTTTGAGTTAATGTGATTTTTAGGTCATTCCTCTCCATATAAAGAGGAGTTCCCATAAGCTTTATTAATGATGCATAATAAATATCCATCTCCAAGTAATCTAAAGAACCCTACATTTACATTGTTTTTAGTAGCTAATTAGATCACATTGAAAAAAGTGAAAAAATACTAAAACACATGAACTATCAAATTTTCCTAGACCCACCTTTTTTTCAATGAGTGTACACTGTAAAATATTTTTTTATTGATATGCACCATTAGATCTTGTCTAACTTGTATCTCCTTTAGGGATTTTAACCCAAGGACCTTTTGACTTGTTTGCACCAATGTGAACCATTAAATTTATGCTGTTAGTATGCAAGCTCATGAAAACCATTAGATCTTGATAAAATTTAAACCTTTTAAGGACTTTTAAACCCAGATGATCATTTTTTGAAGCTCAAACTTGATACTTGAACAAACATCCTACCCTATAGGTCCAACTTTGAAGCTCCATAACTTGAGCTAGATAGCTTTCACATATATGAAACTTGTAGGGCATGTTCTTGGCATGAAGAAATACATGACACTATAATATTTTGGATCACAAATTTTTCTAATCTAAAATTATAAAATTCACAAGTGGACTGGTCTATTTATTTTATGGAAGACATCATGATGACAGTCTGATCTCTAACACTTAGACAATTCATCTTTCAAGGTTTTGATGAATTTATTAAGATTTATGCAACCTGGTCCATGTCAATGAATTTTTAAAACATATGAGAACCTACTTAGATCCCTCTATTTTCATTTTTGGACCCATTTCTAAGCCATTTAATCTTATACTTTATTATGAACCTATTAGGCTTCTTCCTCAAACTACATGCAAAGCTTGATATGTGGGCTAAAATGGCGAGCACTTCTATAAACTCAATTGGCTTGACCAGCTTGTTAGTCATGAGACCTATACTTTGATAAGTTTTATTCAAAATTACTACAATATTTAAATTATACTTACAAAAAAACTCTTTTTGATTTATGGAAACACTTTTTGGAGCAATGGGGAACAAACAATAAGAAATCAACAAAACATACCAAACAATAACAAACAAAGCAATATGAAAAATCACTTTGAATAAAAATAGACCTCTCTACCTATGTACAAAGAGCATGAAATAAAAATAGTAGAAAATTTTGAGATAAATCACATTGTCAAGGATGGGGAGGCTCTCTCCATTTAATCTAGCAGACTCAAAGGCATTGTTTTTCTTGTAACTTGTGATGACATAAGGTGAACTCAAAAGGCTATCAAACTTGGAGTGTTTCCCTAGATTTTCATAATCTTCATCCTATTTGAGGACTATGTCACCTTTTTATAATGTCTTTGATGAATATATTTTGTTAAAATTATTCTTGATTTGTTGCTAGTTAAACCACATAGTATGCATGGCATCATATTTTATCTCTTCTAATTCTCTCATTTTATTCATACTTACCTTCATTCATCATTTTCTAGAAGCTCTAGCTAGTGTGTATTTTCTAAAGCTATGAGACCTAGTGAAATAGGAAGCCTTGCTTCTCTCCCATAAATGAAGAGATGAGATGAATGACCAATCACTTTCTTTGGGGTGATCCTATCAACCCATAAATTAGTCTTTATCTTTTTATGCTAAGATCTTTAATTATCTTCTAGTGTTCTTTTGATGGTTTGAATTAGGTTTTTGTTAGTGGACTTAGCTATTCCATTACAATATGGATATTAATTTGATGAAGATGTCAAATAAATACCTTGATCAAGATCCCATTCACATACCTTTTTACTAGTGAATGCCAAATCATTGTCTGATATTATAGTAGAAGGTACTCTAAAATTAGTGACTAGACTCTCATAAAACTCAAGCACATAGTTCTCATTTGCCTCCTTCAAAGGTAATACTTCCACCCACCTAGTGAAATAGTTTATAGATATTAGGACCCACTTATTACTAGCACTATATGTAGGATATATCATGCCAATGAATTCCAAACCCCATTGCATGAAATTATTCTCAACCCAAATAGGCTTTAATGGTATAATGACTAGTCTTTATTTACCTATAAAGATTGCACACTTCCTAACCCATGCATGTGCATCATTAAATAATTTAGGCCAAAATTAGTCATCTCTAATTATTTTTAAAACTATGGTCTTGGATACAAAATGGCCTCTAGAAGGACTATCATGAAATTATTCAAAAAGCTTGTCAGATTGATTAGTTTCAACACACCTTAAAAACATACCTCCAATGTCCTTTTTGAAAAACACTCCATCAATAAAAATGTATGATACTGATTGTATCTTGAAATTTCTTCTCCTCAATACATATAATCATGTTGGAGATTTTCCTTTTTGAAAGAATCTAGCAATGTCTTGTGTCTAGCTGGATGGAGAAGTAGTTTCAACTTCTTGTTGGGTGTCTTGAATTGTCAAAACCATCTCTTTTTCTTATTTCACATATTATAAAATATGTTCACATAATACTTTACCTCAAACCATATTTTTTACCTTCACTTAAATATCATATTCCATGCACTTAGTGACCCATCTAGATCTCATTTCACTTAAGTCTCTTTCGAGGATGAAATCTTTCACACTATGATTAGCTACCATTAATATAATCTTGTTATTTGAAACAAAATGTCTAAATTTTTTCAAACATATTATGATATTAATCACATTATTTAAAAAAAATAATACCTCTCCTCATATTATTTTAAATCTTGAATAAAAAAATCAATGGGTTACTCTAAACCTTCACTATTCTGTTGTATAAGCATGGTTGAAATTGTACTAAATGTAGAAATAACATATATAAGTAAATAATTACTAGAAAATAGATTAAGAAAAGTAGGATAGTATATTATTTATTTTTTTATGTATTCAAAACTTATCTTACCCTCCTTACTCCATGTGAATTCTTGATGTTTCTTCAGCATTTCAGTGAGTGTCCTTACTAGTTCTACAAATCTAGGAATAAATCTTCTAATGAAATTTATCTTACCTAAGAATATTTTTAATGATTTTTTATTTTTTTTAAATGATATATCAATTATTAATTGTATTCTCTATAGGTAAATAGAAATACCATATTTGTACACTACATGCCCTAGCAGTCTCCCTTCATGCACTAAAAGGATACAGTTCTTTGGATTCAATGAAACTCCAAATTATCAACATCTATAAAAAATAACTCTCAAGTGTGTTATATGATCATTATGAACCGTTTAAAATATAATAATTTAATCAAGATAAACTAATATCATTTCACTTAAAATACCTTGAAATGTAACATCCATTTCCATTTGGAAAATGGCTCTAGCATTAGAGAGCCCAAAAGGCATCTTTTGATAGGCATAAATACCCCATATGGTTGTGAAATTTGTTTTATACCAATATTTATCTTTCACTAATATCTATTTATAACCTAAATACCCATCCAATAAAGATAACCTTTATGAACCTGATACCCATTGTAAGATTTGATGCATGGAAGGAAGAGGATAGTGGTCTTTTGGTGACACTTTGTTCAAATCTCTAAAATCCACACATAGTCTTATCTCTCCATTTTTATTTCTCACTAGTAAAAGGTTTGATACCCATGTTGAGTGTTTCATAGGAAATATTATACTTTAATCAATCAACTTGGTAATCTCCTTTCTCATGAGAATTTCAACCTTAGGGTTGATGGGCCTTTTCTTCTAACTTACTAGTTTTGCATCTTGTTCAATCTCAATAGTATGTTATGATAATTTAGGGTAAAACCATTTAAAATTATGTTATTATCAATAAAATAAATCCATGTACTCATTAAATAATGAAATGAAAGCTACTCTCTTAGAATCAGTGATCACATTTCTCCAGTTGAGTTGCTTACCTTTGGCTATATCAACTTGTTCATAATGTTCTTACTTGGAAGAGATGATTAAACTATCCTTTATTAGTTGATAATATTAATTTAAAATGATCTCCAAATTTACTAAACTTGTAGGAATATTATTTGATCTCAATTTCATATTCTGATCTTCATATTGGTGTTGTAATTTATTTTAATTCTTTGATAAAAATTCTTCCTCATTCTGTAGGAAACAGACTATCTATTTGTCACTATAAAAGACTCTAAAACTTACCTCATTATTTGGGAATAAAGGCCTCTATAAAACCTTGATTTGGGTATGATATTTATTGTCCTTGAGCTTGTCCACTATATCATATTATGCTTATAAGGAAACAAGTCGATCTACATGTTGATTAATTATTCTAAGAATGGAGTGGATATCAAATACTAGGGAATATTACATGAAGCCAAAAAATATGTGTTTTTATGCCTTTAAGAGGGATTTATTTACTTCACATAACACTCTAACTTATACTTCCATCTCACTATAATCTTTCACCTATAAAATCTTAATACCTCTCTTTCTAGCCCAATAAAGGCCACGAATAAGAGCTTCATATTCTAAAGTATTTGATATGAAACTAAAATAAAATATAAATAGTTAATAATATATTTGGTATTGAGTTGAAACCAACATTTCACTATCCCAACTCCCATTATTTGATCTAGATCCATCAAAGTATAAATTCAATACTCCTTTTTGATCTTGCTTTGGGTTGGTGAGACTAGGTAATGAGTCACCTTCTTCATGCATGTAGTAGACACAAAAAATAGCTTCTTAAATACCTGCATATGGGTCATACCCATGGTTATTAGTAGCCCACTCATCTAAGAGTAGATCCAATATGCCTTAAAGTGGCTTGGAAGGTTCTTGATCAATAGTACCCTCATCTTCTTATGAAATACTACAATTTATATTAGATATATTTGGAATATATGGTTTAAGGTAAAATCTAGAAATAGGTTCTGATCTTATAGTGACTTTGGTTCCATATCTAGTTTTAAAAACCATGTATGACCAATATAAATAAACATAACCTCCTATTTTAGTAGTAAAATCTCTAGATAGGCATAGTTCAAAGTATGGAGGTAAATCAACAACAATTATATCCTATGAAATGGTGAAATTTGGACAAGCATCAAGTAAAATATGAAGATCTTTGAAGACACCCATAGTCTGAGTATGAGAACCATTTACCTATAACAATCCCTTTTCATGAGGTTCATACTTGATTCTTGGTTTATCATCTATAGATTTAGGCATGACATAAGTACTCACTCCACTAATAATCATATAATTATGGATAAGACAATCTCCTATGACAACTAAAAGATAAAATGGAGGAGGCTCAGTAGCTTTAGGAGATTGAGCCTCAAAAAATAGATTAGATTTAATTAGAACATCACTTACTCTTTCTTTTTTAGGTGGTCCATCAAATAAATTGAAATTTGAAAGATCCTCTTATAGATACTCCTTTTGTCCTAGAATTAGTGGTGTATCCCACATTAAAATTGATATTAAATTTTTCTTCATATGATCCACAATATTGAGTGGAGAAGTGGATTTATTTGACTATAATTTAGGAGAAATATGGGCTCCTAAATGTTGTGTGAACCAAGGGATGTAATTCCCTTTCACATTATATGCCTTTGGATCTTGAACCTACTGATTTGATGTTTTTTGAGGTAGTTCATGAGTGGTGGTCCTTTGTGGTGGCTGAGAAGGTTGAGGTGTTGCCTTATCAGGACCTGAACCATCACCAATTTTCCTTTTCTTTGATCTAGTATGGGATGTAATTGAATTATCAACATTATACATGTTTTGAATTTGATTTATAGCTATGTGCTCAAAATAATCCTCACCTTACTTAAAGTTCAAAAATGTAGTTTCAATAGGTGCTTTAACATTCACTCTTCCTTGTTGATTTGGCACTTTTACTTGAGTTAACGAAGGAATGTCTCCATGTGGTAGAGAGGCTTCCTTATTTGGCTAGTTTTCATGTGGAGGAGGAGCTAAAATATAATTCATATAAGATTGATGTGATATCTCACCAATTGGTTCCATTTCCATGTCATTTTATTGATCCTAATAATTATTCCATTACCCTTTCTGAGCATATTTATTCTAATTTGTCATAATATATATAGAATTTCATAGAGCATTAGGATTATACTACCTTAAATGATAATTATACTCTTGTCTTTGATGATTCAATTAATAGGATGGACTATTATATTGATAATTTTGATTAATATTCAATTATGGATTGTAGGGTGGATCTTATTATCTTTCCATTAAAACAAACTTATTTTTATGAGTCTTGAGAAGACTCACTATATTTCCCACTATGTCAACTTGATCACCTTCTATTTTATAAAACTTTGTTTAATGTGGAAGTAGAACAATAGTTGGAGTATGAGGGTGGATCTTTGTAAAGAGATGCATTTTTTTTCCTTGGAGACAACTTACATGGTTGTATAAGGGAATTCTCATCCTTTATTTCTAATTCAAAAGCTTCATGTAGAGTGTTCCCTCCCATGGATTAAATCATCACAACCACATCTAATTTGATAGCCTTTAAATAGTATATAAAATCATAATTGGGTGTAGGCTTGATCACTGTAGGAATTCTATCCTAGGTCTTCTTTAACCTATAGTTAAAATCCACCATGAATTCATGATTGAATCCCTTGATTGTTGTAATTTGTTCCACCAGTGAGAGATGATCACTTTTGTCTTCAAAGTGATTACATAAGACCTCTCTAAATTCATCTCAATTTTTGATTGATGAAAGAACCAATCCTCTATACCATTGAAGTGATTTCCATTTGAAATAAGTTGCTAAAAACCTCATTGCTACATTTTTGTGAGTTACATGATACACTAAACATAAGATAACAATATATACAATATGTTATATAGGAGTAAATGGGGTTTCCCATGTATAATAAGGAAGAACATTTAGAGCAGAGATTGGAATATCATGCCATTGAGAAAGATTCATAGCACTACTACTATTGAATGGAATAAAGGCTTAGATTATAGGAATAGCCATCTAAGGTATGGTATTTATAACAATGGTTAGTTGAAAAATATTAGCCAGAATAGGAGTTTTTTATGCAAAACTAATGGGAACAAGAAATGTAGGTGTAGGATTTGATTGAGAGGATTTATTCTTCTTTGTTGATTAGAAAGATATCTTAGAGAAATCTATTTCCTTCTCTTTTGTAGAGGACCTTGTGACAAATCTTGGGGACATGAAAAATATGAAAATATAGAAATGAAAATCTAGAATTTGTTATTATACTTAGCTATGCAAAAATATGTAAATAGGTTATCCCATTGGGCATGCTAGAATTGTTATCTATATAAATAGCACCCAATAGAGGTTAGATTTGTTAAAGTCTAACCTATACATGTATTAACATGGGAATGGTCTAAGGATTTGGGATGCCTATATCTAGACCAAATCTTTAGGGTTTTTAATGAGGCTAGTTCATTAGATATGATAATTTGGAACTTTCTTTCTAATTATTAAATAAATTGGGTTGAAAAGAGGTAAGATATTGCATAAAATGAAACCTATTATAACATGTGGTAATGCACTAAAATTTCAAAGATCTGCTCTCATTATTGAACTCATTATCACACTAATAGACTATGAATAGAACTAATGTAGAGTCTATAATGATTTCCAAGTAATAAATCTTCACCTAGAGGTCAACTTCATGGACTTAGGCTAGAGGGAAATGAGGGTAAGGATTGATTGAAAGAACTTATAGTAGTCTATCCACTTTATACCTGAGACATCAATATTAATAAACACTAAATGACCTGCAAGAAAAGTGTATTAACACTTAGGTTGAATTTGGACCTGCAAAGGGAATATGAAAACCACTTTTGCATATCAAAAAAACATAAAACATTAAGCGTAGATTAGTAAACAAATTTAAAATTATCTATTCATTACTTAAAGAGGTGAAAAATATAATTTTTGGTAGAGTCTAATCATACCATCCTGAGTGATGTCAATCAATAGTTTAAAGGATATATTTATAGAAGAAAGGGAGAAAGAGAATGGGAAAATTGGTGCCCAAAAGGGAATAAAATGAGCTCAACTAAATTTGAACCAAAATTATAACTTATTCTATAATTATGATTCTTTGTAACTTTTTGATTGATCTAGTTCATTTCAAGTAGTTTCAACAGTTCATTATTCCCTCATTGATGCTCTCTTATGGTTGTTATGGTGGGATCAAGTTGTTTAGAGCTAAGTTATAACATTAATGTAGTTAAAACCATCAGATCAATCTATTAGAGTTTTGTCTTGGTACTAACTACTATTCATTGGTTCATCAAAGCATGCAAGAGTGGAGAGAAAGGTCAATTTCATGTAGCTTATCTTGGATATGAAACCATTTGGGGTATATGTGAATGACTTTGTGAAATATTTTGAAGTGATATAATTTGTTATAACTAGATCATGCTCAAACTCATCTCTATATTCATAGGTCCATATTAATCTTTAATGGTGGTCCTTTTATGTCCTTTATACCTAAATGCGTGGATATGTCCACTCCTTGGAATTTGATCAAGATATAATGGAGGGAAAATGACCCTAAAATACCTTATTTAGCTCAATAAAAAATGGTTACTTTGGATTGACCTTGTCTATCAAATATTGTTTAGGTTAATCAAAATGTTCCAGCATGTCTTCACTCTCATTGGTCTTAGAGATCCCTATTGCTAGATCTTGACCCCTTTAACCTCTTACACACCATTAGATCATGATATACATTGAAATGTAAAACTTTGATATCCTTCCATGAAGATCATTTGACATGTTGAATTGATCATGCACTATAGGATCAATATGTACAAAGTGACATGAACCGTAGATCTCATTAGACCCACTTTCTTGTTAGTTCTTGTACACCATCAGATCATTGGTATGAATAAACATGGAACATTGGATTTTGTAAGACCCACCTTATTATTAGTTAATGTGCACTATATGATCTCTATTTGATTGATCCACACCATCATATCTTGTCCAATTTGTATCTCCTTAAGGGATTTTAAGTTGTTGACCTTTTGACTTGTTTGACCCTAACACGAACCATTAGATTTGTGTTATAAGTATAAAATCTCATGAAAAAAATTATATCTTAATAAAATTTAAACCCTTTAAAGACCTTTTTAACCCAAATGGCCATTTTTTGAAGCTCAAACTTGACACTTGGATGAATGTCCTACGCTATAGGTCTAACTTTAAAGCTCCATAACTTGAGCTAGAAAGATCATGTTGACATAAAAATTTAAAAGAATGTTATTGACATTAATAACTCCATGAAAATAAAATATTTTGTCTCACATAAAAATTTTTGGTGCATTTATAAAATGCACAAGTGGACTGGTCTATTTCTTTTCTAGAAGGCATCCTAATGATGGTCTAGTCTCTCAAACTTGCATAGTTCATCTTTTATTCATATTTCAAGGTTATGATGAATTTATTAAGATTTTTGAAACCTATTCCATGCTCCTAAATTATTATAACATATGAGAACCTATTTGGATCCCTCCAATTGCATTACTGGACCCATTTCTAAGCCATTGAATCTTCTACTTTATTAAGACCCTACTAGGCTTATTCCTCCAACTATAAGAAAATCTTGATATATCAGACAAAATGGCCAATATATCCTTCCTTATAATGGATATTGGATGCTTGAGACAAAACAAGGAGCACCATTGAATATTGATTGGACATGCATTGTGAAATCAAGCCTAGAAATGTGCTTCTTACTTATGTGAATAAATGGATGGAATATGATCTAATTTTAAATCTTTAACAACCAATCTATTGGTAATATTATTTTAAATAATTTTTTTTATAATATTCTAATTATGGATTAAAATACTTGTTTTCTATTTATTTAAACCCTAATGTTAAACTTAGATGTAACTGCTTATGAGTTATTCATTTATACAATCTTGGGAATAGTCTTGTATGTACTAAAATTTTATAGCCTAAGAGGCACTTTTAAATAAATTGATAAAATGATTTCCTTGCTTAAATATTTGTCATGAGTGGCTAATATTTTAAGCATTGTACATCTATTTATATATCTAATTGACAAGAGTTAATGGAATTAAATGTATCTAATAATGAGTGGAACTTAGACAAAAAATCTAAGAGTTTTTTATGGGAATAATAATATAGTTTATTGAATTGAATTGATCATTAATACTTTTGGTATAGTTATACTAGTCATGAATAAAGACTATGTTGTCTTGTATTGAAACCTTTTTGAAAAAAGAGTCTTAAAATATTTAGGACTGTTGTTTTTAAACCATTGAGAAGGACTCATAATGTAGAGAAATAAATCCCTTTGGTTGTATAGATTTTCAAATTAAAAATAGGGTTTTATTTGATTATATCTCTAGTGATAATATTTCTCGATTATGCCTATATCTCTCCTTATAATTGTTATGGTTAATTTATTTGGATTGAGCTTGTGTAAGAATGAGTAGAATATTTATGAGTTATGGTTGGTTATTGGGAATAAGGATATAGTTAGATCATTGAATATTTATGATATTTTTGTGCATAGAAATGGTTTTTTATGAAGGCTTCCCTTTGGGATTTTTTAGACAAGTTACAATGCCTTTAATAAACCCTACTAATAGAGAGATCAATTAATTATATGGAAGAGTTTTGTAAATACTACTTCTCCTATAATTATCTTATTGAGGTTACACCTTATATTGGTTCTAAACTCATACACCTTAAAGTAATTTGTAGTTAACCTTGAAGCATAATTATAAGAGTGAATCTTTGAGTCATTATTAAATGGGCAATCTACTAAGGACTAGATCAAACAACTTATTTTAGTGAGCCATTCCTTTAGAAACATTGTCTTGAGCATACTCACCTTCTATTCATTTAATAAATCAACTAAACTAATGAGTTTATTATTTTAGAATTATGATCTTTTCTCTAAGTAAGCTTTGGCTTCTTTCTAGACTTGATAGTGGTAATGTAGGCATGCATATTTTACCTTTATATGTTTCCAATTATAGATTCATATATTTGTTTTACTTTGGATCATGCCTTAGCTAATTACCAATCTCTTGATGGATATTTGAGTTAACCATTTTCCTTATCAACTAATTTGATGTCTTAGCTTAGTAGATTTAATTTTGATCTTCTTTTGACTTTTAACATGGCTAAATTTTGGGAATTTTAAAATTTGCCCAGATGATGGCATGTGGAATCATCCTAGTAGTCTAAGGGATTAGACATAAGGCAAATATTATATATTTATGGAGTTATGTGAAACTACCAAGTGGTAGTGTTCAGGAGTGTTGAGGTTAACATACCCCCATTTTTTAAAAATGGGGAACCTTGTTTCAAATTATTCAAATTTGTACCTTTAATTTTATAGTTCACTTTATCAGAGTACCATTAGCATGTTTTCACATTATATTTATTTGAAGATCATTCATACCTAGTTTGGTCAGCATATTTGTTCATGACTCTAGTTTGATCTTATTTAAATTTCCTAATATTGGATCTTTATGTTTTAGGTTTCAGGGTTAATGGAATCCATTTGGAATGGACAATGTTTTTATTTCATAATTTAAAGTTAATTTGGTCTTTACTAGCTTTTGATCTATTAAAAATCAACTTGAATCCATGTTTAAGCTTCTTGAAACCCTTATTCCAATTTCCCTAGCTCAAGACCTTTTGAATTGAATTCAAATTTATGCAAAAGCAATCTACGTGGGATTGATTAATTATGCCATAGATATAGTTTAACTTTTTATCATAAGGCTTAGTCATGTTTATCAAAATGACTAAACCTTAATATAAAAATTTACACTTAGTCTTTTATGTCCCGAGCCCCTTTATTCCTTTTATCTCTGCATGGTCTAACTAATCATAGGGTCCATTTTGTTGTATCCTAGACTTAACCTAAAGCCTTACCCTAAATTTTTAATTGTATCTATGAATAGAATAAAAACCTTAGGCTAAAAATTTATGCCACATCTTTTATTATTCTCAAGGTCCACTTTATTATGTTTTTGAACTTATCTTAAAAAAATTATCCTAAGGTTTTATCATGTTTTTCAACATGAATAAAACCATAGTCTAAGACTTTAGTTTATTTTATTTATATTTATTGATCTTGAATTATTTATTTTATTATCTATAGGATCAATGGTACATGGGAAGAGATGATATAATAACATGGGATAAGTTCAATAAGTTAAGCACATTAATAAACCAAAAGACCTAAAGATTCAATGGTACGAGATTAATGTTAACATTTCAGAAGACCCCAAGATATGAGAGAAGGTGATAATTGTCACAATTTTAGTAAAATAACATTGAGCATCTAATAACCTCCGGGAACTCATTAAGGACAACAGAATGAAAATGGAGGAAGTTACGTCCAATATTTGTGCTGCTGCTGCCAATATTGGAAAAAGAGCTAACGAGGAGACCAAAGCCTTGGAGGGACCTAGCAAAAGGATGAGACAAAGTTCAAGAAAGAAGGCTACACAAGAAGGAGCCATGCTGGCGGCAACCACTACCCAAGATACTATAGTGAAAGGAAAAGAAACTATGAAAATGATATTGGAATTGGATGAATAGTCTGGTTCCTCTTGTTGGTTATGTAAACTGGTCCTATTCTATGGTTTCTTTTTGTAATCTTCTGCCTTTGGTGTAGCCAGATCTCTGTTAAATCTGGGTTTTGATCGGTAGTCTTTCTAGTGGTTTTAGGTCCATTAAAAACCTATTTTTGCTACTTCTTTGTTGTAGTTTTTAGGCTTTGCCTGTGGTCTTGGATGCTCTTTCTTTCTTTCCTTGTACTAGGGTTTTGGGGCCCCTTCAAAACCTGTATTTATTGAGCATCTAATGGTATTTCACCCCTCTAATGTAAATCCAATGGAGCATGTTGATATAGATAAATAAGATATAAAGGTTCATGATGAAGGTTAAAAGTTCAAAAGCCCTAAGAAAAAACATATAGACAATAAGTGGCATAACCTCAAACCACAAATTAAATATCAATCATATTTCAAAGATCAATGGTACACATTTTGATCAATGGTGTGTGGAGTAGGGGACATAATTTAGTGGATCAACTTTGATGGAGCATATTCATTTAGGCAGAGATGATCCGATAATACAAGATTATGTTGACATTTTAACAAAGATCAAGATGAATGTAAAAGTGACAAGTGTCACAACCATAGGGAATATAGTAAAGTAACCAATAGATTTCAATTTCTCAGATTGAGATCAATGAACTAGTTGATCCATGTAAATGGATCCAATAGTGCAAGTCGAGGCAAAATTTTCAAAGGCCTAGAACCAATAAAATATTGACACATGTACAAAAGTGACAAATGGTCATATTTTAAATATTAAGGAGAAGGATGCCATGGTGATGCCACATTGGAGCCACATAAACATAATATGCAAAGTTGAATATTTTATGGACCCGAGAAATGTAAAGGTATAAATATGTAATCCAATTGAGATCTAAGGCATGAAACTTATAAATTAAACTAGATGTAGCTATTAAAGCATTGAGAAGACCTTCAAAAAATCACTAACAAGTGAAAAAACCGTAATTTTACCCTATTATCATTTCAAACAAGCCAAGAAGAAGCAAATTATCACTTATGGAGAATAATTTAATTCAGAGCCAGAGCATAAATTATTGACAAAAAATTTAGAAAAAATCATAGCCATGACAACCTACAAAAATGTTTATAGGGATGATGTGGAACATTATTTAACTTCACATGTAGAAGGGAGTATTTTCAAGGACACACAATTTAATTCCATAGCTCTGAACATAAGAGACAATAATTGGTCAAGCTTATTTTAGACCATTGAGAACCAACAACCCATCATAAGAGAGGAGGAGAAGAATGTGTCTACAAAGAGTCTCTATAATGACATAGTCACCATCTAGATGATAGATATGCATTATGTAGTAGCTAAACATAATGTACTCCATTGGATATATATCCTTGATCTAATTTTTAAAGATGGTAAAATAGATAAGGGCATGGTTTTTCATGAAGGTAGTTTCAAGAAGATTTTTTAAATTTCTCCCATAACTTTTGAGAACTATTATAAATTACATAAATCCCTAATATACCTAACCATAGTCATCAACTGGGCCAAAGAAAATTATTTAAAGAGCACCCTTGTCTTATGGCTATATTCTAGGAATCAAGTATTTTCAGACTTCAATAACAACATACCCTTTGGTCAATTTAGACCTAGAATAAGGATGATCATGACAATGATGAATAAATTGTTTGTAAACACAACCACTACATATGTGGATAAAATATGGGTCCCTTTATTCTATTTCATGGTTGAGAAACAAGTCACCCCTCCTCTTGGTAGAGTAATCAACACCTATTTGAGTAAACAATTTTTTGTAATAAAAAAGAGGAGTAGGACTCAATTCCACATGATGTCATACATTCTAGAAGCCCTTATTACTAAAAAAAATCCAAACTTCATGGAATGGTCACCTAATAGGACACAAACTATTCCATAGTATTATTCCAAGTTAAATATCTTTAAGTACAAGGATCACATCTAATTCATATTTGATTGTGTCTATCATGCCCTTAATGAGGCCATCATAGAGAGCCTAATGAAGAGGATTAACTTGCTAATAAATAATACTAATGAATCCATGGGGGATATATGGCTATATATATATATTTTACAATCATTAGGATTGAAAGTAAAAAATACACCCCACTCAGACTACCTATCCATGTAAAAATTAAGTTAGCAGAGCAAGAAGTGGCTTATCAAATATGTAATGGAATAGATGGATTTTACAAAACCAAAAAGAAGGGGATGCCCCACACCATCCCCATAACCATTGATAGAACTATGTTTTCATTATGTGATAATATTAAGGTTGCTTTCAAACACAAAACATCCTTCAATTTATAAGTTTATGATCTAAAGTAGTGGGATAACCATGGAAATGTTAAGGAGAATTTGAAGGCCAAATGAATAAATGTACCTTGTGATCACTAGCTTGGTCCTTTTGACCCAATTTACACAAAATCCTCTTCATTATTCAAAGATACCTTTAGATTTAAAAATCACAACATCAATCTAAAATCTAAGATGCAGAGGGAACAAAAGGGAGGAGATGACATATAGTAATTAGGGCCAAAGCATTACCATTTGTTGAGTGGTGCACCTTTTGGACCTTCACCAGCTCATTTAGTTATTACCTAAATAGAGACACAAGTTTAACATAGGCTAGAATATATAACTCATGATGAGATTTCATCTTCTTCAATTAAAGTAGAGGAAGAAGGATCACCAGTGGAAGAGGTTCATATGGTAGAATTAGACCCTAATGAGATAATTGAAGATGCTTTAAAAATCCTATCACTAGCCTATGAATTAGATGATGGAGAGATGGAATAAATAAAATAATAAAATGGGAAACAAGTGTTGGATCTAGTTCATGTGGATCCCACCAAAAGAAAAGTTGATATGGCCATGGTTTCAATCAAGACCAATAAGACTAAGGTGACTTTCACTCATCCTTTGAGTGAAGTCAACTTTTTTAGTGAAGAAAATTTGATTCATGGTCCAATCATTCTAGAATGTTTCATCTATGGTAAATTATATAAAGTAACTACTACACAACACCCTTGGGAAATGATGAAGTCCATTGATATCCTAGTACATGAGGAGGTCAAGCCATGGATCCTAGCTCTAAAAAAATAATATGAAAGAAGGATGGTTATTCTAGGAGAGTCAAGTGGAGTATAGATGGAGACCCAAGTCCAAAAGTGCCTCAATCATCAATTGGTGTCAATTTGGACCCAATAATTACTAGTTTGCAAAGGGTCAGAGAAAATAAAGTCATGAGAAGAGGTGAAGAGATTACCTATCAAAAAGTGGAGCCATTCACTGATTTGACTCCAATGGGAGGATAGAGGCCTTATAAAACTACAAATTTGAAAATAATGTGATTAAATTAGCCCAATCATTATCAAAATAATTACAAACTACCCTCAAAGGCAATAAGTAATAATAGAAGAATTTGGAAGGATAAATTATCTTGTTAATACTAAAAGATAGGTTCAATAAAATTGAGGATGTCATGAATGATTTGTTTAGTTATTTAAAATTAGTCATGGCCAGGAAAGATATAGTGCTACAGGCCAAGTTGGCCAATGACAAGATTTAAGTTATCAACTCAAGGATTTGATCAAAGTCTTGACCAATAATCAAGTCCGTGAGTTCAAAATGGTCAACCTATCCCAGTTTAATATGGTTATGTCTATATTTGTGGATAAAATCAAATCCTTGAGCAATTGGTACAAGAAAATGGAGGAAATTACTAAGGCTCTCAAATAATAGGAAAATAAGATGTTGCATATATTAGATAGCCTGATCAAAGAGCCCACCACACTTAGTCCATTAGGCTTTATCATTGTTGAGGAGTTCAATCATAGAACTAATCAATTTATGAAGGAAGTGAGAAATCAAGGATAAAGGAAGATAGGGGATGATAACAAGAATATCATGAGCTTACTTTTGTCATCTAAGGAGAAGACAAGAGATGCCAAAAACATCAAGCAAGAATTAGAAAGAACAAAAAAGGATCTCAAGGACCTGGAAGATCAAGAAAGAGAACTCTTCATGAGACCTATTGTTGACCTCCAAATTATTAATGAGAAATACTATAGGATGAAGATCCTATATGGAAGACAAAAGACTACAACACAAGGGTCTTGAAGTCAAGTTATTTGACTTAGAATATTATATTACATAAGACCATTATGTAATATTTAAAATATAATATTATTTTTGTAAATACATGTGCAAATTGTAAAGCATATTGCCTATTAGTTAGTCATTTTGAGTCTTTGAAAAGTTTTATAATGATTATAAAAGGATACTTATCCTCATATTTGACATGACTAACTGACATACCTCATGAATTATTTATATAAAGAGGTATTGTCCATTGTAAAAAGGAGAGAGAGTTTTCGATCCAAAACTATTTTTTAACTTTTGAGAAAATTAATATAATCAAGGAGTTTTGTAATGTTTGTCCATATTTGCTTGTGTGAACTATTACCATGGATTCTCTCTCATTTATCTATTATTATTCTCATATTTGAATGGTCCTTATGAATTATGAATGTGCATATTTAATTTTAGAGTTCCTAATTTGTGATAATTCTATACTAGTTGAAAGTTTTAAGGTTTACTTCATTTTCTTCACTTTTCTTGCATATTTGTTAATGTTGTTTTCTTATAGGGGTGAATATTTAAAGTGAACCTAGTGTTTATTTGCACTATTTCATAATATACTTAAATTTTTTCCTAATGTGTGATAGGATTTTATATTATGCTAATTCATGTCATATATTGATTAAATGTATGTTAAGATGACACCTGAACTTTGTTATGATGTTTGGGTTAAAGATTAGCAACACAATTCTTTGCTACCTTACCCTTCCTTTTGCTCTTTTTTTATCAATCCACTTTAGATCATTTTAATTGTGAATACTCATATTAGTTTATCTTTAGACTTAGGTTTTGAGCATAATCCACTTTAAATAGCACAAGTTATCTTCAAAATAAAAAATCAACTATTATGCCATGATGGCTCCCAACCACCAACTAATATAAATTTGTGAAATAGCCCACTTATTCTACCTCTATTCCACCAAATATATCAATATTATCACAACCTAAAACTCATGCATTGGATTCTCAGAATTCAAAAATGAGTAGTATTTACTAATTACTAAGAACCACTTATGATACACTTTCAGGCATTAATAGGGAACGCATTCTGCTAGCACTAGAAGGAGGGTGTTAGAATTTTGTAAATGTCCAACATATTTGCTAATTTTGGTGAATTATCTTCAAAGGTTGATATATTATTTTCATATTGGTGTTTATTTTAGAATATTTATGTAAAGATCATTGATCTTAATGGTGTTAGACTAGTATGTGTGTTTATTAAGACAAAGATATATATTATTTGAATATATATGACAAAGTGTGGTAAAGATAGGTTAAGATTTATAAATATAAGGCATTTGAGTTTAGTAATAGTTATTTTATTCAAATAATTATTGGATCTTTACAAATTTGAGTTTATCTAAGCTTAAAACATGTAAAGATCACTCATACCTACGTATTTGGACATATATTTAAGGTAAAATAATTAAATATTGATGTAATTTATTTTTATTTATAGAAATTTATGAAATTTTTTATTAATGTGTAAGTTTGATAGTTTTTATTTGAAAAGATAAGATTTACACATCGTATTTCAAATAGGGTTAAAAAAATTCAAGCTGGAATTGTTGAGGATAAGGACCAAGTCATGTTCAGAGACAAAGGTTCCTATTATATCATTATAATTTAAAATGAGAGATAAGAGAGAACAAGGTAAGCATATATTTTCAAATTCTAAACCAACTTCACCAGTTTAGGATGCTCTTGTGTTCAATCCCTATCAAGATATGGCTTGGCTACATGGTTCTTCAATTAATGTGCTAGGTGTGGTACATGACCTTCCTCATAAACCTAAAAAGTATTTTCCTACTTTTATTCCTAATGGTGTTTTAACTTTTTAAGAACACATTAAAATTTAAAAAGCTTCTTTAAGAATTCTGAATGTTATTCATGAAAATGTAGCATGCAGATTGTTTCCATTTACTTTCAAAGATGTTGTATATGAATGGTTATTAAACCTTCCTAAAAACTACACAACTAGTTGGAATGATTTTAATAACTACTTTATTGATTATTTTTTCAAAATCATCAATCCTTTTGTCCTTTACCAATAGTTTACCATAATTAAAAGAGATTTAAATGAGTCCATAAGAGCCTTTAGTGCTATATTCCAAAAAAATTCTAGTAGAACCATAGCTCCTTACATACCTAATGAGGATTTAGCCTTAGATATTTAAAATGACACCCTGGATCCCATGAATTCTATGTTTCTCAAAAGATATGTTTAAATAATTAATACACTAGCCTTAGTTTATGCTAAAGCTATGATCATTAATGATTAGATGTAACCCCATGACCAATTCTTATATAATATTCCAAACATTAATCCAAATTTTCTTATTCTAAATGTCATTCCCAATTCCAATAAAAATATTCTTGCCTTAAATGACCTTCCATTTCTAAACCAATTACTTTTAAGTCATGCACATCTTAGCCAAAACATAAGATTCTTAAACAATGCTACTAATGGTTCTCATCCACAAAACCAAAGAGATTTGATGCCTATAGATAGTATATATACTCAATTTCAAAATTATAAGGAACATAATAAGGAGAATTATTATATCTTAAAAATGGTTTAGAAACTAATCACTGACATATTTCAATTGAAAAAGTAGGTTGATAATACTGGGGAAAGCTCTAACAAGAACTTTTCTTTCCAAAGATTCAATAGGCCTTCAAATAGATTCTTGAATACCAATAACAATAACCATAATAATGATTATCTACTAATAATAATGTACCTAACATAAATCTTAGTGATGTGGATTTTCTTGATTATTGTAGAGTTCATTGTACTTTAAAACATAGTGAATTAGATTGTCTAGAATTTTATAATGCTTTTGAAGCTTTTCAAGAAGAGTTGAATACTTTTGAAGTTGTACCTAATAAATAACATGGTGAAGGTACATCAATATCTTAAGTTCATCTAAATATTTTGATTCAAATCTCATGTTTGAAACATTTGAGTTCCCATATAAAGAAGATAATGAGCCTAAGGATATCCTTGAGGAGATCCATGCTTTTCAACAATATCTAAAGAAGACCTATCCTATGAGGAACAAGGAGAAGAAACAACCTTTAGATACCTAAATTCAACCAAATAATTTTGGAACTCCTCTTAATACTACATTAGAAAATAATCCAAGTCCTCCTAAGGGAAGTACTTTTAAACCCAATGCTGATACATCTAATTCTTCTAATAAGATTAGATATAATATAGTGGAGGATGTGAAAAAGATCAAATCTAACATTAATTTTCATCAGTTGACTTAGATTATAGAAAAATGGATTTTTTATTAGAATATTTGTCTAATAAGCCTAGTAAACCATAAAAGGTTACACATGCTAACATAATACATAAAATTATGGTAGATGTTCTACCCTTCCTACTTACAATTAGGATCTTTGGTGAGAATTTGCATAAATATTTTTTAAACTCTGGTGCATTTTCAAATATTAGACCTAAAGGTATTTATGAAAATTTTGATTTGACTCCCATTAAATCTGATAGAGTTGTAACTCAATTAGATAAATCAAGAGTAAAAGTAATTGGTCAATTTTTGAATGTTCACATGAAAATTGCTTCTAAACCAAGGATATAATAATTCATTGACATCTAAGTGGTAGACATACCTAATTCTTATGAAATGATGTTGAGTAGATATTAGATAAGAGACTTAATTGGTTCCATGTCAAATGACTATTCACACATGTGGTTACCCTAGAAAGGAGTTCCTAATTAGATTAGGATAGAGAGGTAGCTCAAGATGAAGCATATGATCATTGAGCACAATGAAACTAATGATAGGGTCAACATGGTTAACTTAGATCTAGATGTTTACACTCTTGACACCACAAAGGTATGTAATTCCAAAAATTCTCATGCTATGCCTTGATTATAGAAGTTGTATTTTGATGGTGCTAGATGTAAATCAGGGTCTGGAGTAGGAGTGGTATTAATCAATCCCATTGGGAAAGAATACAATCCCTCTTAAAAACTTTAGTTCCCATGAATCGATAATTTGGTTGATATGAATCACTTATTCTTAGATTATAATTTACAATCAAACATGAGGTCAAGGAGCTATTACTTCTTGGTGATTCTGAACTATTAGTTAACCAGGTCAAAATTAAATATCAATGCAAATTGTCTTATCTTAATAAGTATAATTTTAGAGTATGGGAGTTAATTAAATGTTTTTATGCTTTTAACATTGTGTCAATCCCTAGGGAAGAAAACAAGGATACTGATGAACTTTCTTTAGCTATATCCAACCTTATGTCTAATCAAAGTTCCAAGTTATAAAGCCTTACCATTGAGTTAGTATTATGCCCCTCAGTGCTAGATAGTGTCAACCACTTGATAGTATTAAGTGATGATCAACATATCCTAGACTTTATGACTAACTAAAGAGTATTTGAGGCTCACATAATAGACAAGTTCAATGAAAATACCCTTGATTATGACAAAATTAAAGGAAATCTTGATGACAAGGTCATTAATTGAGTGACAATAAGATCCTTAAAGGAATGATAGCCTTAAAGAGACAATTGATTTAGACAAACTAGCTGAGACTATCAAGATTCCCAAGGTATATAGGAAGGACTAAAATGTAATTTACCTAAGTTCCCAAGGTCAACCTCAGTTGTTAAAATTTGGTACATCTTTCACAAGCATTGAAACCAAAAGAACTAACTATTTGTTGACCAAGTCTAAAGATGTAATATCATGGTCTTATGATAACTTAAAAATGTTTGATCCTAGATTCATAACCCACACCATACCATTGAAAGAATCCTATAAACCTTTTAGGCAAAAATAAAGGCTAGTCAACCCCATCCTAAAACCAATGATATATAAAGATGTTAAAAATTACTAGATGTTAATATAGTGTTTCCCATTAGACACTCTACCTATGTAGCCAACCTGGTGCTAGTTATAAAGAAGAGTGGTAAAATTAAATTATGCATTGACTTTAGAAATTTGAATAGATCCTCTAAAAAGGACAATTACCCCTTACCTTATCTTGACCAAATAATCCAAATTAGAACTAGTTCTATTATGATGTCTTTTCTTGATGAATTTTTAGAGTATATTAAGGTACTAGTGAACAAGGAAGTCATGATGAAGACTGAATTTAATACTAAGTGGGACACTTTTGCCTAAAAAATAATGCCCTTTAGATTAATCAATTTAGTTGAAAACTTTCAAAGATAAATAGACCACTCTTTCTAGGGGACGATAGGTAAGTACATTATCATTTGCATGGATGACCTGACTACCTTTTCAAAAATTATGGAAGACCACATCATGCACATACATTAGGTATTTGAAAGGTGTAGAAGGTATGGAATTTCTCTCAACCCAAAGAAGATCATGTTTTGTTTAAATAAGGGAAATTTTTTAGGAGAGGTTATAACTAAAGAGGGGATCTCTATAGACCAAAATAGAGTAAATGCAATATCAAAGATAGAGACCCCTAATAGTAGGAAATAACTAAAGTCTTTCTTTGGTAAAATTAACTTTGTGAGAAAGTTCACTTCTTGGTTTGAAAATTTTGTGAATCCATTGAATGACATGTTAAATAAATATTTCAAGATAACATGGAATGAGGAGACCAACAAATCTTTCAAAGACATCAATTAGACAAGGTCATATATTCATAAGTCCATATTTCACTAAATATTTCTATCTTTATTATTTTGCATTTGATCATATAATAGTTGTTGTTGTAGCTTAAAATATAGATAAGTGTGATCATCCCATTGCTTTTATGAGTACTAACCTCAAAATGTTGAGTTAAACTATACTTTGATTGACAAAAAAACATTTTCTTTAGTCAAGGTAGTGAATAAATTTAGACACTATATCCTTAAAAATAAAGTGTGTGTAATTCTTCCAAACCCTACCACTAAGCTAATGTTAATTCAATGTGAACTTGGGGAAAGGAGAGGTAAGTGGATGTTTTCCCTTTAATGTTATGATCTAGAGATGAAGACTACCAAGTGTTAAGGTTTAATTTAGTTAATTGATAATACTAATCCTAAACTAAGTGTTATGTAGGTTGATCAACAAAGCTTTCAATCTAATGATTGGTATGATCCCATTATTTATTTTTTAATCATTGGATATTTTCTTGTAGGATTAAGTAGAGAGAAAAAGAGATATTTAAGGCTCAAGGTAACCCATTTTCCAATCAAATATGGAATATTGTACATAAATAACTTTGAAGTCATTTACCTAAGATGTGTCTCCAAGGAAGAAGCACTTGAGATCTTGAGCACTTTAAATGAAAAGATAGGAATTAAACATCCATCTCGAAGGATTATAGCCCATAATATCCTTAGATATGGTTACCAATAGCCTACTATCTTCAAGGATGCTCACAAGCATGTGAGAGAGTGTCATTCATGTCAAATATTCAACACTAAAGATCCCAAGGTAGTCATACCATTAAATCTAGTAATTGATAAACCTTTTGATTAGTCGATAACCTTTTGCCCAATGGGGGATGGATTTTATGGGGTTAATCAACCTCGATTCATGATATGGTCACAAGTATGTTCTAATTGCTACAAATTATTGCACAAGATGAACTAAGGTAGTGGTAACCAAGCAATGTAGAACCAAAGAAGTGATCAAATTTCTAAAAGAAAACATATGTACAAGGTTTAACACACTAGTATCTCTAGTATGTGATAATGTATTTGCCTTTGTGTCCACTGAGATGACTACATGGGCATATGAAAATAATATCATTCTTAAGTTCTTATCAAGTCATTACCCCCAAGGCAATGGAGTATCTAAATCAATGAATAATCCATAAAGAAATCTATAGCAGATAAACTAAGAACATGACACAAGCTACTTAAGTATGACATTTGGGAAAATAGAACAAGAGTCAAGCAAGCTCTCAAGGCATCATCATTATTACTAGTATGTGGTCAAGAACCTATATTTCCCATCACACTAAAACTACCAACATATAAGTTCATGTAAGAGTACATGGATGAGGATCAAGAATTTTCAAATTCAAGGCTAATTGACATCATACATATGGAAGATTCAAGAGAAGAAGATATTTCCAATTTTAATAGACATCAAACCATATTCAAGAGGTGGTTTGACAAATGTTCAAAGATAAAGGTGTTTAGACAAGGAGAACTGGTCCTTATTTGGGATAAAGCATTAGAACCAAAAAGAAAACATGGTAATTTCATACCTTTTTGGATTGGACTATATCAAATTATTGAGACCCTAGGAGACAACACCTTTAAATTAAATAATTTACAAGGGGTAGAATTCACATTGCCTACTAATGGGAAATACCTAAAGCATTACTTATCTACTATCCAACCTAAAGTCTTCATAGATTGAATTTTAAGATTAGTTAGAGTTAGTGTAGGTAGGCTTAGTTTAGTTTCTTTCTTTTTTATTTCCTTCTTGTCCCTTGCTTGTACATAGGCTTGTATATATTTTTTTGTTGCTAATTTCCTTTGCTTTCTATTTTTTTTTCTTTATATTTGGTGTGTTTGCTTTTTCCACATAGTTATTTACTTTTAAAAAGTTATTTCTAGACAACTCTCAGCTCATGATTCATATGATTTCTCAAGAAACCTCATAGTTCAAGAATGTAGGTATGGCCCCTTAGCATTAGTTGATCATGGATTGTTAAAATGTGAGCCTGAAGTTATAATTTGGAGAAACTGATAATGACTAATAAGTAGGTTAATTATTCCTTAATATTTTAATCCTTTTTATGATCTAAGATTATTTCAAAGAAGGATTACAAATATAGGGTGAAAGCTTGAATTATTAGGACAAAGTCATGTTTGCACTTAAAAAATATTATTTTCCTGGGATAAAGTTTATAACCAATGATGACTATTTGAAGATAAAAAATTTGACCAAATCCCAAAACTTTGCTAATATGGTACCTAGCCTTTGCTATAAATTCAAAATATCTAAAAAAGAACAAATATAAGAGCTTCATTGCAAATTTTAAAAAAATTCTAAGCAAAGGTTATTATGGTAACCTCCACTGGGGCTATGGATGGTTAATTAGTAGTGGAACAAGGCCTTGAGTGGAGACAAAGTTATCTCTATCAGGGCTATAGATGCCTAGCTGGTAGTAGAGCAATGCCCAAGCCTTCCTTGAGCTAAATCATGATTCTTAAAGAACATTTAAATATGTTTTAAGTCAATGTTGATGATTAAGGTCATGAATTTGAATGTTGTTCTCTAAATCCTATGGCAATTAGTAAGTGGAATCAAAGAACACACACAACAAGGCTATGTTTTAATGTTTGATGTTAATTTTTCATGTACAAGACTTGTTTTAACCATGAGTTGATCTTAATAATGGTGCTTGATCAGGTGGAATAAGTAGCCTAGTTATTAGTCTAAACTAGAGTCTCTGAATTTTAACATATTTCTATGTTTCCCTTAGAAGTTGTCATTTTTTGAGTTCAAGATACCCCAATTTCAAAAAAATGGGGAACCTTGTTTCAAATTGTATAAATTTTTAACTTAAAATTTATAATTCACTTGATCAGAGTACCACTAACATGTTTGAACATTGTCTTTATTTGAAGATCATTCATACATGATTTCATTAGCATATTTGTTTATGACTTTGGTTTGATTTTATTTAAATTTTATAACTTTGGATATTTATGTTTCGGGTTATAATATTAATGGATTCCATTTGGAAAGGACAATGTCTAGGTTTAATAATTCAATGTTAATTTTATCTTTTACTACCCTCTAATTTGTTGAAAATCAAATTGAATCCATGTTTAACCTTCCTGAAACCCTTATATCAATTTCCCTATCTCAATACATTTTGAATTAAATTCAAAATTATACAAGAGAAATTAACATTGGAATAATTAATTAAGCCATAGACTTAGTTTAATTTTTATTCTAAGGCTTAGTCATGTTTATCAACATGACCAAATCTTAATCTAAAAATTTACACTTGGTCCTTTATGTCTTGGGCCCCTTTGTTCCTTTTATCTCCACATGGTCTAACTAATCACAGGGTCCCTTTTGTTATATCATAAACTTAACCTAAAGCCTTACCATGAAGTTTTAATTGTATTTATGAATACAATAAAAAACTTAAGCTAAAAATTTATGCCATGTCTTTTATTATTTGCAAGAACCCTTTTATTATGTTTTAGAAATTAGCTTAAAAAATTTATCTTAAGATTTTATCATGTTTCTCAAAAGGAATAAAACTATGTTCTAAGACTTTAGCTTAAGTTATTTATATTTATTGATCCTGACTTAATTATTTTATCATTTTTAGGATCGATGGTACATGGGTGGAGATGATCTAATAGTGAAATATAAAGTCAGTAAGTCAAGAACTTTGATCAATGAAGCACATTAACTCAAGCATAAAAGATCTTATGGTAAGAGATCAACATTGAAAATTCAAAAGACCTTGAGACAAGAGATATGGTGAAAATTGTCATAATTTTAGTAAAAGAACATTGGGAAGCTAATGACGTTCCACCCCTCATATGGAAATTTAATGGAATGTGTCGATTTGGCCAAAAAAAATATAATGGTGAATGATGAAGGTTAAAACATAAAAATCCCTAAGAACAAATGTAAAGACAACAAGTGGCATAACTGAAAGCCATAAACTAAATATTGAACATCTTTTGAAGATTGAAAGTATGTGAATGAGTGTAATCATTCTGATCAATGTTCCATGGAGCAAGGGACATAATTTAGTAGATAAAGATTAACAAAGTGTATTCATCTAGGTAGAGATGATATGATGGTGTGATATCAACATTAACATTTCAACAAAGATTAGGATGAATTTAGAAGTGACAAGTGTCATAACCATGGGGAATATAACAAAGAATCCAATGGCATTCAATTTCTTAGATGAAGATCGATGAACCATGTTGATCTATATAAATAGATCTAATTGGCAACGTAAGGTAGAATTTTTAAAGGGTCCAAACCTAATAAAATATTGACACATTTATAAAAGTGAAAAATGGTCATATTTTAAATATTAATGAGCAAGATGTCATGATAATGCTATATCAAAGCCACATAAGCATAATATGCTAGGTTGAAGATTTTGTGGACCCAAGAAATGCAAAGGTATAATACGCAATATAATTGAGATATAAGGCATGAAACTTGTAAATTGAACTAGTTTATGCTATTAAATCATTGATAAGACATTCATAAAATCCCTAGTAAGTGTGGAAGCCCTAATTTGACCCTGTGATCATTACAAACAAGCCAAGAAGAAGCAAATTGTCACCTATGTGAGAATAAATCAATCTAGAGCCAAAGTGCGATCTACTAGAAAGTAATTTATAGAAATTCATAACCATGGAAACCCAAAAAATTGTTTCTAGAGAGGATGTGGAACTTTATTTGACTTCAAATGTAGAAGGGAGAATTTTCAAGGACACACAATTTGATGCCATAGATCTAAACATAGGGGACAATAATGGATCAAACTTATTTTGGACCATTGAGAACCAATAACCCATCATAGGAGAGGAGGAGAAGAATGTGTCTACAAAGAGGCTCTACTATGATATAGTCACCATATGGATGATAGGTATGCATTATACAACAACTAAACCCAAGGTACTATATTGCATAGATATCCTTGCTCTAATTTTTTAAAATGGAAAAATAGATAAGGGAAAGATTATTATCAAAGGTAGTTTCAAGAAGATTAATTGTATTTCTCCCATATCTTTTGATAAGTATTATAAACTAATTACACCCAAATTAAACCTAACCATAATCATCA
Organism: Torreya grandis; assembly: GCA_037957365.1. NCBI lineage: Eukaryota > Viridiplantae > Streptophyta > Pinopsida > Cupressales > Taxaceae > Torreya > Torreya grandis. Next base: position 131,285 of record JARHVA010000896.1, read on the forward strand.
ACTGGGCTAAATAAAATGATTTAAAGAGCATCCTTGCCCTTGTTAAGCATGGGATATACTGAGAGGGGGGATGAATCAGTATATCATATATTTTATAAAAATTTCCCTTAACCAAATTCTACTTAATCAAACATTCAAGATATGTAATAAAACTCAAACAATAAACACCACACAAGATAGAGAGAGACACCAGATATAACATGAAAACCCAATGTGGGAAAAACCACGTAGAACAATCTCAAGTATATGAATGAGCACCAACCCAAACAATATTCACAAGCACCAAATTACAAGAGCACTAACCCCTTTGCTGAGCACCAACCCAACAACTATTCATGAGCACCAACCCACAAGAGCACCAACCCCTTTGCTAAGCACCAACCCAGCAACTATTCATGAGCACCAACCCACAGGAGCACCAACCCCTTTGTCGAGCACCAACCCAGCAACAATTCGTGAGCACCAACCCATAGGAGTGCCAACCCCTTTGTCGACCACCAACCCAACAACAATTCATGAGAACCAACCCATAAGATCACCAACCCCTTTGTCAAGTACCAACCCAACAACTATTCATGAGTACCAACCCACAAGAGCACCAAGCCCTTTGTGTATACCACACAACTATCTCTTTATGTTGCTATCTCAACAAATGATAGTTCATTACAACATCTCTTTTCTCTCTCTCACCTTTTCTCTTCTAATCTAGATATAACAAATACAAATCATATTCTTCTCTCTCAAATGCTCTTCTAAGCTAGATATTACAATATCAAATCAACCTCTCTCACACTCATATTAAAAATGGCTTCTCAAGCCTTTATTTATAGCTTTCCAAATGACCGTTGGCCTTCCCATTTTGTGACCCTTCAATCCTCATGGAAAATTGTGCCAAACTTGTATGACCCTTCATATCCTTGCCTTTGAAAAGTCATGTGGTGACCCTTCATGAGCAAAAACGTCCTTCCCTCTTTTGTCCTTATCTTGGTGACTTTTCATATTCCTTAATGTGTGCCTTCATGAGAAATTGTGACCTTCCTCTTTTGTCTTCACTTGGTGACTCTTGGAATTCCCCAAGATGAATCTTCATGGGAAAATTCATCCCATCCTTCTTTTGTCTTTACCCCATGGCTCTTTGACTTCTCTGTGGGCCCTTCTTTTGTCTTATATGCAACCAAAAATATATTCATTAATATTAAATAAATATATTGATTAATATTAAATAAATATTAACTCACATTAGCCAAGATATATCTATTATAAATAACATTAAATGTAATGGGGCCTTTATCACTAAAAATGCTAGACCTTTGACATCAATGACAATATTTCCAACAATCTCCCCCTTTGTCATTGATGGGCACCTCAATCCTAAAACTACCACATCCTATCAACTACACATACTGTCATTTAAAAACATATAGTAACTCCCCCTTACTGTAGTAACCTATACCTATTCCCTGTACCTATTTCTGTACCTATACCTATACCTATTATTCTCCCCCTTTGAAATCAATGGCAAATGGCCTACCTAGAGCTAACCTTTAGCTCCCCCTCAACTGATGTTGAATATCAATGGCAAGAAGTAATAGAAATTACTCCCAACTCCTCTCATAAATCTTTGAATGTGTCTTTTGATTGTGCCTTTGAGAAGATATCTGACAATACATACACATTGTTCCCTATCTTTTGAGCATCTGCAATCAACTCATTTGAATATTTTATTTTAATCTCACAACCTTCATCATGAAACTTTAATGTGTATCCTTGATCACATATTTGACTAACACTCAATAGATTATGCTTAAGACCTTTTACATACAATACATTCTTAGTCTTAGTTCTACCATAATCTAAACTCAAAGTACCTTTTCTGAGTATCCTAGTAGTGGTTTTATCTCTGAATCTCACTATGCCACCATTGATCTTCTTTAGAGTTATCTCCTATCATATGCCTCAAATATCCGCTATCAATTAACCATAGCTGATCTTTATTTCTTACATGCAGAGCTGTCTGAACCATCATAGAATCTTTAGGTTGTTTCTTCTTCCATGAACATGTCTGAACCTTCTTCTTGATGAATGGAGCTTTAAAACTATGATCCTTTTGAATTGACTCAAACATGCTTCTAAAATACTGAGCTATGTGTCTAAAGTTATTGTACGTGTAGCATATTATGGTCTCTTTATCAAAGCTTGATAGAGGAGCAAAAGAGTTGTGGCTTCTACTTGACTCTACTTGATTTTCCTTCTCCTTATTTTTGAAACTATTAGCTCTTTTTCTGCATTCTTTTTTTTTATGACTATATCCATTACAGTAAAAATAATAGCCATAAAAATAAGACTTATCTATATATATTTGACCTGATTGACTTTTGTAGCTTTGTTCCTTCCAGCCTTCTCTATTTGAAATGTCCTTTGTATTCTTCATTTCTCCCCTTTTTATTTCCTCTTTTGTAAGAGCTTCAACATAGCTCTTTTTCTTTTCAAATCTGATACCTGTCTTATTTGAATTTTCTTTTTGACTTTCCAATATCTTATTCAACATGTTAGTGCTATCCTCAAATTTTGAATCACTAACTATTTTATTATTGACTACTTTCTCAATTTCTTCTTTTAAAGAGGCAATTTCAGTAACATACCTTTCACATTCTTTTCTTGCTATTTCCAACTGTGTTATTATATCTTCTCCATTCTTCTTGGCTTCTTCAAAGTGTGCTTTTAGATCTTCAATCACTTCCTTTGACTCTTATTCATTTTTCTCGATTTGGTACTTTAATCTTTGATTCTTCTTTTCAACAGCTTTTAACTCTTCTAGGGCAAAAATGAGTTCTCCTTCCATATTCACTTCAACTTCTTCCTCCTCTTCTTCTTCTTGATCATCTTCATGTATGGCCATGAATATAATCTCTTTTTCTTTTGAAACACTAACTCCACTATCTTTGACTGAGCTAGGATCCTTAGAATACAACTCTTCTTCTCGAATCCCTTCTTGGATTTGCCTTTGAAATTCTTATTGTATGTAGGCTTTTCTTCTTCATCATCATTACCCTTATTTGTGAATCTAGTTGAAAAATGTCCAATCTTTCCACAATTAAAACATTTAAAAGGTAATTTTCCTTGATATTTACCTGTTCCTCTTTTTAGCTTGCGAATGAAAAGTGATCTATTGTCATCTTCATCATCACTGGAACTATCACTTGATTCTTAAATCTTAGATTTCTCTTTCTTTGATGTCTTGAAAGCCACTTCTCTCTTTAAGGGTTTATCTTGTTTTGTCTACATCTCATATGCTATGAGTATACCATGAAGCTCATCCATCTTTAGCTTGGCTAAATTATTCATCTCCTTGATTGCCAAAACCTTTGCATCATATCTCATTGGTAGAGATCTAAAAACCTTTTGTACCACCATTTACTCTTCCAACATTTCTCCAAGACCTTGAATCTGATTTATGATTTGATCAACTCACAAAAGATAACTTGCTATATCTTCTTCTTCCATCTTCAAACTTTCAAACTATCTTCTAAAAGTCTAAAGCTTAGCTTGCTAAACCTTTCCATCACCTTTGTAAATATTTTCAAGTTTTACCCAAGTTTCATGAGAAGATGTACATTTCATAACTTTAAAAAATTCAAATTCACATAAACCACATAAAATAGCATTTAAAGCTTTAGCATTATATTCACTTTCCTTCTTTTCTATTGGAGTAATTACAGATGTCTGTGGCTCTTCATATTCCTCCACCACTATTTTCCATATGTCAAATCCAAGGGCCATCAAATAAGTCCTCATTCTTATGCTCCAAAAATCATAATTCATCCCATCAAACAAAGGTGCCTTATTTGTATAAAATCCTTCCTGTGACCCAGCCATCGTGCTTTCCCAATCTACCTTCAAGCTGTAAAACTTTTCAAAAAGGAACTTGCTCTGATACAAATTGTTAAGCATGAGATATACTGAGAGGGGGGAGTGAATTAGTATATCATATATCTTATAAAAATTTCCCTTAACCAAATTCCACTTAATCAAACATTCAAGATATGTAATAAAACTCAAACAATAAACACCACACAAGATAGAGAGAAACACTAAATATAACGTGGAAACCTAATGTGGGAAAAACCATGGAGAACAATTTCAAGTATGTGAATGAGCACCAACCTAAACAATATTCATAATAACCAACTTGTAGGAGCACCAACCCCTTTGCTGAGCACTAACCCAACAACTATTCATGAGCACCAACCCACAAGAGCACCAACCCCTTTGCTGAGCACCAACCCAGCAACTCTTCATGAGTACCAACCCAAAAGAGAAAGAACCCCTTTGATGAGCACCAACCTAGAAAAACTTCATGAGCACCAACCCATAGGAGCACCAACCCCTTTGTCGAGCACCAACCTAGCAATAATTTGTGAGCACCAACCCACTAGAGCACCAACCCTTTATCGAGCACCAACCCATCAACTATTCGTGAGCACCAAACCCTTTGTGTATACCACACAACTATCTCTCAATGTTGCTATCTCAACAAATGATAGTTTATTACAACATCTCTTTTCTCTCTCTCACCTTTGCTATTCTAAGCTAGATATAACAAATACAAATCATATTCTTTTCTCTCAAATGCTCTTCTAAGCTAGATATTACAATATCAAATCAACCTCTCTCACACTTATATTATAAATGGCTCCTCAATCCTTTATTTATAGCTTTCCAAATGACCTTTGGCCTTCCCCTTTTGTGACCCTTCAATCCTCATGGAAAATGGAGCCAAACTTATATGACCATTCATATCCTTGCCTTTTAAAAGTCATGTGGTGACCCTTCATGAGAAAAAATGTCCTTCCCTCTTTTATCCTTATCTTGGTGAATTTTCATATTCCTCAAAGTCTCCCTTCATGAGAAATTGTGCCCTTCCTCTTTTGTCTTCACTTGGCGACTCTTAGAATTCCCCAAGATGACTCTTCATGGGAAAATGCATCCCATCCTTCTTTTCTCTTTACCCCGTGGCTCTTTGACTTCTCCATGGGCCCTTATTTTGTCTTATATGCAACCAAAAATATATTCATTAATATTAACTCACATTATCCAAGATATATCTATTACAAATAACATTAAATGCAATGGGGCCTTTATCATGAAAAATGCTAGACCTTTGACATCAATGACAATATTTCCAACAACCCTATGGCTATATTCTAAGAAAAAGGTATTTTAGACTTCAATAATAATATACCCATTGGTCAATTTAGACATAAAATAAAGATGATTATGAAAATGATGAATAGATTATGTGGAAACTCAATCACTAGATGTGTAGATAAAATTTATGTCCCCTTAGTCTATTTCATTATTGAGAAATAAGTCACCCCTCTTCTTGGTGAAGTAATCAACACCTGTTTGAGTAGATATTTTTTTTCAATCAAGAAGAAGAATAGGACTTAATTATACATTATGTCATACCTTAAAAGTGCCCTTCTTACTAAAAAAAATCCCAACCTTAAGGAATGGTCACCTAATAGGACACAAACTATCTCATAGTATTACTCCAAGTTATATATTTTTAAATATAGGAATCACATCTAATTCATATTTGATTGTGTATATCCTACCATTAATGAGGCCATCACAAGGATCCCAATTGTAAGCATTAACCTACTAATAAATAAGACTATTAAAGCCATGGATGATATATTCCTATAACTAGATTTTACAATCTTCAGGATTGAAGGTAGAAAATGTACCCCACTCAAACTACATATCTATTTACCAATCAAGCTAATAGAGCAAGAAGTGGCTTGTTAAATATACAATGGAATAGATGGTCTTTGTAATATCAAAAGGAAGGGGTTATTCCACACCCTCACCATAACCATTGGTATAACTTTTTTTTCATTATGGGATAATATTGAGGTCGATTCCAAAAACAAGACATCCTTTAATTTACAACTTGATGAGCTAAAATAGAGGGATCCCCATTGAAACATTAAGGAGCATTTGAAGGCCAAAGGAATAAATGTACCTTATGATAACTAGACTACTAATTTTAACCCCATTTACAAAAAATCCTCTTCATTCTCTAATGTCACCGTTAGATTTAAAAATCACAACATCAATCTAGAATCTAGGATATAAAGGAACAAAATGGGAGGAGATGATAGACGGAAATTAGGGATAAAGTAGTACCATTTATTGAGTGGTGTACCTTATTGACCTCAAATATCTCAATTAGTTAGTACCTAAATAGATACACAAGTTGAACATAGGCCAGAAGAGGGAAGGCCTAATGAGATGGCATCTTCTTCATCTCAAGTAGAGGAACAAGGATCACCAATGGAAGAGGTTCATATGGTTGCATTAAACCCTAGTGAGATAATTGAAAATGGTTCAAAAATGATGTCACTAGCCTATGAATTAGATGATGAAGAGATGGAAGAAATAAAAGAAAAGGGGAGGCAAGTGTTGGATCTATTTCCTTTGTATCCCTTCAAAAGAAAATTTTAAATGGCCTTGATTCTAGTGAAGACCAATAAGCGTAAAGTGACTTTCACTCATCCTTTAAGTGAAGTCAACCTCTTTAGTGAAGAAAATTTTATTCACAGTCTAATCATTCCAAAATGGTTTATCTATGGTAAATTATAGAAATTACCTATTCCACAACACCTTTGGTCAATGATGAAGGCCATCAATATCCTAGTACATGTGGAGGTCAAGCCATGGATCTTGGCTCTGCAAAAGGAAGATAAAATAAGGGTGGCTACTCTAGGAGAGTCAAGTGGAGCATAAATGGAGACCCTAGCTCTAAAAGTGACTCAATAATTATTCGGTGTCATGTTTGACTGAACAACTACTAGTTTTCAAAAGGTCATAGAAATGAAAGACATGACAAGAGGTGAAGAGATCACCTATCACAATGTGGAGCCATTCACTAGTTTTAATCTAATGGGAGGATAGATGCTCAAGGAAAATAAAATATTTTAAGATATGTACTTGAATTAACCCAAGCACAAGTAGAAAAACTATAAGTTTCCCTTAAATGTATGTAACAACAATAAAATAATTTGGAAGGACAAGCTATCTTGTCAATCCTATAAGATAGGTTCATTAAATTTGAGGATGTCATGATTGATTTATTCAATTCCTTAAAATTAGTTAGGGTAAGGAAAGATGCCATGAATAAAAAAAGTACCATGGCTATATGCCAAGTTGGCCAAAGGTAGGATTCAAGTTATCAAGTGAAGGATTTGATAAAAGCCTTAACCAAGAATTAGGTTCTTGAGTTCAAAATGGTAATCCTAGCCCACTTAAATATGGATATGGCTATATTAGTGGATGAAATCAAAGCCCTGAGCAACTAGTCCAAGTAAATAGAGGACATTTATAGGGATATCAAATAGGAAGAAGACATATTGTTTCACATATTGGAAAGCCTTATCAAATAACCTTCCACACTTAGTCCATTGGGCCTTATCATTTATGAGTAGTTCAAACACAAAACTACTCAACTCACGTAGGAAATGAGAAATCAAGGACAAAGGAAGATAGGGGTTAATAACAAAAATATCATGAGCTTACTTTAGTCATATGAGTAGAAGATAAGATATGCCATAAACATCAAGAAAGAATTGGAGAGAACTAAAAAGGATCTCAAGGACTTGGAGGATCAACAAAGAGAACTCTTCATGAGACCTATTGTTGACCTTTAGCTTATTAATGAGTAACACTATAGGATGAATATCTTATAAGGAAGAAAAAATACTATATCATAAGGGTCTCCAAGTAAAGCTAGTTGACTTAGAATATTATGTTATATAAGACCATTATGCAATATTTAAAATAGAATATTGTTTTTGTAAATGCATCTGAAACTTGTAAAGCACATTGCCTATTGGTTAGTCATTTTGAGTCCTTAAAAAGTTATAGATTGATTTTAAAAGTATATTTATCTTTAATATTTGACATTAATAACCACCATACCTCATGAATTTTCTATATAAAGAGGTAATTTTCATTGTAAAAAGAAGGGTGTTTTTGAGCTAAAACTATTTTGTAACTTTTGAGAAAATTAATATAAGCAAGGAGTTATCTAAAGTTTGTCCATATTTTCATGTGTGAATTACTACCATGGATTATCTTTCATTTGTCTAGTATTATTCTCATATATTAATGGTCGTTGGGACTTTTGTATGTGCATCTTTAAGTGTAGAGTTGTTAATTTGTGGTAATGCTAGATTAGTTAAAAGTTCTAAAATTTACTTCATTTTTTCACTTTTTTTGCATGTGTGCTAATATTGTCTGCTTTTAGGGGTGAATATTTAAAGTGAACCTATTCTTTATTTTCACTATTTCATATTATCCTTATATTTTTTCCTAATGTTTGATATAATTTGAGATTATTATACATCATGTCATATATTAGTTAAATGCATGTTCAGATGAAACTTGAACTTTGTCATGATGTTTGGGTTAAAGATCAACAACATATTTATTCTTTGACTTACCATTACTTTTTATCTTTTTTCATCAATACACTATATATCAATTTCATTATGAATACTCATCTTGGTTTAGATTTATACTTAGGTTTTGAACATATTTCACTTTAAATAGTATATGCTATCTTCAAAATCAAAAATCAACTATTAGGCCATGGTGGCTCCCAACCACCAACTAATATAAATTTGTGAAATAATCCACTTTTTCTACCTATATTATAACAAATACAAAATTATTATCACAACCTACAACTCATTCATTGGATTATATGATTAAAAAATGAGTAGTGTTTCTTAAACATAAATAAATACCTATGATACACTTTCAAGCATCACCAGACATCATGGAAACTTATAGGGATTAAATTATTTAAGGTTAATACTCCAATTCCAATTTATTCAATGTAAAACATATATCCCAAAGTTATAAATCCAAAGATCAAAAGGTTTGAACCATTGGGCACAATACCTCAATGCTTATGCATTCTATAAAACTAATTTGGTAAATGTCCTTAAGGGTTAATCCATGATATTGGGTCCTTTTTTTTTTTTGATTTGATGTATCCATTTATGAAAGTTACCTTAAAAAACATTTTTAATAGTTGATTAATGAATTCCTTACATAATTTTTCTTGCATAACACTTGTCTTAGTCATTGATTGATTTTACTGCACATCTTTGCTTGTGAAAAAATTATCTTCAACATGCTTCAGGTTCCTTGGTACATTGCCTTCCCTTATATTCTTTTATTTCAATCATAAATTTATACATCCTTTTACCTTAGCTAAATTATTGTTTTGTCCTTTTGTTCAATTTTGCCTTAGTTAATTTCATGATATTTTGGTGAGTGGTTCAGAGGAATCCACATGTCACTATCCCATGAACTCATGATTGATATTATCATCATCATTTATATAGTAAACACTGAGATAACAAGATATTGGGATATTAACATGTGGCATAATCTCATAACTCTATATTCCCATAAAGGATCATGTATGTAATGGGAAATGAAACATATTCTACAAATCAGTCATATCTTAGAGAAGATAAATCCTACTTACACTTATGATTGGGGATAAATTAAATAATCAAGGTCATGACAAATATGGATCAAGTAGACCTAATTAAGGGATCTCTTATCATAATAATATCACTATATAGAGTTTTAAAGCCTCCATTGAAGTAAAACTATGTAGTATCCCTAACTAGGTCCTATGTTTTCATATTCACTAAACTAACAATATGTAAATAAAAATATAATCTAGTGCTCACCAAATATTGTGTCACAAAGTGGGGGTTATCATTCATAAAATTAAACATTCTTAAGAGAATCCTATTTAATTTATGTATAGGTAAAACCCTAATGCATGGAAAGAGCAATATTATTCAAAATCCATTTCTTATGTTACTTTTATCTACTAAAGAAAGGAGGAAAATTAGAGATACTTACGTGGAAGATGAACCCATTGAGACCAAATATCTCCCTTGGAAAAAGGTTCTTCATAAGAGGTTATTATCATTTGTAAGGATCATGAAGAAAATCTAAAGCATCCAAGACTTCTCCACAAAACTAGATTATTCTTCAAGTAGAAACCCTAAGCTAAGACTCCTCAATTAGAATGGTGGAAGAACATATAATAAAAAAGCACAAATGGATAATAACTCTTATTTTTATCTAAGAATGGTGAAATGTATGTGTTTATATAGGTAGATTTGACCCTAAATCCTTACAAAAATTTCAATTGACAAGGTCAATTCGATTGACCTAGTATTGAAATTGACAAAAAAACATACTAGATAATAAACTATGTTGGCCATGATCAATTTAGTTCTTAGTAAGCTCTGTCAATAATAATACAAGGTTGATGTCTCTGATATAGTCATGTAAATAACCAAAAAGGGGTTTAGGTTAGGAAAAGGGATAATAAAGATGGTAAATGACTAGAGCAGGGTGGAAAATAGGAGGAAAATCTTAGGTGAATGTTTTAAGGAGTTTTTTTGATTGATATCAAGTGGAAATAAGGGACATAAATCCTACAAAGCTTCAACAGTCAGCCCACCCCTTTCCTAGTGCACCCCTTAGGGTTTTCACTTAGAGAGATTGAGACTTGATGGGTTATTGAAAGATAGAAAGCATCAGTAATTGATAAAGTTTGGAAATATTATGTGTATACATATTCCCACTAGAAGTTCATCATGTGTCACTTAGGTGCAATAAAGGATGGTGCTTCAAGAAAAGAACATAGCAACACAAAATGTTAAGGCTAATAAAAAGTTACAGTATTTTAAAGCATAAAATAACTAAAATTAAATCGTGAAAAGGTAAATAACTAAAAAATTAAATGTATGCATACCTTGACTTACCTTTATTTTTAGATGATTATCTACTATGTTTGTAGTTTTGATTGTGGAGGGTGCAAAGACTACTTTTTATAAACCCAAGAATACAAAACTAAAGAAAAAACAAACACAAGAAGTCCAAGATAATTGGTGCTATGTGGATGGGATGTACTTGGAAATTTATAAGGCTAGGGTGATAAGTGATATGTTAGACCAAATGACAAAGTCAAAATTTAGAGTAAATTGGGTAACCAAAAATCCAAGGTTACTAAATACCAAAAAAATCAAACAAGTAAACCTTAAGTAAGAAAGGAAAACGCACCAAATTAAACTAAGGATACATGTCAAAAAGATGGTAACCAAACATTAACGTAAAAGCAATAACAATCCTTACTTAAACAAATATGGGAAAGAAAAAAATGGTACAACATTGATGAGTGAGAAGTAATGATCCTTACTCAATCATCAATGGAAAAAGGTGCATAAAAGGGGAAATAAAATTGATGAGTGAGAAGTAACAATCCAACCTCAATCAACAATGGAAAAAGTACATGAAAGTAGAAATAGACTCAGGTGTCCACAAAAAGGGTAGTACAATAATGACAAATGGTAAAAGAAATCAAGGCATATCTAAAAATGTAGATTTATAGTGTAAGCAAATTAATCCATAGTTTCTCAAACATGTTTTTTTTCTATAAGGATAGATAAAACTAAAAATAAGTAATGATGTCATGTCTTTAAGATATTAAGAAGGAAGTATACAAGAGGGGGAAATAGATTGAGAATAATATTTTTCCTATCAAGGGGGAAATGAAATGGGTAGAGTGGAGAATGAAGGAAAAACCAAGGTAGAGTAACTCTTTATCAAAGTCAAGACACTCAAACTAGGTTTATTAAAACAAGATGACTTTCAACCTTAATGACTCTAAAGAACTTCTCTTAGACACACAAGTCTTAGGTCAACAAATGAAGTATATAGATCATCACATGAAGGCTACATGCATGAAAAGTAAAATGGACTTAACTTCCCACAATGTGTTCCCCATTCCTCATGACCCTTTATAGCACCATCAGTCTATTATGAAGATTATGTACTTGCATCAAAAAGTAGGTAGCACCATAGAGTTTGTTGAATTCTCCTATTCCAATCTACTGGCCTATTGCACCCTAATGGACCTTAGCTCTAGTATGGGGAAAATTATGGAGTTTGATATTTTATTGGAGATATGAGATGTGCTTTTAATCATGAATTTTGGTGTGGTTTTAAATTTTTAAATTTGTATGTTGCATTTTGTATATCATTGATTTTTATTTCAAATGATTTGGATTTTAAATTTCTTGATGGATTGTTTGATTCCTCCCCTATACATATTTGGAGAACCAATCATTGGTGCTAAAGATGACTTAAATTTTAATACTCGAGACATAGTTTTTAAGAGAGATAAATTAGAAATCATGGTGTCTAAGAGTCTCATAAATCTAGGTAAAATAAAAGTGATATCTTGAATTTGACCTTGTTTTATCCAATGTGGAGTGAAATGAGAGGAAATTAAGAGGAATAGAATATGAAACAATTTGAATTAATTTAAATTAAAAAAAATGACAAAGGGTGCAAAAGGGTGCAATGATAGAAAAGTGTGATTCCTTATCATAAGAATGAGGGAAATGGAGGATAACATGCTAACATAGTTTGTTTGTGCAAATTTTATCTACAAAAGAAGATAAATTTAAATTTAGTAACAAAGATCAAAAACTCATAACCATTGTAAAACACATTCTATATAAGGATCGAAAATATGGTGGTGTTATAAGGAAAGCCAGGTCTTATCCATGGTCTTATGCTGCAATTCATAAAAGATAAATCAATGAGGGTGTAAAATGCATGTGAAAAATAAATCAGTTAAGAATGGTATTTGTGAGAAAATCAAAGTCTTATCTATGGTCTTACACTATAACTCATAAAAAACAATCCAAGGGACTCTAAAAAATATGTAAAAATTATGAAAGTAAAGAGAAGGAAATCATGAATAATACTATGTCTTATCCATAGTTTTACAATTCAACTCATGAGAAAAAGGGAAACCAAAAGACCAAAAGGGAGGCAAGGTTTGTGAAAATAGAGAACTACTACAGAGGGTGAGACTGTGTAAGTATCCTATAGAAAAAGTGTTAGATAGATATCATATAGAAACCATGATAAGAATCGAAGGATCATACGCTACCATCTCTATCAAGGATGATCATGTGAGAGATAATCTTATGTGTCTTGGTATATTTATTGAATTTGAATTAGTTTGGTATCATGCCATGTAGAATAAGAGTGGGAATTGCAAGATAACCCAAAGGGTAATTGGATATAGGGATGGGAATCACAAGATTCCCCATAGTCTAAAATGACAAGTGTGTGGGCATCACAATATACTCCAAAGTATAGAGTGATGTGTGGATGGGCATCACAAGATGATGTAAAATCTATAAATAAGAACAAAAGATAAGAAAGAAATAACACCCCATATAGTTTATAAATGGATTTAGGTTGTCCATGAAAATTTTGATAGGGAATTTCATGATTTTGGATAAAAATAAAAGGATGATAAGAAATAATACTGAGTGGTAGAGATAAATAATTAAGTCAACCAGATAGTAGAGTAAAGGTAGTAATAAGAGTATAAAGTTGATCAAGTTTACTTATTACCACTAGAAATGGGATGACAAGATTATGGAGTCAACTAGGTCAACTTGGTACATTAAATAGGGAGAAAGATAGCTTATAAGGATACAAATTCAATGAGGTTGACTTAGTATTATAACCTAGCTAGTAAAAATGAGTATTGGGTCAACAGGTTGACTTAGTACTATAAATAGGGAAAAAGATAATCTATAAGAGACTATGTTGAACAAAATGATAGTGGACTAAAAATAAGGAAAGTTTTTAAAATGTTAGTGAAGAAATAAATGGAATCAAACACAAACAATTAAATCAATGATAATTATCCAATTGGCATACAACACAAAACTTTGCACCAACATTGGCCAATGCAAGTTCTTATGATACAACATATAATAAGTAGAGAGCAAGTAGTCAACTAAAAATTAATTGGTAATTAAGTGGTCATATTAAATGATTTTAGATTATTATAAAGTGTAATTTTAAGTGTGATAATGAATTTGTATAAAAATAGTGAACTACAAAGTAATATATGGATGGTTTTAGGACATTTAGGCTAAAAGGGATCTGTGTTGGCAATGTTAATAGCTTGGTATTGTGGCCTACCCCCTCACTTCACAATCCCATATTAATACTGGTGTCAGGTGATTTTATAATATATACCATTAACCACATGTTTAAACATGGCCAAAAAACCAAGTTGGATTCCCCTTTGGTGATGAAATATAAGTATGTAGGCCTTAGGAAGATAACTGTTAAATGGATTTTGAATATTATGTGATTTGATAGCATGTGAAAAATATAAAAATAGTGAAACTAAATGGTGAGTTTAAAAACCACATAATTAAACTATGTGAGCTACTCTAAGCATACAAACAATTAAAGATGAAATTGTGAATTAATTATAAGCATATAGTTGTTAATTCCCAAATTAAGAATGGTACATAGTTGGTTCAAATGACATTATATGTAAACATCATAGAACAAAGTTGACTGAGTCACTACTACTATATAGAAGCAAAAGTCTTTAAGAACTAAGTTGACTAGATCAACTTAGTATTTTAGATAGAAGATGGGCTATAGAATTAAGTCAACCAAGTCGACTTAGTTTGTTGTACAATTTAAGTTTTGAATACTGCAAACATGAATAAAATAGAACTATAATGAAGTAATAAATTGATAGAGATTGAAAGAGAGTAACCTTCATGGGTTAGAAGATGATTAGGATTGCAAATTTTTTATTTTAGTGCCTTGAATGTTTATTCCAATTTTTTAAAACTAAGTTGATTAGTTTGACCTAGTTCTATGAAAACCTATTTACTAAAGCCTATTAAGATGACTATGTCGACCTGGTCAACTTAGTTTGTTATCTAGATATTGATTAGAAGACTAAGTCAACTTACACAACTTAGGTATTTTGGATACTGACTAGAAGATTAAGTCAACTTGGATGATTAGTTTGTTATCTAGAACTAAATAATAATATTGTGTTGACCTATTTGATCTAGTAACCTATATTTGATGAATACTTACATAGAAAGTACATAGTCATTTTGCTACTACTATGCATTAAACCTACACACAAATTTTAGAACTATACTAGTCTATTCAACCTAGTATCACAAATATATAAAAATAACAAAAATGAAAAGTGTGAAATAAAACCTACAAGGGTTTGATTCACATTAGGTTCATTAGAATGTATACAATGGAAAATGAAATAGATTATATAAATCAATCCTAGCTTAGAGAATATAGATCCTACTTATACTTCTGATTGGGGATACATAAGATAATTGGAGTCATGACCAATATGGATCTGGTAGACCTAATTAAGGGATCCTTTACCACAATAATATCACTAGGGATTGTTCCAAAACCTCCAGTCAAGTAAAACTATGTAATAAACCTAACTAGGTCCTATGTTTTCAAATTCACTAAACTAATAAGTAAAGTAAAATCTAATCTAGTGCTCACCAAAGCTTATGGCACAAAGTGGGGGTTAGTAAACATAAAATTAAACATGCATAAGAGAATCATATGTAAGCTATGCATAGAAAAAAAACCTAATGCATGAATAAGTAAATAGTATTCATAATACATTACGTATGTTACTTCTATCTACTAAAGAGAGGAGCAAAATTAGAGATACTTATCTGGAAGATAAAACTATCAAGACTCAATCTCTCCCTTGGTCAAAGGTGATTCACAAGAAATTGTTGTGGTTTATAAGTATCATTAATAAATTCTAAAACATCTAATATTTATCCACAAGACTAGATTCTTCTCTAAGTATAAACCCTAAGATAAGACTCCTCAATTAAAATGGTATAAGAGTAGATTATAAAAAATCACAAATGAATATTAAATCTTAATGTCTATCTAATAAAGGAAAAATAGATGTGTTTATATAGGTGGTTCTAACCTAAACCCTTCCAAAAATATTGGCTGATAAGGTCTACCTAGTCAACCTAGTATTGAAATTGACAAAAAACATACTAGATAATGAACTATGTCAACCATGGCTGACCTAGTCATTAGTAATATCTATCAATAACAATATAAGGTCGATGTGGTTGACATAGTCTTGTGAATTTCCAAAAAGGTTTTAGGCTAGGGAAAGGGATAATAAAGATGGTAAATGACTAAAAGATGTTATAAAATAGGAGGCAAAGCTTAAATTAATGTTTTTAAGAGTTATTTAGATTAATACCAAGTGGAAATAAAGGATAAAAATCCTCTAAAACACCAATGGTCTACCCACCACTTTCTTGATGCACCCCTTAGGGCATACACTCAGAGAGATTGAGACTTGATGGGTTCTTGTAAGAAATAAATCATTAGTAATTGACAAAGTTTGAAAATATTATGTATATAATTACCCTACTGAGTGCATATCCTCTAAGCAAGTGGGCTCATAGGATGTTACCACATGGCATCATCTTGCTAACCCTCTATCCCAGAGATGTATATGTAATTTGTAAGGACTCTAATCAAGTGGGATTATATAATTCAACCATGTGGCATCATCCTAATGACCTTATATCACATATATGTCTTTACTTAGCTCAAATCTCATGGGAAATTAGGTGAGCGGGATGCTACCTTGTGGCATAATATTGTTGCTCCATAATTTCGAAAGCATCTATATTAAGAGTGAAGACTTTGAACTAGAAGGCTAATATAATGTTGTCATGTGTCATGATTATATTACTTTTCAACCCTAAGTAAATCACATTACCCCTATAGAGAGGTACACTAGTGAGTATCAAATTAGTGCCACATGGGAATTTTCATAAAGTGGCCCAATGATAGAGATAGGTGACAAAAATGGCACAAGAGTCTAAAAAGAAATTAACATTCTAAGGAACTCACTAAAGATAACATGTTTAGTCTAACTATGCAAGTAGTGACCAACATTAATTTTTACATTTGTCTCAATGTCATTGTTTTGTTATCATTTTGTGTTATTTTGGGAAGAAATCTAGAGTGCTAGGTTGAATAGATTAGGACTATGGAATTTTGAATTAATGGCTTACACCTATATGATCATTTTGTTATTTTCAATATTATTTTGATGTATGGATTATATTTAGCTATCTATCCATGTGCATAGGTTATTTGTTGATTTAAGTTGTGTTTCATTCCTATATTTTAGTGAAAAAATGAGCATGACACATTTATTATTGTTATTGATAGTAATTTCATCATCTACATCCATGGATATTCTTTAATTTTTAGCTTGATATTTCCCCCTATTGATGGTGATGGCTTACTAATCATTTAAAATATTAAGGCATTCAATTTCCTCTTCCAAGACATTCTTATAATTCTTCATTTGACCATACACTGCACTAACCTCTTTATCCAAAGTATTATCAATCTCTCTCTCAACTTCTTTTTATAATGACATTCTATGTGATCTATGAAGCTATTTGGGGGATATTTGAGTATTTTTTTCTCACATTCTTACACATGAGTAAGTTAAGATGGCATCATCCTCTCTATTTTTTTATACCTCTACGAAAACAAAAGTATAGATTGGTGTAAATGAAATCAACCATTCCTATTTTTTATTTCCATCACCAAGATCTCCATTGATTATAGAATGTAGTAGGGAATGTTGACCTAAAATTGGTGATTGAACATGTTATGAAAAAAATGGAAAACTTAAATGGAATTAAAACCTTCCATCAAGAGTGATGAATTCCATGACCTATTTGGCCACCAAATTTAAGGTATGGGGGATTGACTCTCTAATATAGGCATTTTAAAAAAGGAAGAAAAATCTCCCATCAAATAAGAAATTATTTATTTCATCCTTAGTGACTTTATTGGATTTGTATAAATTTCTACCATTAATATTCATACATGTGACATGACCTATAAGATCCTCTATGAATTCAAATTGGATATCCTAGATCTTAATTATCCTTTAATTACACCCTTCCACAAACTTTATATAGACATGAAGATCGTATAATTTCACTTTTTGAATGAAATTCCTGAATCCACTAGCCTTGATGATATCTCATAACTCCAATTCACTAGCCAAGGTATCTAATCAATAAGTTTCAACCCTACAAAGGTCTACACCCATCCTGTTAGATTTTTAATTCTCTTTGAAGTGAGGTTTAATATAATAGTTAGGTAAATGAGAAGATTTCTTAACCCAGTTAAGGATGTATCCATTCTAATAGGTAAGACGAATCCAACACTTAGAGCTACTTATCATTAAATAAACTTCACCCCACAAGTTCACATGAGTTTTACTAATTATCATCATGCCCTCATAATTCAAACCCCTACAAATAAGAAAGATAGAGTACTCATGGATCTACCTAGGGATGTTATTCCAAAATAAAAATTTGATAGATCAATTATTAGTTGCATACTTCATAATAAATTTTTTATACATCAAGGTATCTATCCTAAATTATACTAGGGAGTATAATATACCTAACATCATGAAACATATACCACATATCAAATCAAAAAATATTTCCACTAATGGTGTGAAACTTGAACTTCCTAGTTTATTATTTGGATGGTGACATCAGTGATCTCCTCCTTAGATATCCATTTTCTAAATTTTTTAGATTCAACTCCCAAATTAGAAAACTGATCTACAAATTGATTTCTTTCTTTATAGATGTGTTGGATTATAATGCCTTGTAGACGTTTTGGATTATATATTTTACCAAAGATAAAATGAAGGGTGTTTTTTAAGATCAATCATAACCTATGAATAAGAATACATATATATTTATAAATCTATAGATATGGATAAAAATAAATTTCAAATATTACTTAGTAACCAAAAATAGGCATGTTTATACTAATTTATTAAGAAATGTACCCCTCAATATTGTCATAATCATCATCCTTCTCCCATCAAACATCGATGACCTATGTTGGGTTTTGTAATCCATACTATTAAAAATCCAAAAGGTGGTACATCACATCATGATCAACATGTCCCTCACCCTCCTAAATCAAATATGGATATAGATGAGAATAATATTCCTTTATTTAATTATGAAAATTTTATAAATATTCATAAATATATCATGGCCTCTTTTCAAAAATCAAATTATGGAAGTGTTCTTCCAAGCAAAGAAATGTAATTACCAAATGTTCCTAAATTTCCAAATAATGCACTCATAATTCATGATAAGATCTCAAACTTTCATTCCTTTGATCATGACACTTTTTTCACTATTCAAAAGGATATCATGGATTCCTTTCAAGTCCTAAATAATGCACAATTACCAAAATTTCTCACATATCCAAACAATGTGCCATTACCAAAGATTTTAAGACTATTACATGGGATACCAAATGATGTACATTTAACAAAAATACCTCAATTTCCAATTACTATATTATTAACAGAGGTAGATTAACCTTCAAATGGTATATTAATATCAAAAGTTTTAATATCTCAAAATTAAATACCAAAGGTTCAAAAAATTAAATATCCAATACCATTACCATAGTATCCTAAATTTAGTGATTTTGAATGTCGACTTATTATTCATAAGTATGATAATACTAATATGCTTAAATTCAAATGATGTGGTGCATTATAATAAATGATCACATTTTTAATAATAACCATAATTCCTAATGATTATCTCATGTCTATGATGAGTACTATTGGAATATTCAAATATAAGTATTTATACTTTAGCTACAAATGGATTTTTATAACACTAATTCCAATATTACTTGATTTAAATAATAAACCTCTTGAAAAATGTATACTTGAATATCCTTATCCATAAGGTTATAAACCACAATATTTACCTATATTTTATCATCAAAAATATCCCTTTGATCATATGATTAAATTTTTACATTATTTTGGTCAATGGGTGAAATATGAAAAAATATTGCTAAAAGCCTTTCATATGAGTATTCTAGATTAAGATCACAATTGGTTCTATAGATTAACAAGGTTTACCTAACCAATTTTTCACAATTATAAGATTTATTATTTTTTAATTTAAATATAGACAAGGTTCCTATGCTTAACATTAGAACATTTTCATGATTTAAAACAACAATATGTTGAATCCATTCAAGACTATGCTAATTGATTGAAAAGTACATCATATGCCTTAGAATTTATATAATTTGATTTGGAATTTTAATTCATATTCAGTGTAGGTATTATTTTCCCATTAAGTAAATAAAATTAAATAAACAATATGAATCATTTAACTATTTATACTTGGATGTTCATAGATATGATCAATTCTTACTCAAAGAATCAAAATGAACTTAACACCTGGCCTTCCAAATACAAAAGTTTTATTCCACATAAAAATGAGAAATATTAATTACCAAATGAAAACTATGATAAAATTTATGGAATTCCTCACATTCATATGGGGTCTTTACATACATTACTCCATATGGTACCAATCTAAGATACACATCCTAAACAAACGCCTCAATTTGAAAAAACAAAAAAAATCCATGCCAACAAGATTTAACAATCAAATTATTTATGGGTGGTGATTAATTTTGGCATGAACATGTGGATCCCATGAAAAAAATAACTTGTGATATAATACATATACAAAAATTTAGACTTGACCTAAAATACTTACAAAACAATAAAGGTTGAAAAAACTCTTTAGGTAATATAATAATACATATTTTTTGTGGTAACAAAGTGATTAAAAAAAGGTTTGGGTTATTCCATACAAATATCAATATTAATTAACATTGGGAAATCTTTTGTTGTAATATATGAAATCTAAAATTAACCCAAACCATCAAGGTATTTCCTTTTCGATGATGGAAAATTGATCCATATCCCACATGATGGTAATTGTCCTTCTACTTCACATGTAAATCATAAGGAATAATATACCATGAATTTTATATGTGTGTGTGTGTGTGTGTGTGTGTGTGTGTGTGTGTGTGTGTGTGTGTGGGTGTGTGGGTGTGTGTGTGTGTGTGTGTGTGTGTGTGTGTGTGTGTGTGTGTGTGTGTGTGTGTGTGTGTGTGATCCAAATAATGAAAATGATCCAACCTAAGGTTTAAAACATGAAAAACCAAAAATCAAATATTTAAGAAAATCCAAAAACATTCAAATAATTCAAAAATATAAAAACATTCAGCATTATCATATTTTAACATCTCTTTGGAATCTATGTTTTTTTATTTATGTTATTATATATCATATCATTTGATTACTATATACAAATATGTTTCATGCATCTTTGAGTGTCATACATACCTACCTAGACACATGATCTATGTATTTCTAGATGTTGTACCTTTCCTCTATTCATGTCATAGAGTACATTGGGGTCATCTACTTATTTGATCACAATTAATACGTGTTACATATAATTTATGATAATTTATGAATTATCATGTTTTCTATCATATTATAATGATTACACATGTTTATATGCATTCTCATATATTTCATAGTGTACTTGATATGCTATACTACATAATATTTTTACTAACACATATATACAGGGACTAGAATAGTATGTTTATGTTGGTTTTTTATGATTCATATATTTTTCACTTAATTGAGTGTATTACATTACTTCCCATTATCTTAATTATGTAAAATTTGAATATTTTCCTTTCCTATTGTCCCATATGCCATTGTATGCTCATTAGACATTTGAATATGTCATTTCATGTGATTTGATATTTAAATATGTCATTCATTTTTATTGTTTGGAATTTTAATATGCCCCTTTTATGAGGTATCCTTGGACCATTCCTTTGAAATACATTAAGTTATCTTTTGTGTGTGATTTATTATTTGATTATCTTGTATTGTTACTTTCTAGACATTTCCATGATCTATATCATGCATCTTAGGACTTGATGTGATCACATACTAAAATCCTAATTGATATATCTACTTCAACATGTTATCCATATATTCTACATGATTCATACACAAATTATATAGCTACCTTATCCTTTTGGGGTGAGGCACCTAGACTTTCATATTATCCTCACCTCAAAATGGGGTTATATTAGTGAGGTAATGTCATATAAACATGACCTCCACATTCTCATAATTTTCTATATTATAGTGGGGGCATGTCATAAAAACATGACCTCCACACTTATACTTCTTCTTAGTTTCCAAATTGCAGTGGGGGAATGTCATAAGAACATGACCTCCAAAATTATACACTCACTTAGTATCTTAAAACTTCACAAGTGGGATGTCACAAAGACATGACCTCCACACTTTCATAAACTCCAGTTCAGTTCCATGATTCAAATATACACTTGGGTCAAAATTATATACATTGTATCAATTTTAGATATATTTGAAGTAGAGTTTTTCAGATTTATGACACATATAATCTAGATCATAAATATTATAGGTGCATATGTCATGATATTTCACCAAAAATTACAAACTTTACCAATTATATTACTCACTAGGATGCACTAATTACACTAGGAGGTATTATTATCAAGCCTTTTCTATTTCAACATTTGTTTATAGGCTAAAATTATTAAATCATTAAACCTCACCATATTTATATATTGTATTGATTATATAATCTAATATCACCATATTTATAGGATGGGTTGATTATATTACTCACCCTCACCATATTATATATTCACACTTAACATATATGATTACAATATAATGACTCAATGGTCATGTCACAACTCATAATTACACTAGATTTGGGGAATAATACCTTCCAATATCCCTATTCAAGTCTCTAAGGTTTATATTTGAACCTTATCTAGTTCTAATGCTTCATAAGGAAGCATATTTACCATGTAAATACATTAAGAATCAACATGGTTTCATCAACACACAAGTGTACTCCTTTGTTCTCTTTATTCTCAAGTATTTCAATTATTTTATATTTTAGATTATATGAACTTATTTACACCATAAAATTCTCTTATTTATAGTTCATACACCAATAAATCACTCAAATTGGTCTCAAGTAAAGGTAAGGTGTGTTATATACACCCAAGTACATATTTATTTCATTTAACCTAGTAATTTCATCCTTATGCATTACTAAATTAAATGGGGGGATTTTATATATATATATATATATATATATATATATATATATATATATATATATATATATATATATATGTATATCATCTCATTTTTTTTACATATGACAAATATAAATTAGGGATTACCCTTTAGTTGTAAACATCCCTTTTTTTGAAAGGCTCATATTCTACATTTCACTGTGCCTAAATGCTAATCTATTAGTTTGACTATATCATTATGATGACATAGGTATCATGTATTACACAAAAATATTATAACCTAATAAGCATCCTTCATTGTTATTTTCATATCTATTCCTATTTTCTATCCCTATAGATACTATCAACCATAAAGGGACACAACCATTGATAGTATTATCTAAATCCTTATCTAGTGTCTAGTTGCAAAGAAGTCATCCAAATTGTAATTTTTTTGAAACTTATGGGTTAGCCTATTTGTCTTAATGAACCCTTTAGTGAGATATTTTCAAAATGTGTGGTATAAATATATAATTCTTAGCCTTCTCATTATTTTTCTATCAAATACCAAAAAAACACCTAATAAAGATAATAAATAAACTTTAAAAACACTCTATTATACCATATTTATACCTATTTTCATATCAAATATAGGATAAGTCATATTACAATTTTGAACTATTCAAAGAGCATCCCACAAGTGATATTTGTCAAATTAAAAGCTAGATCATTGCATGCATCAACATAGAGCATATTTCATCCTTTCTCACACACTTTCCCACACATATGGGATAAATACATAATTCTAAGGCCCTCCTTGGAGAATTGGATATGTAGGTATCCCCAATCAATAGAGGAGTCTTTGGGCTAGCTCGACACTACGAGCCTACTAACCCATTTTCCAAAAAACACAATCCAAGGGTGAATAACTAAGGTTTTATTGATCAATGAAGAGAAAAAACATGTTTCCTAGATCTAAATATATCAATAAAATGGTGACATAAAACCCAAAATAATAAAGTTGGTTTCATCCATATTTAGTCATTATTTTGTACTAGACATCTATGTCACAATCAGACAATATTGTCTATATTTGAAAATAATGCTTGATGTCACATAAGTATAATTTATAGAATATAATGACTAATCGATAATACTTATCCTACATACTTTATACCTAATTTTGATATAGATCTACCTATGCAAAATAAACTAGCTAAATAATAGTGTTTCTTATTTACTTCAATATATTTCAGTAGATTTACTATACTATTTTTAGAAATATTAGTTTTAGATTAAGGTAAAAATAGGTTTTGAAGGGACCCCGCAACCCTTTAACAGTTAAAAAAGATAAAGCATTACCATGCATCAGGATAAGCAATCCTTAAACCTACTAAGAAGTAGCAACAAGAATAGGTTATATAAAGATAACCTCATAAACTAGTTTGTAATCATTCCCCTAAAGTCCCAAATAAAGATCTAATGTCTATCTTTTAGGGGTAAAATCTAGAATAGTTGCCTACCTGCCATTAGCAATATTTTGCTTACTTTCTAGCTCTCTAGTTTTCCTTATGGATCTTCTTCCTGGTTTGTCAAGCGAACCAATATCCGATTTAACCTTAGAATGTTGTTCATCTCTTTTTCCATATTTAACCAGATTAGAAGCAACATGTTTCACCTTAGTATGCTGATCTTTTTTGCTGCTTCTTGTTTCTACCCCCTTGGTATTGGTCTTCTTTTCAGCCCTTTTTCTTTGGTTTAGAATTTGCTTTAAGTTTTCTCTGTTATTGTTCATAGGAGGCTCATTCATAGGGGATTCATTATCATCTAGAATCTCCTTAGACTGAGAAAAAAGAAGGTCTCCTTCCTCTAAATTTTTTCCATCTTCAGCCAAGAATTCACCTTCCTCTAGCATAGTTTTATCAACAACATTTCTCCATCGATCTTCTATCCTTTGGTAGGAAACAATTTGGTTTGATAGATCTAACAAGTCTTCTATTCTTTATATAGGTGTTATGGATTCTGGTTGCAGCCCATATCCTTCTTTCACCGAATATTCTTCCTCAAGAGGAAGCTCTTTATCCACCTCAGTATGTTTGACATTAGGATCTTGAGAAGGAGGTTCTTTTTCCACCTCAGCTTGTAGAACTTTAGCATCTTCAATATTCTGTTGTTCTTGTCGATGATCTGCTTTGGGTTTCCAAACTTTCCTTTGCTGCATCTTGCTCTTACTCCCTTCTAGAACACTACTAGAGTGATTTTTACTTTTGTAAGGGCAATTTCTAACTAGATGCCCCTGTTTCTTACAAGCATAACAGGAGTTGGGTAGGTCTTCAAAAAGAATCCTTTGAGTTTTCTTACCAAACTTTGATATTATATCCACTTTCTCTGGAAGATGATTCAAGTCTACCACTTTAACATAAAGTTTGGCACTCTGAATTTTGGATTTGGTAGCTATTATATTATCTACTGCCATAAGTTCACCAAAAGAACTGGCAATTCCTTTAAAAATGTCCTCATGCCAAAATTCTAATGGGAGGCCAGGAAGTCTTACCCAAATGGGAGTGGATAATAAAAATGAATCTAAGAGATCCATATTAGGCTCCCAAATTTTAATAGTGAGAGAGCATTTATCGAAAGACCACGGTTCTCCACACAAAACCATATTCATGTCTTCCTTACAATTGAATGTAAACAAGAAGAAACCATTCGACATTGTAGCCATATCTACCTCTCCTCTAATAACCCATTTCCTTTTAACCATTTTTTTAAGAGATTCAAGATCTGGTCTTGCTCCTAGAAATTTACCCACTAGAGTGAAATCCATTAAAGACACAGTAAAATCTATTAGAGGATCTGGAATGAAAATTTGAAACTCACCTTTTTCCCAGTAAGACTTAGCATTCACCGGTGGGAAAAGAGATTTTCCACTGGGTTGCTTGCCAAACAAAGATGACCACTTCCTCTGTTCTGAATGCTCTACCTTCAACACTTCTAGGGAATTTTCCTTATTAAAATCAACCTTTTCTTTCTCCTTTTCATGCTGCTACCTCCCCACAGTAGGAAGAGAATCCCATTGGGAGGCACAGATCCCCCAAAAAGGGTCAAATCTGCTCGAAGCTTTACCATTATTTTTATCAAACCCTACATTCTTCTCAATTTCTCCTACTAATCCTCCAGGATATGTTCCTCCAGCCTGGTTTTCCACTACCAGTTTGCCACGTACCTATGTTCCATTGGTTTCCAAGTCTGAAAGGGCACCTTTTGCTTGTTGCCCATCACTTTCAAATTTTGGAAACTCCTGCTTGCCACCCGTTGCTTTAAAATTCTATTTGCCACCTAGCTCGCCCAGCCTGCCCATCGTTGGATTGATATATCGGTGTTATTTTTAGAAATATTAGTTGTATAAGTTCAAAATATTATTTATTTGAGATTTTTATTAACTTCCATGTTATAAATCAGTTTATCACCCTTGTTCTTGAACCATTTTTGTAGTCTTAATCTTACCCCCACTATCGATTTAGGGTTAAACTTGGAGATACACATGGAGTCTTAGAATATCAAATTCTAATGGGAGGATGATCTTAAAACCTAAAACTAATGAATATAGGGTTCCCCCATTGGTATTCAAAGACTATTTTTTTAAGCCCATAAAGTAAGGTACATATGCAGGTGTTAGTCCTTATTATTACCTTTTATAGTCTTCAATAAAATTGACTTGAGTGTTTTATTTATCTTGTTATCATATCCATTATCTTTAGGATAATATAGATAATATATATGATGGGAAATGTGAAATATTTAGTAGAACTATTTTACCTCAGGGTTATTAAAAGGAGATCCATTACTAGAAATAGTGGTTTGGGGAATGCTAAAATTTTAAGCAATTTAATTAAAATTTAATTTGGCTATGACAAAGCATGTGGTTGTAGTCAAAAGCATGGAATCTTCCCATGTTTTGAATTAATCCATTTTGGTAATGATATGATGATGCCCATTAGAATAGGTTGGAGTATGCTTTCAAATAAGGTATAGGACCTAACTCGAAAAGGACCATGGGTGAAAATAAGATGACAAGAATGAGATCAGATATGGATAATGTGGGAAAACACATAACACTTAGAACATTTCCTCACACTCAACTTAGTCATGTTCTAATGTGGGCCGAAAATGGCCCATG
Organism: Torreya grandis; assembly: GCA_037957365.1. Taxonomy (NCBI): domain Eukaryota; kingdom Viridiplantae; phylum Streptophyta; class Pinopsida; order Cupressales; family Taxaceae; genus Torreya; species Torreya grandis. The sequence goes on from JARHVA010000896.1 coordinate 158,490, forward strand.
TAATGGTTCTTTTTAGTTGTCACATAGTGACCAAAATGACCACCACATGTCCCATTATGGTAGTATGATAAGATTATGAGAGACTCAACCTCATTAAATCATGTGAATAATATGTCATCAAAAGATCAATGATAAATATTTAAATTTAAAATCACATACTTTTTTACCACCAAGTGAAGGTGAATTCTCTATTAAGAAGTAAATATTTCAAGATAATATCAATAAAAAATATTGATGTATTCTTACTAGGGATATTGAGTGGTGGGATGGAGATATATGAGGAGACTTATCTCATTAAGGAAACTATCTTCTACCAGACATGAATTATCTAAGGGTGAAAAAACTAGCCAATTGGCTATTATATACATTTTTATATACTTTTGATTCATGTAGGTGGGATCAAACTCACTAATAAATGTAATGAGTTATACCACTATCATTGAAATAAAAAGTTAAGGGAAAATGTGCATAAATTATTAGATATAATAATGACCAAAGTCTCTTAATTTATCATGTAATAACAAATATACTTAGTGGCTAACACAATTGGCTAACACTCTCTTTTAACATGAGTGTACCTTTTATCATAATCCAATAGAGGTTGACTAATAAAATAAATGACCCTTTCTTTACCATCATTGTCTTATTGAGCCAACATCCCTAAAATTGAGATATATGTCACTCTTACAAAAATAAAATGAGGTTTATCCATCCATAGAGACATGAGTGTGGGAGAGGAAAATAATAACCTATTAACAAGTTCAAACATTTATTACAAATTTTGGGTTTATATGGGGTTGCTAGCCTTTTTAAGTAATTAATTGATCAAATAGAAAAAAAAATGTGAGGTCTATGATATATCTCTAAATTATCCCTAGTTTACCAAGGAAATATTTAATACCATACTTATTATCTATGGGTAACATGTCTAAAATGGCATTTATCTTCTTAATATCAATGTTGATCCCATGTCTAGACACAATGTACCTCATGAATTTTCTATTTATTACTCTAAAGACACACTTCTCAAGGTTGATCTTGACTTCTAAATCCTTGAAGTGGGTAAATATGGTGTGTAAGTATTTGATGCGATAAAATTATTTTTTTGACTTGCCTAAGAGGGCATCCACATAAGTTTAAAAAATTATGTGGATCTAATCATGAAAGATATGGGTCATGGCCCTATGGTACATGACACACATTTTTTACACCAAAGTGCAAGACTATGTAGAAAAAGATACCCCATGTAGTGGTGAGTTATTTTTGGTTTGATCCTATTCTAAGATGAGTATATGATTATACCTATAAAATACATCCATTAATGACATCATCTCATTGCTAGATATGGCATTGATAATAATGTTGATTGAAGGTAAAGAGAAGTCAGACTTCAAAAATTATTTATTAATATCTAAAATTGTCATACATATCCTATTTTTTATGTTATTATTAATAATAGGGAAAATATTATAAATCCACAATAAATAGTCTACTATATTTATGAAGCTATATTTAAGAAGTTTGATAAGTTATTCCACTACCATTAAAGTGTAGATGCTTAAATCTAGAATTCTATGTTAAACTAGTCTTGTGAATTTGATAAATTTTTCTCAAGGCTCCACCATTTAGTTTAAACTTCATTTTATCAAAACACTCACCACCTCACTAGGTAGAATTACTTATTTAATATTCTAACCTTGATTACTTTGATTATTTAGATCACATGTAACCATAAATGCCTAAATTTTGATATATATCCTAAAATATCAATTACAAAACCTCAACAACTTTCCTCCATCCTAGATAGTTACATTAAGGATAAGACATTAGTGTTGATAATATTGTCCCTAGTCTAATGCAATATTACTTACCCTAAAAACACTTAAATTTTCAAATTTTTCAATGTGTATGGGTCAACCTTAGAATCTAATTAACACTTCCATGAGGGTAAGTTCAAAAGAGCTAGTAAAAATACAAGTCAAAGCATACTCATTATTCATCTAGAAAATATCAAGTAATAACCTAAAGATATTAGACATACTATATAATTTCAAAGTGCATAACAAAGTCACTCTACCCCATTCATCCCTACTTTTATATCAATCATAGCAGCAGTCATACTACAAGTTTGAATCACTCAAAATAAAATACATGAGACTTATTTGTCAAGTTACAAGATATATCACTAGATGCATATTAATATATTATATTTCACCCTTGTGCACACACATTCCCACACATAGGAAGAGGCCCTCCTTGGATTATTGGATATAATGAAAATTTTATGAACATCAAAAACCTTTTTATACATATGTATATCTTAGATTAATTTGTGCATTATTACATCAACTCAGTATTATTTTGTTGAATACACCTATCTACTAAGAGGGGGGTGAATCAGTAGATCTCAAAAAGTAGTTCCTTAAAACTTTTAAGATGAATCTTAAACATATGAAAGATTAAATAACTAATGAAAGATATCACATGCAAAAAATCAAAGCTCATTACACTAGATTTATATGTGGAAACCCAAATGGAAAATATACATGTTGAGAATCATGCTAGAAGCTACTATTCTAATCTAGCCTCACAAAATTTGTCACACTGATTGAACCTCATTGGTTAAATTCTAGGACACAAATCCTAAGGAGACACCCATCCCCTATTCTGAGAAATAGCTCACAATGATCTCATTGATCATATATTTAAGGGTAACAACCCTAAGAAGACACCAATCCACTAATTAAGTACCAACTCAGCCTCACTGATGGCACCAATAAATAGTTGTGTGGAGCTATAACTCCATTTGATGAAAAATAGAATCATAATATAATCTAGGTCTATTCCTTGTTGAAATTTTGATCTGTAACTACTCATACTCTACACAATACTCATATGTGCATTCTTCCTCTCAGTCTCTCTTTCTCTATGTAGATTCTTCTATTTGACACTCTACCTAACTCCCTTTTTGCTCCCCTTTTCTATGTTTGAATATGTCTAATTGACACTCTACATAATTATTTTTTTGTGTCTTAGTTTTTCTATTTGACATAATATTTTTCTCTCATTTTTTTCATCTCATGAAAAAACACTTAGGTAAGTCTCTTTACTTTATACATTTTTCATTCATGACTTGACTCTTCTCCTTCCAAGCAAAATAACTATTTGTCTTCTTTTTTATTTATCTCTTGAAATTTTACCTTAATTTATTTGATTACAACATTCACAAAATTTAAATGATTCTAAGATTAGTCATTTTTTGTTTATAGATAATTAAAATAACTGACTATTAATTTCCTTCAATTGTCATGCCAGATTATTATAATTAACTCACTTTATCAGATCTTTGAATGCTTTCTAACTTTAAAACACATCTATTAGATCTTAAGACTCTATCTCCTATAATATTTTGTATATTATTATATGCATGATCCTTACTTAACACACTAGTTAACTATTGAGCTCCTTGCATCATCTTGCTTCCTCCTGTGTCTTTGGATTGCTTTCTCTCGATTGATATCATCAAAGATGATCGATCCTTAACTAACAGTTGTGTCACTAAATAATGATCACTTTATTCCATCTAGGTCTTTATGATTCATTAGATCTTTCCTATCCAAGCTCTTCCATACCATCTGATCTTAGCAGATGCATAATCCTTAACTAAGTTAATCATTAACCTTCAACATGTAGACCTCATCTTGATTATTTTTGTGACTATGGATTTATTCCACTCTAATGATCTCTTCAAACTTACTCAGACTTTGTCTCACTTCTATACCTTTCAAGAGCTCAATGCAACATCTTTCAACACTAATGAAAGTTTCTTACACTTCTTCCAAATTATCCTTTGGAGACTTTTAACGGTTCTTGACCCATCTGATTATATCTTTTGGCTCCTTTACTTGGGGATAATGTTCTTCAGAATAATTATCATATACTCCACCCACACTATTTTTTGGGACTTGGTAAGTTCCCTTAAAATATCCTATAATTAACCTTTAGGACTTTTGTTTGTGGCACAAACCATTTAGAGCATACCCTTTGGACAAATTATTATAGGCTTTTTGTCTAAGGGACTTTAGGATAATTTCCCTGACAAAATGTATAAATGTCCTTCAAAACTTTTGGCATGTACCCTTTAGGGATTTTCAAAAAGCCTTACTAAAAAATTTTGAGTGTCCTTTGCTCCATTCAAATTATCCTTCGGCACTTGTAAAAGTTCCTTATGATCCTTTGAAACAATTTCAAGTGTCTCTTTAGAAACTTTGTAATAAACCCTTTAGAACTTGTGAAAAAGTCCACATACCCTTCACAAATTTTACTTGGGACTTCCTTCAAAAATTTTGTTGTGGACATCCAATAAAGACTTAACCATTTTTCCCAAAATATATCGCAATGAACTTTTTTAGAAAGAATTCGGTGAGGCACTTTTTTCAAAAGAAAACTCTTCCTTCAAAATATTTATTATAGACATTTTATCCATCAAAGACTTAACAATTTTTCTTGAAAGATATCCCAATGCACTTTTTTTGAAAGAATTTGATGAGGCACTTTATCCAAAAAAAGACCAAATCAAAAAATTGAATAAGTGTGGAGACCAAACATCTTGTCCTTTGCATACTTTGCGTTCTACAACACTACTTATCAATGATAACCATTTATAAGATCTTATTGAGTTCATTTCTATTAATTTATCATTAATGATGTTTTCACATACATATTTTTTTATCAATGATAACCATGACACAAATTTCTTCCATAGACTCTGATCTCAACCATGACTTTAAAATTACCAATAATCTCCATCTTTGTCATTTATGGCAAAAACATCCACTACAAAGTAGCACAATCTCTATTTTACACTTGTATCTTGTTCTTTCCCCCCCCCTTTGATATTAATGACAAATAATCTCTACCAAGAGGTTAACTAGCTCTAGCTAAAGTGCACTTCTTTAGGTATGACACTATTCTAGTCCTTGGACCTGTCAGATAAGAATAATTTATGAGAAGTTCCCCCTTAGGCCATGAAATAATTACCTAAACTCTTCATATTCTAGGAGGTAGTGTTGTGAATTTTATACTCCCCCTATAGACATCCATGATCACTAAGAACTAGTAATGTGGTGTAGGAGCTACCATTCCCAACCATTATCTCAGATATTCAAATTGGTCCTTAGGCAAAGGTTTAATGAATATCTCTATAATATGATCTTTTGTTGGAACATATTCTATTGTGGCCTCTTGATCACTAACCTTTTATCTCAAAAAGTGATACTTGATTGATATATGCTTTGTTATGTAGTGCATCAATGAATTATTAGATATATTTATAGCACTTGAATTGTCTCATAGAATCTAAATTGGTCCTTTGAACTCCACTTCAATGTCTTTTAGTGACTGCTTCATCCACAATACTTGAGTGCAACATGACATTGCTGCAATATATTCTACTTCTACTATATATATTGTAACTAACTCTTGTTTTTTACTTAGCCATGAAACAAGTCTATTACCAAGGAAGAGTGCACCAATACTAGTACTTCTTCTATCATTTATGCTTCCTACCCAATCAACATCTATATATGTTATCAAAGTGAAATAGTCACTTGATAGCCTACAATCTAGCAACCATGCATATAGCTTGCATGATGTTTGGTCTTTTTATAGTAAGATATAGAAAACTACCAATCATAGACCTTTACATTGTATGATTCACTTTAGGAGATTCATCACCTTTGCTCAATTTACATCTAGTTATCATGGGGGTGTTAATTGGTTTGCTATCCTCCATACCAAATTTGTTGAGGATCTCCTTCACATACTTGGTCTAGAATATGAATATTCCTTTTTTGGATTGCGTAACCTATAGACCAAGAAAAAATGAAAGTTCTCCCAGAATGGACATTTAAAATTCCTTTTGCATTTGATTTGCAAGCTCTTTTCACATATTGTTTCTACTACCACAAAAAATGATGTCATAACATAGACAACTATGATTAACATATGTCTATTTTGAGACTTAACATACAAGTTATTGTCTGAACATCCTTTGGTAAATCCTTGGTGTTTTAAATTTTGATCCATCCTTGAATACCATGCTCTAGGTGCCTATTTTAGACCATATTGTGATTTCTTTAGTTTTTACACATTGTCTTCCTTATCTATCAGTTGAAAACCTTCAAGTTGTTCAATATAGACTTCTTCTTGCAAGGTTCCATTTAGGAAAGTTGACTTAACATCCATCTGATAGAATTTGAACTTCTTAAAGATTGAGAATGTTAAAAACATTTTGATGGCTTCCAATCTTGCCACTGGGACAAATGTCTCCTCAAATTCTATTCCTTCTACTTGACCATATCCTTTGCAAACAAATCTAGATTTGTTTCTCATAATAGTTCCATCTTCATTTAACTTGTTTTTAAAGACCCATTTTGTGCCTATGACATTCTTGTTTGTGGCTCTTGGAACTAGCTACCAAGTTTTGTTCTTTTCTATTTGACTTAAATCCTCATCCATGGCCTTTTGCCAATTCTCATTTTTACTAGACTCAACACAGCTTTTGGGCTCAATTTCAGATAGTACAATAAAACTTATATGTTCTTTTCTCATTGCATCCCTTCTCATTTAGACTCCTTCATTCATTTTGCTAATGATATGCTCCTTGGGATTATCCTTTTGAACAAACCTTGAGGGTGCCTTTTTAGTCCTCTTTATCTCCTCTTCATTATTTGATATTTCATCCTCAGTTTCTTATTTCAATTCCTTAATTTTGATCTCCTGTATAGGTTTAGTTGCTTCCTTAAGGATCTCTTTAAATTTAACATGGATGCTCTCCACTAACCTATGCAGTCTTTTCTTGTAGTAGACATAGGATTTTCTATGAGTAGAATAACCAAGGAATATTCCCTCTTCACATCTTGACTCAAAAATGCCTAGTTTTTTTCCTCCCTTCATATGTAGCATTTGATTCAAAACACTCTAAAGTACTTGACTAAAGCAAGCTTCCCATACCACATTTCATATGGAGTCTTGTCGATATTCACTCTTAATTGAACTCTAGTTAAGATGTATACTATTGTCTAGAATACTTCTCTCCAATAACCATCTGATAAGTTGGCTTCTTTCAACATTATTCTATCCATCTCCTTGACAGTCTTGTTCTTCATCTCAACAACTCCATTTTGTTGTGGAGTTATTGTAGTAGAGTAGTGTCTCTTAATTTCATGCTTTTCATAGTAGTCTATGAAATTAATTTGAAGTGAATTCACCTCCTTTGTTAGATCTAAGGCACTTGATCTTTCTACCAATTACATTTTCAACCATGGATCTAAAGATCTTGAATCTCTCAAAGGCTTGAGACTTTTCCTTTAAAAAGGTTACCCATGTCATTATAGTGTAGTCATCTATGAACAACATGAAATAATACACTCCTTTGAAACCTCTTATCTTAGTTGGTCCACAAAGATCAATATGAACTATCTATAGAGGATTTGTAGTTACATACTCTTTAGTTTGAAATGATACCCTAATATGTATACTAATCTAACATTCTCTACAAGTTGTGTCTAAAGGATTGGTTATCTTAGGTAGGTGTCTTAAACACTTGTTATAACTTACTTTGACTAAATTGTCAAAGTTAACATGACCCATCCTTTTGTTCCAAACTAGCTCTCATCAATATCTCCTATGAGATAATTTGTATAATTTACCTCAATCAAATTATATATGTTACTCTCAGTCCTTTTTCCTTGTGCAATAGTTTTTCCAGACCTTCTTAGTTCACAACCTTTAGCATCAAATATGACTTTATAGTCATTGTCACACATATGACTAACACTTAGTAGATTATATTATAGCTCTTTAACATGAAAGACATCATGTGCAAGGATATTTCCATCAATATATAAGGTTACTTTGCTTCTAATTTTGACTACAATATTGTCTCCCAAATTGACAGTCCCTTCCTTGCACTCAATTTGGTGAACTTACTCTTTTCACTAGTCATATGCTTTGAGAATCCACTATCTATCACCCATAGATTTTGGTCTCTATAATGTAGCATAGTTTGAGCTATCATATAATGATTCTTCTTTTTCCACATCTCATTTGGCATTTTGACTATAATTTTCTTTGTAATGTCACTAACTTATGAGCACCTATTAACTTTATTAGTCTCAATTCTTTTGGCATTGTTAGATTTTGATTTAACAAGATTTTCTCTACAATACTTTGTTATATGCCAAAAAATATTAAAGTTATAGCATAAGACATCTATATCTAACAAAGGGGAAAATGAAATTTTACTTAAGAAGCATATCCTTATTTTAGGTATAACTTTAAAATAAATTTCGCTATGGCCAAAATGATTATAGCTATAACAATAACCATAAAATGATGAATAATACCTATTTATCATTCTCCTTTGAGGATATAAATGAGGTCTCGTAATCTCTATTTTTTCATGTTCATTACTATTATGTTTCTTTTTGTAGCATCAACCTTGGTATTTATAGGAATAGAGTCATTGATTTTCTTCTTCTCTTCAAGAATGTAGTTTTTTCTTTTTTGAAACCCGACTCTACTACTGCCTTGAATTTTTCATATAAATTCCCAATTATGCTCAACATGGGCCTCTTGACTTTCTCATACCAAATACCTAATCTTTCCTTGGAGGGCCTTTGTGAGCTGATCAATTCATCTAGTATGATAGATCTTTTTTTCAATTTTTGGCCTTTATTAATTTGTTCTTTGGCCTTTTTGAGCATTACTCTTAGGTCCATGATTTCTTCTTCCATATTCAAGTATTCTATGGACTTCAATTGTATGTTAATTTTGACCACATCCTCTAACCTCTTTGCCTCCTCAACTTGGGTCTTCAAGATCACTATAATCTAATCTGATTCCTCATTTCTTTTAGTTGATTTCTCAAATTCCTTTTGACTAAGCTTCTTTTGTTTAGAATTCTATTTTCTAAGATTATCAATTTCTTTTAAATCATAGATGAGTTCACATTAAATATTTACTTCTCCTTCTTCTCCTTCATATTTACTTAAGTCCTCTTCATCTTGGCATAAAGAACTTGATTTAAATGTCATGAATAGGACTTTATTTTTTTGGCCACAAAATCACTATCATGCTTCACTTGAGCTACTATGATCATCCATTGAGTCACTATCTTCTTTTGAATACAACCTCTTTATTATTCTTAAATAAATTTTTCTTCTTCTTGAGATAATAGGATTTTTCTTTTTGATTTTTCTTAGCTAAATCAGAGTCATCGTTCTTTCTATGTGAACATTTAGCAATAAAGTAACCTATCTTTCCATAATTAAATCATTTGAGGGGTAAGTTACCTTTGTATTTACCTGAGCCCTTCTTTAATTTTTTGATGAAATTGGCCTTTACATCATTAACCTCCTCATATTGATAATTAGGAGCTTATTCTTCTTCTACCTGCTTAGAAACCTTGAAATCAACTTCTCTCTTGGATGAGTCTATATCTCTCAGCCTCATCTCATATGTAGTGAAGGTTCCATGTAGCTCATCTACTATGAGCTTGTTCAGATCTCTTACTTAATCAATGGTAGAGATTTTAGAATCATACTTTGATGTCAAAGATATTAAAACCTTTTTGACAATGATTAATTCTTCTATTGTCTCTCTAAGTACTTTGATTGCATTTCCATTCTCATCTACCCTAAGGAGGTAGTCTTCAATCTTCTCATCCTCATTCATCTTGAGGCTCTCAAACTATACCTTATAAATTTAGATATTGGCTTATTTGAATCTTTCATCTCCTTCATAGATGCTCTTTAATTTGACCCATATGTCCTTTACACTTTGATAGTGCATGACTTTGACAAACTCATTGTTTGACAATCCACAAAGAATGAAATTCCTTACTTTGACATTGTTTTCACATTACTTTTTCACTACCTAATCAGTATGATAAATAATAGGGGGTGTGTATCCATTCTCATTAGACATCTAGACATCAAAATCTAAGGAGGCTAAGTATGCTTCCATCTTTATGCTCCAAAAGGTATAATTAGACCCATTAAACAAAGGTTCCTTGTTTGATGAAGTTCCTTTATGATTGGTCATTTTGTGTTCAAACTCCAAGATCTACCTAAGCTAATTAAAATTCTCTCTAAGAACCCTATGGCTCTGATACCAATTATTTAACACACCTATCTACTGAGGAAGGGGGTGAATTAGTAAATCTCAAAAAGTAGTTCCTTAACATTTTAAAGATGAATCTTAAACATATGCAAGATTAAAGAACAAATGAAAGATATCACATTTAAAAAATCAAAGCTCATAACACCAAATTTATACATGGAAACCCAAATGAAAAAAAATAGTGAGCATGCTATCAGAAGCTACTATTCTAATCTAGCCTCACAAAATTTATCACACTGACTGAAACTCATGAGTTACATTTTAGGACACCAATCCTAAGGAGACACCGATCCCCTATTTTGAGCACCAACTCATAATGATCTCATTGATAATATATTTAAGGGTGACAACCATAAGGAGACACCAATCCCCTAAGTAAGTAACAACTCAGCCTCATTGATGGCACTAACCAAAAAATTATGTGGAGCTACAACTCCATTTGATGAAAAATAGATTCATAATAGAACCCAAGTTTTTTCCTTTTTATAAGTTTGATCTACAATTTCTCATGCTCTACACAATAATTATATGTGCATTATTCCTCTCAGTCTCACTTTTTGTGTCTATATTCTTCTATTTAACACTATGCCTTACTCCCTTTCTACCCCCTTTTTTATGTCTAAATATGTCTAATTAATACTCTGCATAGTTCTTTTTTGTGTCTTAGTTTTTATATTTGACATAATATTTTTCTCTCATTTTCAATCATCTCGTCAAAAAATACTTAGATGAGTCTCTTTACTTTATACATTTTGTATTCATGGATTGACTTTTCTCCTTTCAATAAAAATAACTATTTGTCTTCTTTTTTCTCCATCTCTTGAAATTCTACCTCGGTCTCTTTGATTTTAACATTCACAAAATATAAATGATTATAAGATTAGACATTTTTTGCTTATAGATCATTAAAATAATTGACTATCAATTTCCTTCATCCATCATGCAAGATTCTTATAACTAACTCACTTCATTAGACTTTTGAATGCTTTCCAACTTTAAAATGCATCTATCAGATGTTAAGACTCTATCTCCTACAAGCCATTGGATATTATTATATGCATGATCCTTACTTAACACACTAGTTAACTATCAAGCTCCTTACATAATTTCACTACCTTATGTGTTTTTGGATTGCTTTTACTCCATTGATGTCATTAAATATGCTTGATCCTTAACTAAACATTATGTCACTAAATAATGATCACTTTGTTCCATCTAGGTCTTTACACTTCATTGGATCTTTCCTATCCAAGCTCTCATCTATTTTTGATCTTAGTAGATGCATGATCCTTAAATAAGTTAGTCATTAACCTTTAACATATATACCTCATCTTTCTTATATCTATTATTATGGATTTATTCCACTTTGATGATCTCTTTAAACTTGCTCAGACTTTATGTCACCTCTATGCCTTTTAAGAGCTTAGTTTAACATCCTTTGACACTAATGAATGTGCCCTATAATTTTTGTAAATTATGCTTCAAAGACCTGTAATAACCCCTGACCCATTTGACTATATCCTTAAGCTCCTTTGTTTAGGGATAATTTTCTTTAGAGTAATTATCCTATACTCCACCCAAACTATCCTTTAGCTCTTGGTAAGTGCCCTTCAAATCTCTCGTGATTAACCTTAGGGACTTGTGTTTATGGAACATACCCTTTGAATCATATCCTTCAAACAAATTATTGTGGGATTTTTGTCTAAGGAGATTTAGGATAATTTCCTCAATAAAATGTTTAAGTGCCCTTTGGAAATTTTGGCATGTACCCTTCGAGGCTTTTCAAAAATCCTTTTATAAAATCTTTAAGTTTCCTCTAATCCATTCGAGCTATATTTTATCACTTGTGAAAGTAACCTATGATACTTCGAAACAATTTCAAGTGTCCCTTCAAAAAACTTATAATAGACCCTTGGGAACTTGTGAAAAAGCCCACATACCCTTCAAAAATTTTGTTCAGGACTCCTTTTCTTCAAACATTTTGTTGTGGACATTATGTCTGACAAATACTTAACCATTTTTCTTTAATGATATCCCAATGCACTTTTTTGAAATAATTCGGTGAGGCACTTTATCTAAAAGAAAACTCTTCTTTCTAATATTTTTTTGTAGACATTTTGTCTAACAAAGACTTAATCATTTTTCCCAAAATATATCCTAATGCACTTTTTTTTAAATAATTCAGTGAGGTACTTTCTTCAAAAGAAAATTCCAAATCAAAAAGTTGACTAAGTATGGAGACCAAACATCTTGTTCTTTACATACTTCAGGTTCTCCAACACTATTTATCAATGACAACCATTTTAAAGATCTTATTGAGTGTATCTCTATGCCTTTCTCATTAACTATTTTTGCACATACATCTTTTTTTATCAATGACAACCATGACATAAATCTCTTCTCAATAATATAATCTCAACCATGACTTTTAGATTGCCAACATATTTATTCTTCATGATTACATAATCAAAATATTATTTACCATTGTAATTTTTATATTTAATATTTTTTATAATTCAACACTAAAAGTGAATCTCATAAACTAAATGATTTAATTGGCCTACTTTAAGAAATAGTTTACTTCACTGTTGAATGTTATATTCCTTCCTAGCCCTTAAATTTCCAAAAAGAGTTAAACATTTCATGAACTTTACCACTATGTCTTTCCATGAAAATCCTATCTTTCTCTAGGCTTTTCAACATCCTAATTTATTTATTTTTTTCATATATGTTCTATTCTTTTCATGCAATCTAGGCGTAGGCCTAGATTAGGTGGTGTTCCTATTAAATATCTTGAGCTACCCCCTGGACCACCTAAAATGTCTCAAGATAATAACATGTCAAATTATCATAATAATTAGAATGAAAATAATTATAATGATACACATATTGAAAAAAGTATTATAGAATATATATTTGATCATGAGGATAATGAAAATGACAAAGTTCACCTATATCAAGTTAAATCTATTGCATTATTTTAAGAGTGCATTCATGAAACACTTAAAGATATCCAAAGTATATTGCATACTATATTAGAAGCAAGAAAGTATAAAATAATTGATGAAAAACCATGTCCACCTATTGATCATTCTATTAGAGCTATGTGACATCCCCATATTCCCATCTCTCTCCTCTTGAGTACAACATTACACACTATATCTAACATGGGAATGGGGCATGTTTTAAAACCATTGTTTTATAAAATTAAAGCCCATACTATATGGGACCATTTATAATTTAACCTAATTGTTGGTTTTAATACCTATTTCAACACAAGTGTTTTCATCCCCTTTGGTGAATTCTCAAACTTCAAACTTTAGTTGTCAAAATGTGCAATATATTTTATAAACTATAAAACTTTTGGAATATAATGTTACCAACATTGATAAAATTTCTACCAAATCACACATGTTATTGACTCATAATATGTATTGAATATCCCCCTTACACTTGACATATATTTGTACCCTTTTCCAACTAGTTTTATTGCACCCAAGTTCATACTTTATGATGGTATGGGTGATCCTAAGAAACATCTTTGATATTTTTATGTGGAATCCATTGATTATGATTATAATGAAATTATTTATAATAAGCTTAAAATACTATGATGTGTGATGGTTTTATAATCCCCCAATATAATCAGTAAGAGCATTCAAATCCCTAATCGATCAAATTTTAACACATTTTTTTAATCAACATTATTGAAAAGATATCATATACAAAGATTTAAAAGATCAAAAAAGGAACCAAAAAACTACTTAATGAATATTTATTGAGATATAAGATAATTTTGTCCAAAATGATAAATCCAATGGAAGATAAAGAACTTAAAGACATTCAATCAGAGTTTGATTACTAATTAATGTGATTTTATGGTTTTCAAGAAACTAAAATCATTTGATGACTTATTTATTATTTTTAAAGATATGGGAATTAAAATTATTATACTAAACAAGCTTAAGTATTTAGCTAACACACCAACTACATAAACTAAAAAATTTCATATCAAACTAAGTTATAAGATAAAACCTACTGACATTCAAAATGACACAACTACCATAGTTGATATAGTATTGTAACAAACTAATAAGCTCATCTTATATAATGAACCTAAGAGAAAAATGATATGGTTACCTAAGTATTATATTTAGTTAATTCCAAATTTGGTAGAGTGTCATCTCATATGTCTCCCTCATCCTATGATGGTTCATATAAGTCAACCTTTACCGAAATGATATGATGTCAATGACTATTGTGACTATCACCAATGTGAGGGGAATTATACGAACATATTTTATAAACTAAATCACAAGATAAAAGACATTATTGATATTGGTAAACTTAATTTTGAGGATCCTTACACATATTTAGGATTATAAACAAATTATTATCACAAATAAAATATATTTGATAATCCATTACAAGATCATTCTAAAACAACTTTGGAAGTAAAATGGAATATCATTCACATCCTCATCCATAACATTATGTGCACCCATTATATGTGATTATTGGTACATTTATACATGAAATACCTCATATGATTTTGGGACCTTTTATTTATTTTATGACAATGAGATTGTGGATGATGACTCGGATATACATTCCTTATTTATCATGTTATATATTGATCATCATCCTATACATAGTATTGTAATTGACAATGGATCTAGTGATAATGTATGTATAATGACATTATTCACACATTTTGGATACACATGTGATGATTTATTCCCTTCAAATATAATAATAAAATCATTTTATGGGAGGATACAACAAGTTTTTAGTGAGATTGATTTAACTCTTCAGATTGGTCCAACATAATGACCACTACCTTTTCCATTATACCACGTATGAGAGTATTTAATATGTTATTTGACATAATTGGATAAATAATCTCTATTAAATACCTTTCATAGTACATGGTTTTCTTAAATTTATTCATACCAACAAGGTAATTATAGTTTTTGGGATTTGAACATCCTTTACAATAGGAAATATTTGATAGTCAATTATAAAACATACTAAGGTTAATCATGTATGTAAGGGTAAAAAATAGGAAATCCAATTTACAAGGCACCCCATCCTTGAGATACCTTTATATAATATATCTATAGTGGAATTTTTGAGATTCTCATTCATACCTCCATGACCTAACAATTTACCTACATCATAACACAATGTTTAAAAATGGGTAAAGGTAAAAACACCCAACATTACACAAAAAAAAAAAAAAAAAAAAGAACAAAATTGTGGGTTTCATGAATTTATACACCTTACATTACTATTTAATGACCATAAATTATCATGAGACATACATAAAGCATCATAAATTCTACACATTTAAATTTGGCACATATGCATGATCATTGGCAACATGACTAGTTTATTATACCATATTTAGAGTATATAGCATATTATGAGGATACCATAGATGGGATCAAAGACTATAAATTTATTTCCAAAGATTTAAAAAATTCCAAAATTCTAAAAAAACAAATGTTTAATAAAATACAAAAATGTTCAAATAATTCAAAAATACCAAAAATATTTAGCATTTCACATGCTTACTAGTTTTTTCATGTGTTTTTTAGTTTGTGTTAGTAGATATCATATCATATATATATATATATATAGACACACACACACACACACACACACACACACACACACACACACACACACACACACACACACACACACACACACACACACACACACACACACACACACACACACACACACACACACACACACACACACACACACACACACACACACACACACACACACACACACACACACACACATTTCATGTGTATTTTAGTGTGATATAGGAATGCATTAGATGCATGATATTTTAAGCATGCATATGTTGGATCTTCCCTTTTCCATCACGATACACTATATTGGGGGCATCTTGCTTCTATATGATAATGATTGACATAAGTTCTATTGTTTTATAATCATTTTCCATTTTTTTTTTTGATTTTATATATATTACACATTACTATACTCATGTTTATATATTACACAATGTATTTGATACACTAATCTACATGACATTTGCTAACACGTGTATGGAGGGACTAATATCACATGCTTATGCTAATTACTTATATATCATTACTTCATATATTTACATTAGCTTACTTGAGTGCACTTCTTATTTTATTCTTTGTATTACTTATTTAACACTTGAATATGTTCCTTTCTTTGTTGGCCATAGTGACCTGAGTGTTGTTTATTTATGGGTGTCTAGAATTCTTCACATCTTCCAATTGAGTGTGTTTCATTTGAACATGCCCCTTTTTGTGATCTCTATGGACCCATTTTTGGTGTCACATTTTATTAATCTTGCATTTATGCTTGATTTTTTTGAGATTATCATCTTCTATACATTTATATGATTCATATGATGTATCTTATGGATTGTTTTGTATACATATTTTTGTGTTTCATTGATATATCTACTTTGAAATAACACTAATATATGCTTATTTTACTACATTATTTACATAAATACAACATTATTGTCTTATTATTTTGAGATGAGGTTATTATCAATGTTGAAATCCTTAACTTCAAAATGGGGGAATATTTATGGGGGTATGTGATAGAATACATGACTCCTCATACATACAGTTAATAGAATGGGTAGAATTTCATATAATTTACATATTTTACATGATTTAGATATAGATTTTAGATAAAGTTCTATGCATCGAGCACATATTCAGGATATTTTATTTAAATTTTTGATACATATTATACACATTAAAAATTATTGGTTACATTTTGAAAAATATTTATACTTGAGACATATTTGAGGTTCACATACACCAAATTATAGATAATCATTTATATTGTACACACATTTATGCACTAACCTTACCAACATTCATTATTTGAGTTTTTACTTGCTAAATTAGTTGGCTCTTCTTTATTAGTTCGATTGAGATTTTTCACCCTTGATATAATTTTCACTATGATTATATTATTGTGGGTTAATGTGGTTACACTATTTGACTCAGGTGTGATAAACTAGATTGGCTAGATTAATTAAATTCATTTTTATACCAAATTGGGGGAATTATCACCTTCCAATTCCATATTCATATCTCCAAGGTTTAATTTTTAACCTCTCTCTAATGCTTAAACTAGGAAGCATCTCTACCAAGACAAAATTACCAAGGGGAAACATGGTTGCCTTAACACACAGGTGTACTTATTCCTTTCTCTATTTATTTTAATTAATTTTAAAATATTAAATTTTAGATTATATACATTAATTACACTTATAATGTGTTCTGGGTTATAGGTCATTGACATACAACAAATTCAAGTGGGATCAAACAAAGATGATTTATGTTGTGCACACTATGATATGTTTTCTTTGCTTTAACCTAGTAATTTCATCCTTATTCATTACTAGATTTAATGAGATAAAATGTAGATTCTTAAATAATAATTTATATGTAAAACTAAACTTTTACATTTAAAAAATATATCTCAAGGATCTATCCTTTAGTTTGACCTTCCTTGCAGCCAAAAGGCTAACAATCACCACCTTACTGGGTCTAATTACTTATTTCTTAATCCAAAACTAATTACTATAATTAGTCACTTGTCACTATAGAACATGTAAAATATGATATATCCTTCACTATTAGTTATAGAACCTCAATATCTTTCTTCCATCTTGGATAATTACATTCAAGATAAGACAATAGCCTTAATGATGCAAGTGTCTTTACATCTTAAACATTAAAATTTTCAAATATTTTAATGTGTATGGATCTTCCTAAGAATTCCATTAACCCTTTCATGATGATAATTTCCAAAGAGCTAGTATAATTATAAGTTAAATCATACTCATTATTCATCTAAAAATATTAAGTAATCACCTCTCAAGCTTAGACACATTATTTAATTTTAAATCACACAACTAAGATATTTTTCCCTATTAATCCTTATTTGTATATAAAGCATATGATAAATCATAATACAAGTTTTAAACACTCAAAATAAAACCCATGATCCATATTTTTCAAGTTACAAGTTATATCACTACATATAACTTTATAGAGTACATTTCATCCTTATGAACACACATTCCCAAACATAGGGGAGAACTACATAATTATGAGGTCCTCCTTCAAGTAATGGTTACATATGAAACACTCATTTATATAGGGGTCTTTAAGGTCAGCTCAATGTCATGAGCCCATGAACCCATTTTTTGGTAAGGTAAGGTAACCTAACCTAAAGTGGAGAGCTCAATTTTGAGCTATATATTGTGATACAAAGCCTATGCATGATATCTAAATAAATTATAGGAAAGGTGAAAAAACTATAGAAAGACATTGGTAGTGACATCTTGATAAAAAAAATATTTTATATAGTTTAATTACATTGAGATTCATATAGTAGCATTGACACAAGTTTCGACAAGTCAATGCAAGTGTCCAGGCATAAAAAGGAGTATTTCCTAAATATGGTGATTGTTTATTAAAAATAAAATATCCTATTTTCACACCTATACATAAAATAATCTATCTAATAATCATTTCATAAACTAATTATTATTCTTTATTTTTTTATTATGCAGTCACAATACTATTTGGCAATGTAATTTCTATATTCAATATTTTTCATAATTCAGCACTCAAATTAAATATTATAAATTTTATTATTTAATTAGTTTACTTTAAGTAATATTTTACTTCACTCTTGATATTATATTAATTCATAACCCTTAAATTCCCAAAAATGGTTAAACATAAAGCCATTTTAGGATTAATGGATCTCAAATTTTTGTTTCATAGGATTTATGTCATGTCAAATTAAAAATTTATGCACTACCACGAAAGGATTAAGATCAGGCATGTCAGAGTATTCCTAAGTGAAATAATTGATTAAATCATTGATAATTTCATTATATTCCTAAACTACCTTTTAGGTAAGATTTTCTCCCAAATTGATGATATGTGTCTTCTAATTAGGACCAATGTTAATTTGAATAGTGTATTCCATCATAGAAGTGTGACCCTCTTCAAACTTAAGTATATTATGGGGAATGTGAAGCTCCTCTTCCTTAATTATAAAAACCTCATTATAAAAATCACCCATATGGTAAAGAAGCAAAAGAAACCCTATTATGTGATGTTCCTTGGGTTGTTCATCATATACATAAAGAAAACTATAATTTACTGGTCATAATGATCCAATTACATGGTAAAAATCTCATCCTTATTCTCCTAATAGGATAAAATAATAGGATCCTCTATTGGCTTAATTAGTGTCTTAGTCTTAACTAAAACCATGAATACATTTTTTGAAATTTGAGTATGAGGATTGAACATCGATGAAGAGGAAGTAATATAATCTTCTAATTAATTCTTATCTTGGGTAATAGTATCATAAACACTAGAGAATCTATTAAAAATAATATTATAATTTTTAAAGGATGTTATATTCATAATTATAAGATTTTTAGCCATAAAAAAACCAACAATAGTTAGTGATAATAAAAATTATTTTCAGTATATAAAATGTTCAAGTTGAAGGTAAATGAAATGATATGCTTTTCCACAAAAGTTAATATCATTATCGCACCTACAACAAGATGATAATTGGACCCATCAAAGTTAAATATCTATAAATTCTTAAGTAACACCACTTCACTAGATGAAGGAACATACCATTCCTCAACCTCAAATATGTATATTATACATATGAAAGTAATGTAATATTCAAGTATCCAAACAAGGCCATATGAGATCTTAACCTTTAGATTATATGGGATATCAATACTATTATTTGCTATGAATTTTAGGAAAAAAATTATAGTAAGTCTTTATGGAAGAAAGGTCCCAATAGAGTGAGGATCGAAAGGGAGAAGAGAGGTTACTCTTGTTCTAGAAACTCCAATATAAAATAAGTTGTGTGAGTGGACATGAAAGATATTTATACAGTTTCTTTCTCATGATTTTATATGGGTGGCACCTTGGAAAACTCTATATATGCCTTTGAAACCGACCTATCCATATAATACTCTAGGGATATATAGGATAATGATATTTAGGACTATAGGGATTGATTTATTGTTGAAAAAGAATTGAAAGTAAATGTGTAGCCCTAACATTATTTGGACATTTAATTAATGGAATTAAAATGGTTTAGGATCATCATGGGAAATTAATATTATCTTAAGTGAAATAATTATAACTCTCAAAATATTTTAGAATGGATTCCATTCATCTAGTAAATCTAGAGTATATTAAATATCATGCTATAGCTAGTTTCTATGTCTATAATGTAAAACTCAGTGGGTATAACCTTGGGCCCTAAAGTGACCAGTAGTATAATATTTACTATGGAATTTAACTTAAGGTTTTCATACCCTCAAAGGATATTTATATTGGAGATATATTTGGTCTCACCACAACCCATACACTTCAAAAAATAAAATGAGATAGTTTTCACTATTAATGCATCATTACCATGGATATTTTTACTTATTTATTATATAACCACACTTGTAATAAAGATTATAATAGACCATATAGGATATTTCAATAGTTGAGGGTAACTACCTCATGTCAAATAAGAAACCAATTTCTTTATATCCTTGAGATGGCAAGAAAAAATCAACATCAATATGATTAATCTAAACCTCTATAGGAGATGTAACCTTAGCCAAATGATAAATGCCTAAATATTATAATAATGTCATTTAGTGAGTGGGAGATTTTTTTAATAAATCTAAAAAAGAGATATTCTAGAAAAAAATTTAAGGTCCATAATTAAATAATAAATTCTAATAGGTTTTTAATCCACTATGGTGTCATCATTAAGTAAATAATAATAATAATAATAATAATAATAATAATAATAATAATAATAATAATAATAATAATAATAATAATAATAATAATAATAATAATAATAATAATAATAATAATAATAATAAGTAGGTAAAGAAACATAATCCTAATTTTGTGTGGTGTTATTTACTTCTTGTTTCCAATTGGCATAGTAAAGGAGTTATATTGGTAGTTCTAGAAATAGAGGCTTTGTTAGAGGTCACATTTTTATGAGGTGGGTTTAGAGAAATGTATCATGACACGTTAGGGGGATGAGTGGTTCCTCCTTCTTGATTATTTGGGAAATGGTTTGAATAGATACCAAGAATATAAGTTTAAGGATCAATGGGTTATATTATACTTTTGGGAGGGTCTTTTGGGATAGTCCTAAAGAACATATAAATAAATAGTTGCCAATGGTCTTAAGGTAATATCTAGATAAAAAAAATTTACTCTCTACAAGAATTCATGACACATAAATTTATGGAAATTATACTATTTTTTGGATTGTTGGATCCTTCCATTTTGATCAAATCTCTCGATGTTATTATGATATTAGTTTTGGCCTTGTTATCAATTATTATATTATTATTGATTTATATTTTTTGGATATTTTTATTATTTTTTTGATATTGTTATTGATTTTTGTTTCAATTATGATAATTGGATATTTTTTTAATTCCATGACATTAATGGTAGGTAGGTTGTTCATTGGTTTTGGGCCACCATTTTTATTATTGTTATTGATATTAGGTTGATAATTGTACTTAAATTGGTCATTATTTATGACCCTATCAGTTGTTTCATTTATATTAAGGTTTATTATTTTTGGGACAAGGTTATTTTTTAAATTATTTGGGATGAAAATTTTATTATTGGAATCATAAGTCTTATAACTACTATCAATAGTTACTTGATCAATCCTAAGGACATTGTCTAGGGCTTCTTCAGAATCTTTGTATGGGACCTTTTTCACATATTTCAAGTTTATTTGTAAGGGAGTGGAAGATTGGATCACAAAAATTTAGGTGATTCATCCAAGGGGAACTTACTAATGATTAAATAATCTAATTCTATCTTGTGATGAAATGTGAAATGTATTCATTATATTCTTGTTATATATGTAATATATCTTAGATGGTTTCTGAAAAAGTTTATTCATGTTAAAGGATTTAATAAATTTTGAAATGACATAATTGAAAGAGTGGATTTATATTTCAAGTAGATGATAATACCAATCCAAACATATCCCTTTAAGGTTTTTGGGATTATTTTAGTTACCACAATGTCCTAGGGGATCTAACTTACGATTGTGGCATATGCCTTGATATAAATAATGGGATCCCATCACCATTATATTTAGGAAGATTAGGGAGAGTAAAAGGAAATTATAAACTAATAAAAACCATATTAAGAGGCTCCCAAAGGTAATTTATTTAAGCATATATGGCCATAGAAATAGTAATAAGGCTATAATAATAACCCATAGGTGAAGGGTAAGTAGGAGCCTAAGATAGCCCAACCTAAGTGAAAGGGACTTGAAGAGGAGTAATTTTGTATCTAGAAGATAAATTGGAATACATGTGGATATAACTTATAACATATTATAGAGGGGTTGATGTTTTGAAACCATAATTAATTTTAGGGATGTTAAAAGGAGAACCTAACATGTTTACATGACCAAGTTAGAAATAAGATTTCCTTAACTATTGGTGCACCATATATCCCTAGATATGGGCATGTGATTTTTTATCATGTTCCCATGAGTTGAAAAATAATTGGAGGAGAAGCATGATTGGCCATCAGATCATGAATGTGATATATGAGGGTGTAAATTAACATGTTTTCCACACCATTGAATTAAGATGATATTGGGATGATTAGATTTGGCATTGTTTTAGTTTGTAAATAGGGAGTTAAATGGTATTGATGATGTATTTTAGGTGGATTAAAATATCTAAGGTAATATTATAGTTGTGTCTTATCAGCTAGTAGTGAACACTATTGATGGCATTAACAAGTGGATCATTTTCACATAAGTAATATCTTCCATATTTCCAATCTTGTCATTATAGTATTCAAGTATGGAATCACCATCAATATCCAATTTTTGAAAATAAATTTGGGGAAATTTAAGAAGTTAGGTAATCCATCCTCAACTAAAATCAGTAAATCTCATATCATTATAAGCAATCTGGTTATAGAGGGTGGATAAATTACTTATTGAGGCATGCAACTTTTATTAAAAAAAATAGAGGATGGGATTGAGTGCAATACTCTAGGGATACTTGATTTTTACCTTGATTTAAGTTAGTAAAAGTAACTACTGTATGTGTTTTAAGATGATCAAGTTAGCAATCATGTTTTTCTCTATAGACTAGGATATAAATACAAGACAAAACTAAATCTTGAGTACATGAAAATATAATAATATAACCCATGGGTGTAAATAGTTGTATATCTATTGGATCGTAATACACACTCAATATAGAGGATGTAGGGTTCCAAATCGTATGCTTAACATATGTGATATCATGTCTAACTAGGTTTTGATATATAAATAATGATGTAAAGAAGAGGTTTTAAAAGGGGTATAAAATATATAATAGTGAAACCACATGTAATTAAATTTTTAAAAAAGGTAACCTATATCAAAGATGATAAACTAAACTAAACTAAAAAAAAATTAAATAACTAATTTTAGTTGTATTCCAAGCAAATGTGGCCTAGACAAGGCCTTAAACTATGATTTTAATGGAAAGCTTAAACACCCTATAATATTAAATATTTAGGCATGAAATGAACCTATGAAAGGAAAAAAAACATACATTCTAATCTAATAATAAGCATAACACATCTATGTAGTAAGTAAATAAAAGGAAAGAGATTATGGATTAATATATTTACCTTAAATTATTAGCTAATGTAGGAGCATCAGCTCATTTATGTAAAAATGATGTACATAGTCTTATGAATGTGTATAAGTCAATAATATGTCCTACTGTGCTTTAATTTTTTTATGAAAAGTCATGATCATTTTAGTGTTCACTACCAAAATGCAAATTTCAAGTGTCTAGACTTGTTTAAGTGGTTTTGAGAGGTGTCAAAGATATTTAGTGATCTTTGGAATTATAGGTAGGTTAATAGGTGCCAATTTGATTTTAATATGTTATAATTGTATTTTTATGTTGACAAGTCATACCTATGTTGGAGAATACTTATTTAGGCCATTCTAAAGTTGTATTGGTTATTAAGGATTTTTAGGAGTATAAAACTGATGAAAACTAAGATTGGTTAGTGGATACGTTTCATTACATTAAAACATGAGTAAAACATAGAAATATTAATAAATAAAAAGGGGTTAGTTTGGTTGAATTTTAATATAGAGGATAATATAACCTCTTTAGGCTTGTATATGTAAAGAATTGTACATAGGGAAGAAGCTTTGTAATGTTTATTAAAGAATGGAATAAGAAGACAATCAGGTCTGGTGAAGGATGTGAAGGTATGTACAATATTTGAAAGTCTTTATCAATAAAAGAGATTCAATTTATTAAGGTGAAGAGTTCATTGTATTCTTGTGTGATTAAATTTTGTGTATAATTGTGAGAATAACATGTAATTGTGATAAATCATGAATCTAAGAAACTTAAAATTCTGAAAATTATTGAGATAGTCAAAAAGTTACATGCACATAAGAGGATAATGATTTTTGATAAGGTAAGGACAAGATTGAATTAGTATAATAATTTAATTTTTTTTTTAAATGATTTTTTTTATGATAATGTGATTCATAGCTAGATAATATTAATCAGCTCACTCAAGTTATGTTAAAATATTATTTTTTGATCTCCTCCTACCTAACTCCACACACAACTCTAGAACATGACAGGACACCAAAAAAATTGAATGTTTTCATTTAAATTTGAAATTTTGATCTCTTTTGACTTGTTTGGAGGGAAATTTTTCAGTATATGAGACAACTATATGTAGTAGTTAATAGAAGACAAAACAGAGGAATGTGAGCAACAAAAAATATTACATGCAACAGTAGTTAGAGAAAAGAGAATGTGTAATAGAAAACATAATAGTAATAGAGCAAAAATGGAGTAGTAGGAGAAATATTATAGTAGTATCCTATAGGGGGAGAGAGTAGGGTAAAATAGAGATATAGATATTCCTATAAGTCTTTAGCATATACAACAAAGGGAAGGAGCAGTAGTCTATCAGGAGAGAGTAGTAGGACAAGGGAAAATAGAAGAGCAGTAGTAAGAGAATTGTATTTTTTTACAATAATCAAAGGAAAGGTAATTTTGAGGTTATTTTTGAGTTCTATATTTATACATCTGTAGCTATGATTTTAGGATTTTTTTAAGATTTAAATATTTACAATTATAGTGTTTATTTCTCCACATTCTCTATCTACCTTATTTCATTTGTTTGGTTGTTCATTACTTCCCACTTGGGCCTTTCATTTGGTATTATTTCCTACATTTATTTTTGGTAAAATTATTTCTACATAGCCATTAGTGTTGTATCATTTCCCAATAGGTCATTTAATTATCATATGCCTGTCTTCTTCATTTATACAACTATAAAAAGACAAAGAGTTCATTTTTAAGAAACAATTGATGCAAAAGGAAAAAAGCATAACTTTAGCCATAAGATAACTAAAAGTTTGAAAATTAGTCATATCTATTTTAAAATAATAAATTTATATTAAGTATAGATCTATTTAGGTCTAAAATTCAGTTATATGTTTTAATTGGTATGACATTTGAATAAATAAGAAGTCATGGGTTCAATTATCATAGATGATGCCATGCCTTGAGTTTGAGTTAGATATTTAATGGAGGGAATAAATTTAGTGATTCTGGTAGTTTATGATACAAGTGAATGGTTCTAAGGAAGGAAAAATAAAATTAGGTAGTCTAAAGTTTTATAATTATGTTGGCATTCACTAGTATCTTAATACTATAAAACAAGTGGAATAAATTTGAGTGGGTTTTTGCATATTTACTTATGCACTTCCAGATGAGATCCATATAGTGTAAATTGATTTTAATGGGCCTATTTTTATATCTAAGTGTGATCAAAACTCACTTTAGATGGCTACATATGTCAAAACACATTTTGTTATTTCAATGAGCCATTTTGAATATAACAATGACTGAGAAAACTACTTAACGTTTGAGGATCATAAAGAGTAGATGATAGGTGTTTTATGTCAAATGATTGGCTATCTTTAGTATTTGTGATTGTTAGAGAGAATAAGAATATTTTATTCCTATATTGATATTATTTAGGTCAATATAAATAAATAAGGTTACCTATTTATGAAGACAAGAAAATACTTGATAAAAATGTTCCTCAGTCCACATTAAGTTGGAAAGTGATTTAGATAATTGGAGAGTCTCCATAACTAAAATAAAAATAATCTAGGAAATATGAAAAGGTTAAAATAATCTAGTTATATTTTCACTCTTGAGGTCCTAAAATATTGTAATCCTTGTTGAAGGCCTGTCTAGATCTTAAATAACTATAAATGTTTACAAGATAAAGAGACACATCGATAAGTCATGAAGTCCATAATAAACTTAGTAAAGATTCTAGAATAAGCCAAAAGTCTAGAAATGTGTATTCCAAGATTATGAGAATAGAATGATGCCATAAAAATATTGAAAGAGTCTAACAAGAACATTAAGGAGACCATCAAGATTTTTGGAACAACTTAATATGTAATTAAAATCAAGATTATGAATTAGATTTATTCTAAGAGACCTAGTAGAGGTTTGATAAATGAAATTAAGCATGATTGTTGAATGTAAGTAGTAAGATGAGCTCATTAGATCATTAATATCCCCATTGGCTCTAATTTCAATTTGTAAGATATGTTATAGGTTAAGACCTAATGGACATGATGAAGACCTTAAAATCCTTAGTTTTAAACTCCAAATACTATGGGGCACCTATTCAGTTCAACTTCCTCCTATTGGTATTTAATGACCTAAAGTAAGATTTGACCTTTACGATACTAAGCCTCTATCTACTAATTACTCATTTTACTATTTAAATGTATAAATACAAGTAAAAGAAGAGTATATGAGTGGTTTTTTTGTGGGGAATGATATTTATGACTCATAAAAATATATATCAAAAAATATAAATCAATTCTAACTCTAAACTAATGTTATCACCTAACCTAATATTCTATCAATAGTTAGGATCTAATATATAATACAAAGGAAAATTATAATTATATTAGAAATGTTGATATAATAAAAATATAAATAGGTAGGAAATAAATGTATTGGAAGTTTTGATATAGTATGAAATACAAGGATGTTGCATAACAAAATAAAAGAAGATAAAGAAGGAAGAGGGAGAAGATACTCATTGAATAACAAGTTGATAATGATGTAGGTATGAATGAATAGTATGTAAAAATATCTCGCAAAGTAAAGTGAGTCGATTCCACCTCTTTTTTATTGCACTTCATAGGAAGTACACTCAAGGAGATTGATGCACCAAATGAGTCCTAAAAGAGATATTGTCAATAAAACATCAAGATGAATATATATATATATATATATATATATATATATATATATATATATATATATTCCCCCTCCCAAATCTCATCATGTGTCACAATAGTGCAAAGTGAGGTGGTGATTTTAAAGATGTAAAATCACAAAAGAAATGCTAAAAACAATAATTAAATGAAAGTAAATAAATAACTAAATACATATGCATAGCTTCACTTACCTTTTGGATAGTAAATATGATGATGTATCTTGTCAATTTAAGGTGATAATCAACAAGTGTGATGAAAATAACTAAAATTAAGAGAAAAATAGAAATTTACACAAAAAAAAATTCTTAGTACCAGAAAATTACTTGCTTCATTAGGATTTTAGTGCTTCTTTTGGTTTCTATAAAAAAGAGATACCAAACAAAGGTACAATAAAAATATGGATTATAGAGGAAAATATGAAAAAAATTGAATTTTAGATTGGTATATATAAATATGCCAAAAGTTAAATCATTTAATTTTTTTATTTTGAGAATATGGATAGTTATAGATGATTTGTTTTGGTGTAATGAGAGACTGTGGCTAAAGGACAATGAAGTGGGTGAAAAGGAGGTCACTAGGGATTCACTAAAAAATCCATTAAGGTAGGTTATTTAATTAATTTTTAGATGGATAGATATATTAAAAGTATTAAATCTACATGCTAGGACAAATTCACATAATGTAATTTTCCCAAACAAGCGTCAAAATGTATAAAAGTTTTTGACATGCATTAGATAGGAGATAAAAAATTCTTCTAGTATTTAGGTATTTTTTAGGGCTTAAAGAAGAAATCACCTTAGAAATATAATTATATCGACCATAACAATATAGTTATGAAATGGGAGATGATGAACGTGACTAATATTTTAGGGTAAAGGTCAATTAAATTATATGGTTAAGGGTAGTTGTAATGGTTGATACCATAAAAAAGGTCCATTTAATATTAAATTTTCATAAAATGATTGATACAATATAGGTTTGGCTGATATATTTGAGATGAATTATAAGGATGATGGCATATGGATATAGTTGATAAATTTATAATGCATAAAAATTGGTTGATATAGTATATATCTAACCGATATAGTGTAAATAAAATAGATGATCAAAATAGTTTAGATATGGCTAATACCATTGGGTGTTAATTACATATTTTATATAATAATAAATATAGGCCATGTGTAAATATTTTTCTATTTTTAATTATATTTAAGTTGATTTCAGATTTTGTGAGTGATTATTTGTTACGTATTTTTGTTTATATTTTTTATAGAGGTTACCATGAATATGGTGGATATTGGATGCTAGTTGGCTACCTAATTATTGGCCAAGTTGTTGGATGAGAGAAGAGATCAATCAATTAGCCTAGGATTTAGGGTAATTATGGAGATGTGCCATACTCCCCTTAGTGCAAAGTTGATAGTTATGTTCCTAGGACACTATGAGAGGATCATGGACACATTTATATAGGAGGTGGATGGGGACATGGTGAATATATCCATCACATTGGAGGATGTCCGCTTGATTCTAGGAGTATTGAAAGAGGGCACACCCATGGTTTATGATGTACCTATGCCCATTTTAGAGTGATAAGAGATAACATAGTGGGATAAAAATTCCAAATATTAAAATCAATGTAAGTTAAATTTTATACCTTTGTGTGTGTGTGTGTGTGTGTGTGTGTGTGTGTGTGTGTGTGTGTGTGTGTGTGTGTGTGTGTGTGTGTGTGTGTGTGTGTGTGTGTGTGTGTTAATAATGTCATATATCTATATGGCCATTATTGGCTTGATGACCATGTGTGTGTTGTGTCACAAACCATTTAGAACTATGATGTTATATGTGATATTTTTTGTGTAGATATGCATTATATTATGGAATCATGTATGACATGGGATATAAAATATTGTTTCTTAAAGTGCATGATTTATATTCTATGTTCATTTGGGGCCAAAATACTATGGGTCCCATTAGTCTTTTTTCATGATAGTGGATACATGAGCAGTTTCCTATGTACCAACTAATAGGTTTACCACACCAAATTGAGGGATACATAACTTGAGATAATATATGGGCACAAAATCATAAGGTGAGGAAAATACTAATACAACTCACCTTGGATATCATTCATAGGGATCATATAGTGTATACATCATATCAACTATTTTTAGACTCATAATATACACATCTTTCCAATATATAAGAACAAAGATGAACAATGGTTATCATCTACTATACATGGTGGTCAAAGCCTCAATTTCAATCTTAGTTTATTTTTTATCTTTTTTTTATATTCACCATTTATTCCATTATTTATCCCAACCCATTGGGTGAGACATGTTTAAAAATTGAGAGGGTCACATGGACACATACCACTAGTAGATATCCAAGTTTTGAGACCTCATTATGTACCTAAAGGTAGGAGGAGATAATAATTGTAATAATTAAAAAATAAATAAGATAATGAGCCTAGGGTATATCTCCATGTACCCATGATGGAGGATTCCTTATTAAAACTTAATAGATAGGTCACTTGATGATGGAAAATATCAATAAGGCATCGTGTCTTGGTGGTGCACTAGGAAATTTAGATGGGAGCCTAAGGGATCCAAAGGTGAGATTAATATATTTTATTTAGAGGCATGTAATATGGGTATATTATTTATGAGATACAACCACATGTAGTGATAAATATGTATTAACATTTTTCCAGTATTCTAGATATAAGGATTAATAACAGATTACTTATAATTTTGATATATATCAATATTAGACATTGATGTTTTATATATGTATAAATAATTTTGGATATATATAATTTTATTATTGGATCTATAACCATTCATGTTATGTGTCATAATTAATATGGATATGTGCTTTTGTACATTATAGGTTTATGATAGTCTGTAATATAGAAAGGCACCATGTATGATATTGAATCTAGTATGTGGGTGTAACTAGTGCACTACTTTCACAACATATTAAGGTTTATTAGATGATGGATACAATAAATATTTTTAATAATGTTTTGATATATCATCCAATAGGATACCACACCATGTTGAGTACCACTTATGTTAGGTGTTGAGATGGGCAAAGAATCACAAGGTGGGGAATATCTTAATACAACTAGCCTTCGAGACTATGTCAAGATATTCCTTAGCCTTGGGGATTATCCTTACTAATGGAATGTAGATTCATAAGATACATTTTATTAAATAATATAGGCATATATCTAAGAAATGGTCAGTACACATTACACATGGTGGTCAAATCTTCACTTGTGTACTCAAGTTTTAGGTTAGTTTAATTAGTCATACCTAACAATGCCACTAGTTATCCCAACCCAATAGATGAGACATGCCCAAGTGCTAGGAAAATCATAAGGCTAGGGTCCATTAATGGATGTCCCAATTTTAAGACCTTATTTTTCTCCTTAGGGTAGGAGGGATGAAAATGGTGGAAAACATTAGAGTGATAAAATGAGGAGTATAAGGTAGATTCTAATGTACCTATTATGGAGGCTTCCCTAGAGAGGCCTGACATATGGGTCACTTGATTATGATAAAAGTCATCAGAGCATTGGGTCCTAGTGGTATAATGATAAAGGTGGGTAGGATTTTAGGAGAGTTGGATTAAAAAGGATTAGCTTTTCCTTGGAAACTAATTAGATAAGGAGACCATCCTTGAGAGACACCTAATTATAGGTAAAAAATAGGTACTAAGTATTTGTTGTCATTTTATTTTCTAGTCTTACAGATATGCATGTTAGGGACTAGTGATAGATTACTTAAATTTTTGATATATATATTCATATTTTTACTTTGATTTAGTTTTATTTTATAGATACTATGGTAGTTGATATAGTGAGGAGTCATGATTAAGGCTAGCCACCATGAGATCTTATATGTAGTATGACTATAGACTGATAAAATAACTATGTTGGATCTTATAGTAACATATTTGGGGGAGAATACTAGGTATTTTAGGATAGTTGGAGATACTAATGATAATATAAATATACTACTAAAATTGTGGTTCTAGTAGGAGGAGATATTTGGGTATGCCAAAAAGTGGTTATAGATTGGACTACCTTGGTAGTCGAGTGAGGAACACATGTAGATATCATTAATATAAGTCTTGATCAAGAGTGAGATATTAATTCTTGGATCATATAGTTGGAGAGATAGCTAGCTCAAGTATAGGGATAGGTGGAGGGTTTACAATATATAATTGTGATCATGGTCCAATCCTTGATAGATGATAGATATATAACTTCATTGGTGAGCATGGTCTCTCATTATTTTATGGATCAAGGTGATCCATAGCCATAGATTTGTGAATACATGATTTTATTTTTATGTATAAAATAGTTTGACACATAGATATATATCATTGGATTTTAGGCCTAATTTTTTACAAGGTTGTATATGTTGACATATCACTTATTATGATTTCACTATCATGTTATGATGAAATGATTTTATGTATCTTTCAATATTTTTTATAAAATATGAGCATATGCATGGTACAAAAAAAGTAGGTATAACAATGACATTTTAAGTGAGTTGATAGAAAAATAAACAAAAAAAAATGTGTAATAAATTATTTTTAAACATATGAACAATAAACAAGATAAAAATCTAAGGAAACACATAATAAATAAGCAATATTATAACCAAATTCATACATAAAATCTATATATACTTATCTTACTATGGATTTAGGTGATTTAAACAAGTTAAAACTATTAAATATTTAGATTGTATAACATATATATGAATTATGAAAATCTAAAGTTAAAAGGTAGAGTAATATTGATCTATTGCACTTGTTATTTATAGAAAGGATTAAGAGGATAACATAATTATCTTGTTTCAATTATGATATAGTTTGAGATAGTGAATAGTCATTAGAAATTCCATTAATTGATTATGATCCCTCAGATCAAGAGAATGAATGTTAAAAATTTCTTAGATGGATTGAATAATAATCACACACATACAATGATCAGATTTATCTTGTTACATCTTAATTCCTCACTAACTAAACTATTTTATTTTCTATGGATATTTATAGTTTATAAAATTAGATTTGGCTATTTTTGACTAAGATTTGAGATATATAATATTATGGGGAAGAAGTACATATCTTAGGTTACATGTTTACATTTATACAATCTAGCTATAGTGTATGTGTTTACATTACAAACATGTTGATTTGTTACTTTAGCTACAATTTATGATATATGTATATCATGATGTAATGATCTAACTACCTATTTGTTATGAGGTTGACATAGGAAAACTCATCCCTCAGAGCATGATGGAGGGAGAGAATCATTGGAAAGGGTGACATAGATTGATATGTCAGAGGATAATAAAAAAATCATCTAGAACCCTCTACACACCATAGTAGTTGGTGCATGTTAGACTATGTAATAAATGGTTAGCATAGTGTGCTTATTTTTACTTGTATTAGATAGTTGTTTACTCTTGATTTGCTAGCATGGTTTAAATAGTTAGTTAGAAATTCATCTTGCATCTGAATGATTTGAATTTTTAGATTAAATCTAAATTTTTTATTTATAAATTAAATTTCTATGGCATTAGAAGGATGCTAATTAAATTAAAAATTATGAAATCTTCATAATTAATGTAAAAAATAAATAAAAGTTAGAAATGGCCATGAAAAGGGAAAAAAATCAATAAAAAAATTAAAAAAATAAATGAAAGGACTAAATTAGGGAAATAAAAAAGAAATAAATGCATTCAAAAAAATAACAAAACAAAAAGAAAAACTAAATAAAAAAGGAGGAAAATATTTGAAACTAAGTTATGCCCTTTTATCATGGGAAGTTAAACTGTGAAAGAGGGAGGAAAGATTAGTGGTGGGGAAAGCGTAGCATAAAAAAGATTAAAAAAACAATCTAAAGGGAAAAAGAAGGAAATCTACCGGGTTGAGCCTTTTTTATTTGTATATGGAAGTATTGTTATTTATATTTTGTGTGTGAATCTAAAATCAAAGCACACATTTATTGGAGTAGAACGGTATAGTTAATTTAGATAGTTCAATTTTACCTGGTTCAAATCATTGAGATCCTTGGGCATGCATAACTTAACTTAAGTGAGGTTAAGTTTATAAATAATATGGTATAACTTAAGAGAATTAGCTTAAATGAAAATATAAGATTGATACTTTAGTGACATTTGATAAAAGATGCAACATGCATGGATTTATTCATGGTGTTATGTATTTAAAATAAATATAATGAACATTAAATGTTGATTAATGACTAGTATTTAGTAATGCATGTTTTCATTCATGTGGTAATTCAAAATTTAGAATATTAATACCATTGATATATTCATAGTGGCATTTGATAAAACATGCAACACATATACTCCAATTCATCATAGTAAATAGTATATATTGAAATCTAATCTACACCTCTAGAATTAGCATTGTTTATTGATTTATTAGTCTATTATATGATGTTTTAATATAATGGTAGCAATTTATTAAGAAAATGGTGACTTAATTAATAATATACCTAACTACTTGGGTCTGTACTTACAAACATGAATCTCTATAGTGAATGTGTGATATATTAACCTGATTATCTATTAATGGAATCACTAAGATTTTTTAATGAGGGTTTTTAAATACAAAATATGGCATCTCTATTCTAGCCAATCATAAAACTCTATAGATTTTTTATTCTTAGCATACGAATAGTCCAATAATTTAATCTATATTAAGTGTTGACTTATGCATGGTCAAAACCCCATTTTTACAAGTATTAATCTTAGGATATAGAGAGGCATCAATTTATTTTGTACTAAAGAGTTTTGAGAGTTATAACTGATTTACAGCTACCAGTGGAGTGGAATCACCACATATCAAATTGAAATCCTATATATGGTGTAGTGTGGCATTGAAATGTCTATTTCTAGTCTTTATTAAATGTTATGGAGATGTTATATAAAAAATGGGTATTGTTGATCTTAGTTTAACATATGAGCATTTCTTAAAACACATCTCCAACATGTGTATCCTAGTATTTGAAGTCGTTACTTATCTTGCTTTGAGTATTATTTTATATACAACTAGTTAATTGTAGTCCTCATATTATATCATTTAAAGGTGTCACAATATATTTATTTACCAGCTTATATTATGCTTAATGGAGATGTTGCATTATAATTCTCAACTAGTGTATTATGCTCTACTAAGGCATCGTTGTATCACATAGAAGCATCACTATATTTAATAAGATGAGTATTATTGGATAAATATAAATTGGCTTGGATTCATTATATTCTCAAAAATGTAAAAAATTAATAGTATCTAAAAACATATAGTATTTACATTAGTTGATCAACAAAAATATCCTTTGTTGAGCTATCACCTATCTAGAAGTGTGTATCTTCTTTCTAGATAATTATTTTATTGGAAGCTTAGTGTTTAGTCTATTGAGATTATACCAAAGGATTGAAGATTATTTATAAATTAAAGTATTTTTAAGTATGTTATTTAGTGTGAATAGTAAATAAGGAAAAAAAATTGAAAATAAAAAAGGTTATTTATATTATGGTTGAATTACATACGAATCAAAACAATATCAAAACCCTATGTAAAATTAAATAGTTGAGAATTATGGTATTTAAGTGCCTATATCATGGAGATTTTAAACTAAATATTTATGGATTTATATATAAGCCTTATATTTGATTAGGCATGTTAGATAGATTATAAAACAAAGTCAACATTGTTTGATATGAAATGGTTGAATAATCTCAAAAAAACCTCTTTGGGAATACCAACAACTGTAGGTGTTATGTGTGGTTAATTTATCCTTCAAGGGTTTAATGAGGCATGGGATAAATAGATAACCCAATTTATTCCTTATTTTAATATAAAGAGTTACTTATCATATAATTTATGAATCAAATACATAATGTGAATGTAACATTAAGCCAAGTTATGATATGCTTAATAAGAAATATAGGTTAATATATATTAACAAGGGTGTATTCTTATAGTTATAATTTCATAGGTTGACTATGAACTATGTTCAATAATAAAATATTACCAAGTTAAGGAATGTGTTGATTCAAACCCCTAAAATGTATAGCAAATGTTAGTTTGGATTATCCTATGTTTTTTGTGTGTTGAGTCTTGTTTTAATATATCTACACATGGATTTAAGTTTGAAATATAAGTAAAAAATAAAAATGGTTATGTTGGGTCTTATTCCTAGTATTTTATGTGTGTGTGTGTGTGTGTGTGTGTGTGTGTGTGTGTGTGTGTGTGTGTGTGTGTGTGTGTGTGTGTGTGTGTGTGTGTGTGTGTGTGTGTGTGTGTGTGTGTGTGTGTGTGTGTGTGTGTGTGTGTGTGTGTGTGTGTGTGTGTGTGTGTGATTATATCTAGTCATTGTGATCAAGGAATCCAAGAAGGGTGTTTAGATCATATGTTACTTTCACAATGAAAATGAAATCAAAATGAAAAAAACACACTAACATACATAAAACTATCTTGATTAGATCAAAGGTAGGAGCATGGTGAATAAACACAAATGAATAAAATAATAACTAAAAATGGAAAGAACTCACATAATTCCTTACCAATTCCTTAAGTGATCCAAGAGGTTTCTTCATTTGGCTTTCTCAGATTGTGCTCAAGAAGTCTTCAGGGGCTTGGCTATCTCCATCTCCTCTTGGAACCATGGTGTCTTGTATTTGGATTTGATATGGATTAAAATGGCTTGGATTGGCTCAATTTTGGAATTATAACATTACTATGTCCAAGATCTCCAAATAGAGAAGCAAATACTTATATTTATAGGTTTTGAAATCAAATTGGAATGAGTTAAATCCTAACCTAGGTTTGATTAATTAAACCTAGTAGATTTAAAAGGTGTCTAAACCTCATTATTAGCATGTAATATGTGTGCTTTGAGATATTTTGGACAAATCACAAAAGCTAATGATGAAAACCTAGGATATTCTTTGATTTTGAATTTTCCTTTTTGTTGATTCATTTTATTTATCAAGGATGAATTAAATTAGGATTTGATTAGGATTTACATGTTAATTAATCCCTATTAGGATTTTGAATATTTTATAAGTTTTCATTTAATTTATTTGGGAATTTGGTCTATTTAATTTATTTTTGGGTCAAATTGATCTAATTACATGTGATGAAGCTAAATTTGAGACATTTAGAAATTCTTAGGCTATATATTCAATGGTTGGTAAGAATTGATATAAATTCAGGTATGAATCCATTGATGGCCACTTTTAGATGTCTATAGTATGCTCCTGTTTGGGAAAGCATTGCAATCTATAAGCACATTAACATATTCTCAAAGAATAAAAATGTTCTTTTTGATTATGACTTCAATGATAATGGATGAACTATACGGTACCCCCTTAAGGGAGAAGTTGGAAAAAAGGTTGGAAAATGGTCCCTAGAAAGAAGGGAATGAGTGGACCAAATAGATGATAACATAATGATCTACCCAGATTTGGGTAAAATCATTGAGAATGCAAGTGGGATAGTGTACAATGGTTTGCCCAAAGGTGATTATAAGTATTGTACCATAATAGTGTAAAATATGATATGATAACATAATGATTTTCCCAAAGGCAGATATAATCATTGAGAATGTAGGTAGGATGGTGTAAAATGGTTTGCCCAGAAGTGGTTATAAGCATTATACCCTAATTATGTAAAACAAGACCCTGTTGGGTAGAATAAAGTGAATGATTTTCCAAAAGGTGGTTATAATCATTAACCCTCAAATTGGTGATAACATAATGATTTTCCCAAAGGTGGATATAATTAGTAACAAGACCAATAAAACAATAATTTGCCCATATAGACAGATATAATCAAGATCACATAAATAATAATTATTAGAATGAAACAAGAAATAAAGGATGAAATTGCTAAAACTTCTATTATACTACTCCAAAATAATACTTTTGTTTAGAATTCTTAAAACAACTGATGAAATTGATCTGAATATTCATGTTGAAACCATGAAACCAATGGATGGACCAAGGCCAAATGAGATAGGTGGGGAATGATCAAAACACGTTAGGTTGATATAATGAAATGGTAAGATGGATAAGTGATAGGCAAAGTGATAGGATGGTAGACTAATAGGGTAAAAATAAGAATATTGATAATATGGCACAACTTGAAATTGTCCTCATAGATAGTACACTAAGTCACTCAGGTGTAGTACCACTTGAGGTGTATAATGTTCATAAGCTCATCAAGTTCATCTCCATCTAATGTGGTGAGCCTATATGATCATGTTCCATAGTCTACAATAATGATAAAGGGACCTACCCAATTGGGTTTGAATTTTCTTTTATGATTCTTCTTAGTCATAGTATTCTCTTCATTCTCTTGAGGAAAAGATCACCAAGTTCAAATTTTATGTGTTTCACATGTCGATTATAGTGACCATGGAATCAATTATGGTATGCTTGAAGGTGGTTCACTATGGACAAAAATATCTCATCAAGTAATTCTAGCTCTTATAGGGGAAATAATAAATAGTCTTTATCATCTAAGACATGATTCAGAGAGATACATAAAGAAAATAACACAAACTTAATGAGAAGACTATCCTTAGTTCCATAAATAAGTGAGTATGGGGTGGCATCTATAAGATTGTGGTTATTGGTATGTTATGCCCAAAGGGCATAAAATATCAAAAGGTGACAATCATGGTAGACATCATTGACAATATTTATAAGGATGTTGATAATGGTTTTGTTTGATTCTTCTACTTGGCTATTACCTTAAGGGTAAATTGTCATGGAAAATTTTTGAGTAGTCTTATACTCAGCACATAATGATTTTTCATCTTTATTATTGAATGATATACCATTATTAGATATAATTTTATAAGTTATACCATAATGAAAGATGAGATGGTTGAAGATGAATTTTGAAATTTGCTTTCTAGTCACGTAAGTGAGTGGTATAGCTTTAACCCACTTAGTGAAATATTTTGTGATGGTAAGGATATGTTTATGACTATTAGATGAGGTGGGGTTTCTCTTCCCAATGATATTGAGGCCCTATGTAGCAAATTTACATGGTGTTAACATTGGTTTCAAATTATTGGCTAGGGCATGAATTAGATTGGCATGCCATTGACATTTATTGCTTATTTTCACATATCTAGTTGCATATAGGTCCATTATTGGCCAATAGTAACCAGTATGCAAAAAAATTAAGATAAGATTACCTCATTAGTGTGGGATCCATATACCCCTTCATGAACTTATTTTAATGTTAGTATATATTTTTTCAAAGGTAAACAATGAATTAGGGTTCCATCAAAACTATAGTAATATAGGGTTGGTCTAAGTAAGGTATAATGTTGGGCATTCTAAATGAAGGCTTTGCTATATTTTCAAGATAATTCAAGTGTAATAATATGATTATGGAGGTAAGTGTATAAGTCTAAATACCAATTAGAGCTAAGACCAATAATATCATAGATCATTATGATGGTTGATGGTTCATGAGCTAGTACTAGTAGATTTTTAATGAGAAATTGGTAGTCTTTTGTCATATCTGCATGTAAAATCAAACATACAATGGTATCCATGGAATTTATTTTTCTATTAATTTTCCTTGGTATATGTTCAAACTAGATGTCAAAAAATTTCTTCTTGAGAGTGTCGACCATGGCCTTATAAGGAACTAATTTATTGTCTTTGGTCTAAAAGTTGTCTATAACATAATTGATGATTAAATATGAATCACCATAAAATTTTAGATGAGATATGTTCCATTTTATAGCATGTCAAAGTTATACTACAAATGCTTCATATTTGGCCATGTTTTTGGTACAAGGAAAGCTATTTCTGAATGACTTAGGGATTACATCCCCCTATGGAGTGATAAATAAAAGACCTACCACTGATCCATGTGATATGAATGAACCATCAAAATATAACTTACAGTGTTGCTCTTGAAGAGGTGTGTCAATGATGATCATAATGAATTCATTAAGAAATTGGAATATGAGTAGCTCTATATTTGTAAGGGGTGATTCATTAAGTTGATCTGTAAGAACTTATCCCTTGATGGATTTTTGGTTTACATATTCTATTTCAAACTCATTGAGAAACATGATCCATTTGGCCATGTGGACTTGTATCATTTTTTTTGATAGTAGATACTTGAGTGGATCTAATTTTGAAATGACTATGGTCTTATTATCCAACATGTAATGTTATATTTTATGAGCTATGAAGACCATAGCTAAATAAGTGTTTTTAATGGGCATATAATTGTGATCATATGATACCAGTGTAAATCTTAGATATTACATGGCATGATATTTTATATTGTCATCATGTTGAGCTAAAAGTGCCCCCATGGCTTTTCAATCATTGAGAGGTACAAAAAGAATGGTTTCCCTGGCATAAGAAGCAATAAAACTTATGGATTTGCTAGATAGTCCTTTAACTATTGAAAATATTTTTGACAACATCATCCCAAAATAATGTGACACCTTTATTCAAAATATGTGTAAAAGGATGACACTTATCAGCCAATTAAGATATCAAGAATATAATAGACTAGATCTTACCCTATAAACCATGGAGTTGATTCAAATTGGTTAGTGATGTCATGTTTATCATGGATCATACTTTGGTTGGATCAAATTTAATGCCTTGGTGAGATAAAATGAAGCTAAGAAGTTTACCTGAAGTAACACCAAAAATGCATTTATTAGGGTTGAGCCTAACTTTGGTATTTACAAAGTTGCTCAAATATCCTCCTCAATGTTGCTAGATGATCGGCCCTAATCTTTGATTTGCCTACTATGTCATTGATGTAGTCTTCAATAATGCCATGTGTCATATCATGAAATATGATTGCCATGGATATTTAATAGGTAGCCCCTATGTTATTAAGACCAAATGGCATAACCTCAGAATATAATTTTCCCCATGGAGTGGTGAACATTGTTTTGTGTTGGTCTTCTAGTGCTATTCTAATCTAATTATAGCCTAATAATCTATCCATCAGTGAAATCATACCATAACCCATTATGGAATTGACTATCATGTCAATGTTTGACAATGAAAAGTCATCCTTAGGGTAAGCTTCATTAATGTCCCTGAAATCAATGTAGATTTTGATTCCTTCTATCTTTTTATTGACTAACACTACATTTGAAATCCATTCAAAATAGTTGTTTATCCTAATACATCTCACTTCCAAGATATTTTACACCTCATTATTTACTAATAAAAAAATATAAGGATGCATTTTTCATAACTTTTATTTCACTAGTTTGGCATTAGGATGTACTAAGGTGGGTTCTAAACTAGGCACGTCAAAATAGGCCTAGGAAAATATATCAGCAAATTCCCTCAAAATGGATGCAAGGACTTCATGCTCCTCCTTAATGATGGATG
The DNA here is from genome assembly GCA_037957365.1 of Torreya grandis. Lineage (NCBI taxonomy): Eukaryota > Viridiplantae > Streptophyta > Pinopsida > Cupressales > Taxaceae > Torreya > Torreya grandis. The sequence goes on from JARHVA010000896.1 coordinate 199,586, forward strand.
CACCTAATTTGAACCATTTTAGTTCATCTGGAGTCCTGATGTTAACCTCTAAAGTATCTTTCACTAGAAGGGTTGAATCATCTTCAAGAATAGTGGGAAAAGATTTGAACTATTTTGTAATGTCAAAGTCCTTTATTAGGACTATTTCCTCAAGTTATACTAGGCAAGATGAATCAAAATCCCCTAATAGGAGGGATTGACATGTAAAAAATGTTGTTGGGAACTCTTGAATGATGTGGTCAAAAGATTATTTTTCTTTAAGATTGAATTTAGACCAATAGGCAAGTTCATCATCATTGGTATCCTAAATGATGTGATCAAAATCTTATTCTTCTTTGAGACTAAACTTAGACATGTATACAAGTTCATCATTAGTGGTCTCCTAGTATATAATTGAGTAAGGTTGAATACCCCCATCTTGTGGTGCCTAAAATAGGTTTTCACCACTAGATTGGCCTTTATTTTTACTCTTTCCCTAATCCAAAAGTGCCTCAAAGAGGTTTTCACTTTGGGACCTCAAGTTTTATTTATTTATTTTTGGCTAAGGGTGTTCACTCATCTCCAAAATAGGATTTAGGATATAACTTGATTTAGAATATTTTTTATGGTCTCCCTATGGAATATTATCCCTAAGGTTAAGAAAATCACAAAAGGCCTCATCATTTTAGAACTCATCAATTGGTACATCAGATTCTTGTTGGTCCCAGTCTATTAGTTAGGGATAGGATAATGGTAGTGGATTATGACAAATGAATCATCAAAGGGTAAAAATGGCATTATTTTGAAATAGATTGGTTTGGGCTAAGTCATTGAAATTACTATGATCAGACTCTACTTTACTAATGGCATCATCACCAATAGTCATTGGTGATAGAAATTGAATAAGATATGTGAGGTCACCCCCAGTTGGTGTAAATCCAAGCCCATAGGTTCCTTTGTACTTAATCATATAATTTGGCTCAATTATTACCTGTTGATTTAGTCTGAGACCTCCTCCTTCATAGTCTTGGTTTGTTATGATCTGATTAATAATGGGATATTTTAAACTCTTGTAAAAATTGACTAATTTTTCATTTTATAACCATGATTTATCACCTTTAAGAGGGTCCTATTCTTAGCTAGAGGTTGGTATGATAGTGACATGTGATGGACTATGTAGAAGGCCCTTTCCTTTTTTTCCATTGCATGAGTGGTTTGGATTTTGGTCTTCTAAAGGACTTTGGGTTCTATGGAAGTTTAGCAGTGTGAAAGGTGTCATGGGTCAAGTATTCTCCTAAGCCATTAGCAGAGTTAGTATAATTATTAAATATTTTAGGAGGTGGCATGTGGGAAAGTGAATCAAGGGTATTAGGGTCAATGGAGTTGGCCTCTAGTAAATCAATAAGTATTTCTTTCCCTTTGTCTTATTTGGTGACTGGATTCATGCTAAAATGTTAATTATAGCTCTTAAACTTGGCCTCTAAATATTTACAATGCTCATATGGATTCAAATCTCCTAGAATACTAACCTCTATCCCTGAATGGGAGAACTTGATAAACTAGTGCAATGTTGATGGGACTACATGAATATCATGTAACCAAGGTCTTCCCAAAAGCATATTATATGACAATTTGAGATCAAATATATTGAAAATTATATCATGGTTCAAGGGCCCAAGGATAACTGGCAAGCTAATGGTGCCTTGTGATTCTTATTCCTCATTTCATAGGCTTTGATGGTGATTATTTCTATTAGAGATCTACTATCATGTACCTAATAAATGTGATGATCTTAAGATACATAATATTCAAAATTGATCCATTATCTATGATGACACATTTCACTTTGTGCCTCATTATGTGAACTTCAATCTATAATGGATTATTGTGTAGTAGGCCAAGGGATGAGATATCACTTTGGTTGAAGGTTACTTGTTAGGATAGAGCTAGGTATCTAACTAAATCTTGAATTTTCTCAAGAGATATGTCATTTGGAATTGTCGATTGACAAATAAACTCTATCAAGATGTTTTTGTGGATTGTAGACATATGCAAAAAAATCTAAAATGGAGTTTTGTACTGGTATCTTTTGAATTTGTTATATAATGTCAAATGTCTTTTCTTGGGTGGTGGTAAATGGCTTATTTTGAGGTAGAATAGTTGGTTGGATTATGTGTAAAGTGGAAGATGGTTGTGGGCCTAGTATGGTTATCTTTGACCACTAAGTTGTGATTGTACAATCAAGATTAGGTATAGGACCATTATTGTTAACAAATGATAATGGAGAGTGACCAGATAGGATAAGTATTACTTATTAATGCACTTATACATGGTCATGGCATAATGATGATTTATTATTATAAGGTCTTAACATGGGAATACCTACTTGTTGATTCACTTCTATGTGGTCCTAGGTTAAGGAAGGATTACCATAATGGTTTATTTGATTTGGTATAATTAGCAATGGTCTTGTTTGATTGGTACTTGGTCTTGAATTAATCAAAATGGTAGTAATGTGACCTCCTAAAATATGGCCTACAACTAAATTATAGCTATGTGTAATTGCATGGTAGGTATGTTGGTTGTTTGCACCATATTAGCCTTAGTTTTATCCATTATTTTGATGTTATTAGTTATGCTTCTAATTTTGTTGAGTCTGTTAGTTTAGCATTGGTTATTGATACTATTACTATTGATGTTTCACTAGACATTATTGTGGTTGTTGTTATTATTATTGTGTTGGGGAAAAGGATTCTAATAAATGCCAAAGCTATAATTGGAGGTAAAATCTCCATGATCCAATATGATATCTTTATTTTCTAACATATTCTAAATTACATGTCTAATTTACACACAACACTATAAATTATGGCCATTAACCCTATGAGAATTGTAAAATTATTTTTGCCTATACCAATCTGGCATGTCAATACCCTCACAAACTTATTCTTTGTGAATAGGACATATAATCAAGTTAGCTTCTACAATTTTATGAAATACCAATTCAATGGGCTCTCTAAGGTTAGTAAAAGCATAAGAATTAGGCACATTTCTCCTTAGAGGATGAGGGTTTTGAAAAGGCATAATTTGATGCATTGGTTGCACTGATCTAAGTTATTGTACTTTTTATGCATGTTACAACTACTGAAAAGGTTATTGGTTAAGAGTTAGTTAGAAAGGTGACATAAGTTAAACAAACATTGTTTGCACCATTTGCACATGTCATGACTCTATTACTTCATTGCCTATAACATTCATATTACAGTTGATTTTATTAGGTCTCTTATTGTTATTGGCCCATGTTGGTTACGATGCTTGTGCTTGGATTGGATGTTGATTTTGGTGATTGTTTTGATTTTGATTTGAGCTTTAATATAATGAGGCTAGTTTAATAATCCCTTTATTAATGAGGGATCTTTTAATCACCAAACCTATGTTAATGATATCTTTGAATGTATGTTCACATTTCAACTCCAAATTGTAAGATATTTGAATGTATGGTTAATGTAGCAGCTAATTTCTTGTCTAGTAGATTGTGGGTAAATCAGATTTCAAGGGCTTTCCATCAATGCAGATAGCTTGAAAATATTTCATTGAATTTCTAATTTACTTTTATTAATTCTAACAATGAAGTCTCATTCTCAAGATTGTAAGAGAAGTGTTGTATGAACTTGTCTAAGAGATCATCAAAATTAGGTGATAAATTATTGAGTAACTTTAGGAACCATTCCAATGCTTTCCCTGGTAGGCTTCATGGAAATAATAATAAAAAATAGATGTCATTATAGGACACTATTTGGCATGCCACAAAGAATTATATAAAATGGGCCTTAGGGCCACCTTTCCCCTTATATTTTTCAAAATTTAGTGGCTCATACCCTAGAGGAAATGGTATCTTCAATTACTCCATGTTGAAATGGTAATAACACACATCATCTAAGTTATACTTTTTGATCTATTTCCCCACTTACATGAGGGTAATTACATCTTTCATTTATTGTGATTCTTATGTAAGGAAACTATTGGGATCATTACCCTATTGAGGTGGAGGTTGTGTGGTTACAAGTGGATTAATTTTCCAGAGGTATGATGGAGGCATTTATTTGGGATTATTGGATTGGCTAGGGAATGCACTATGAATATGCATACATGGATTTGTGTGTAATTGTTAAAATTTCATGTGTGGTTGTGAAATATTCTAGTTAGGATTGGGTATGTAGGCCTCATGTTAAGAATAATTCAGTTGAGATGGAAGTATATAGTCATATTGTGCCTATTGAGGTTGAATAGGGACATGTTATCAACTAGTCATACATAGTTGAATAAGAGGAACTTATGAACCAAGACCTTATCACTTAACTTATGGCACATTATGCATGAAAGGGAATTATTACCTAATAGGTATTTGAGTAACATTGGAACTCTTGGTTATGTAAATCCTTATTGGGAAGAATATTTATGTTGGAGATTTAGGATCTATCACTGAACAATATTTATATGTCATTGTTTAGACATATTTTGGTTTTGGATCAACATGTTAGTATGTGACTAAAGAGGTATGTTCATTACTACCTAAAGAGGTGGAACATTAGCTTCCCCTTTTTGAGGTGGAAATATGCTTGGCCTCTATTACATGGGTATGTTTAAATATGCCTTTTGTTGTGGAATATTACTCATCACCTATTGGGGTGGAGTAAGATTCATCACATTCTACTATGGCATGGTTCTGGTCATTAGAAGACTACTTAATCCTTATTTTTAGGTGTTAGATTAAGTATTTGGTTGAGGATTAGAGGTAGTTGGCTAATATTGGGAAGTAGAATTTGAGTTTATAGACCACTCACAATGTTAATTAAAAGTACATTTTATTGTTGACTATGTGTTTGTACACTAACACCACTTTGGTTTAAATTGGATGTTACTAGCATATTATCCACTACATTTTGCTCACTATTCCATGTATAAGTATAAGACACTTCCTCGATGATTGGAGTATTGAACATGTTTTATATTGAAGTGTTTTGCATAATTGGGTCAAAACCCTAATTTTATTGACCAGTCAACTCAAATAAAACTCATGTTGAAGGAAGTGACCAAATAAGAGGATTATTTTACATTATAATATTAATAAAGTTATGCATTAGGTTTTGATAGGTATGTTATGTTGTATACATTTAAATTAATTAGTCCTCTAAGAGGCCTCTTTGTATGACAATCATGCATGGATCTTGATATGGCATTAGTACTATTAGCCAATTTTGGCCCACATATAGAAACTCACCTATATGGATCAATTCTAGAATTCTTGACATGGTTTGATCAAAAATGACTTCCACAAGTTTAGAGTGACCAGATTATCATGACACATCATATAGAAATGAATGGGTTGGATTGATTGTGCATTTAATAAGTTCACTTAGGAGGCCTCCCAAGGACAAAAGACCTTATGGACATGATGTTTTTCATGTTGATGAGTTCCCTATAATTTTTTTTATTTTGATGAGTTCTCTATCTCAAGATATAAGCTTTAAAACTTAAATTTGCATAGAGGGACGTGCACATAGACATCAAATTTAGGCCTCATGAAATAGCCATTTACATTGAAATCTTCCTAAGGTTAAATTTGGAGCTAAAAAATGTTAAAATTGTAGGATCTTAAGTCAATATATAGTTTTGTGTGGGAAAGGATAGTGTTAGTGGGTCTAAGCAGATCGATGGTGCATAATCCATCATGCAAAGGTAGATTAACAATGAGTGAGAAGTTAACAAGTAAGAAAATATTGAAGATAAATGCATATTTTCTAAGTGTCATGACCATGATAGATACTATATAAATCAATGTATTGGGTTCAATCCCTAAAAAAGTAGATTGATAGTACATGTAAATTCAAGAGTTAAAGGGCTAGATTGAATGTGAGGCCACCACATGGTGTAATTGCATTAAATCATGAAACTGATAGTAGGATCCAAAGATTAGATGAAGAGATAACAAATGTCATGATTGAGAATCCTATATCAAAATCAATGTTTTATATTAAAATTATAAAGCTAAAGGACTTCAATAGAGAGAAAATGCGACCTAAGATCGAACTAGGATAAATATTTCGAAGGATGTCATTGAAGCTTAGTTGAGACCTCTATTGGAAAATCTAGAGCACATAAACTTAGTTTTCTTATGTTTTCAATGTTGCATACAATAATTCCTTATCTTTGACAAGCTTTAGAAGTAAAATAGGTCTGTTTAGACCTAATATGGTTTAGGAAAAAAGTTATGTAGTCTATAAACTATTCATTGACATATTGACTATACGAAAACCAATAGGTTAATTGGTTTTCATCTATAATAAAGCTATGATTAGGTTTTGAATAGGGTTAGATATGTGATTATGGATAATTATTTCCTCCTACATGGTCTTATCTTTGACAAGTAAGTATTTATAGCTGCTTAATATATATATATATATATATAGTCATGGCTCTATTAGATCCATGAATATGAAGATTTTGTCCTTACAGTGAGCGATATTAATGTAATTAAGATCTTGAAAAAGATTTGATCCTAGTCATTATGACCCCTTATCCACTCTCCCACATGTTCCCCCCCATCTATCTCATCCATTTATACTAAAATATATGGGTTTTAACCTTAAAAGTGATCCCTCTCTTGGGCATGACTAAACTCTACCAAGATAGAACTTTGTAACCTCTTGAGATAAATAGATGACTATTTTATATTTCATTATTTTGGTATAGTGTATTAATATTAGTTTGATTTGCATATGTGGTATAAATTTCTCCCTTGTCAAGCCCTAATCTCACCTCGATACTATTTTATCTTGTTATGCAGGTCATGTTTAGTTTTTAATGTCATTTGACCGAAGCTAACATGTAGATACATTGAGTAGTTAGTGCCTTGAATCAAGCCTTTCCATCACTTCCCTTAGGGTTTTATCACTTGGTGAAACTTTTCATGAAATATTAATGCATAGCAAACATTTAGAGTTATAGATTCAGTCTTTTCCTTATCTCATTAGTGTTTTTAGAAGTTCAAATAGAGTGGATGAACAATAAATGTAGGTGGATCACCAACATTAGCTTAATTTCCATTTTATTTATCTTTATCCCACTTTTCACCCTAATAATTAGTAGGTTTTAGTATAAATGAGCTAAGTGATACATCAGAGGAGTTAGCCTCATTAAAAATCCTATAAGTTTGACACAAGATTAGGTAACCCATAGCCTAGGGTCATTCCCATGTTGGACTAGATTTGATTAGAGGACCTAAGAAATTTTTTACTTAGCTAGGGTACAATCTAGTACTCCAACAAGTACTATGGCATGATGGTTGCTATAATAAGCTTGATCATTGTTTATATTATAAGACATGTAATATGGCCCTCTTAGTAGACTTGGTAAATTGTCATGCCCTACCTCTATGGATCTATTAGGATCATAGGATAATGGCATTGTAATGTAATAAGGTTGTTATTGGATGTTGTATACAATCATAGGTACACTAGCCAAAAATTTGGCCATCTATTCTTGGTCTTGCTCCGTGTATGGAGGAGTGTTAACCAAAAAATTAGCCAAAGGATTTTGACTTTGTTCCATTTTTTAAAGTTTTATATGGTGGATAGGAATCTATCTCCCAAACAACATCATATCCATAAGGGTCCTGACCAAAGTCTTCTTGTTTGACAACATTTCCATATCCTAGATAATGCACGGCTCCACTATGTGTATAGTGAGACATGGTTAAATCTATGACAAATGTTTTGTAACAATATAGAATTAGAGTTATACAAACTTCAAAAATCTATGCCCAAAAAATACAAAGAGGTTTAAACACTATCTAGCTTGGTCAAGGGTAGATTTTTATCTCCAAAAAGTCTATGTAAAAAATTGGTGAAAATAGTATAAAATCAAATTTATAAAGTTAAATGTTTCACACAAACCAGTTCAAGTAAAATGACCTAAAAACAAAATGCCAAACTCTAATGTCCAAATACATTCCAAATATGTCTAAACTAGGGAAGGGAAATATTGTTAGGTCTTTTGTCCAAACATAAAATCAAAATCTAGGCTCAAAAAGGCTGTGCTAGGACTTTCAAACAAATGTGGCATCAAAATCTAGATTTGAAACAAAGAGATGATGGTTAATTTAACAAATTTAGAATAGTTTGGTTAAGACTAGGCACTTGATTCTAGACATAAACATGATTAAACTGGTATAAAACACAAAATAAATGGCACTTTGAATATGGATTTATTTTATCAAAAAAAGTCACAAAAAATGAATTTTTCCAACTTGAGTAATGGATTACCCTAAGTTACACAACCCAAAATAGAAAGATCTGTATATCAACCCCTATGTGTTGAGGCCTAAATACAAATCAATCAATTTTTGGATCCAAACTTTGTAAAATTTAAACAAAGACTCAAATTAGGTAAACTAGGGTTTTAATGACCAACAAGATAGGCAAATTTAAATAGTATGACTATGATAAACAAAGATATAACAAAGCACAAATGATTGGTTTCAATAATGATAATTTGGAGACAAGACAAGATAAGTCTTTTGAGCTAATTTGAGTAGCACAATGGTGTTATTACTCCCAAAAGATGTGATAATTTTATCTTTCAAAGACTTATATAGCATAAGACTTGAAATAATTTTGGTAGTATAACATTACTCATCTCAATCAAGTGCCATACTCAATGTTTTTGATATAAAAGACTTCAAAGTTAAATTAAGGTGTCAAATGGATGACATACCACCTCCTAAAATAATGGAGTAATGTTAGACATAAGACTCATTCATGATGTGGTTTAAAAAAAAAATAGATCCAACACACCAAAAAATAAAATAATAAATGATATAAATACAAATAATTATATCCTCATAGATCCTATCAAGGTGTGGCAAAGTGGTTGTTGACTAAACCTATAAGTTACGATTGTTTAGATTAATTCCAAGTGTGGTTAACACAAGTGAAGCATCACATAAATTTAGTTCATACTGATAAACTTGTCATGTAAGGGTCTATTCCATTGCATGATGATACCATCATTAGACTTATAAATGGTATCCCCTAATTGACTAGACCTAACTTGGGCCTTCATTACTAAAAGAGAGGTTAACTGCTCAACCCCCTAGCTCTATAAGTATACATTCCTATCTTTGTATACCCCATCATGGATAATTTTTGAAACACTATCGGGAGATGAATCCCTAGGTAAATTATTCCTTAGAGAACCCATGAGAGGTAATGACATCTCTTTCACAAGATAAAATGCATGAAAATAAAGACTAAGTAAAAAGACTTTAGGGTTGTTTTTAGATCACATAATACCATGAAAATTTGGGGAGAGACTAGGAGAATTTCTTTCTACAGCTTGGACTAGGCACCAAATGCAATGAAAATGTGATGTTGATCCTACAAGTTATCAATAGGGTATGGGTATAAAACATACATGTGTTATTATTTTTATGAAATAAATAAACAATAAATAGTTATCAAGTAATTATGAGTGAAGTTTGATTTTAGATACCAAATTGAAATGTGACAATGTTGTTTACTTGGCTCCTTATCCTAAGTGAGAAAGATTGAAACAATTTCACAAAAAACTAATTTGAGAAAAAATCATCTATGTTCATTTTAAGCTTAAAAGTCCAAATGTGCAAGACTTAGCCTAAGTTAGTTTTTAAACAACAAAAGTAAGTGTTCAAGATTAAGCATTTGTTTTAAGCACTTAAATGAAGTATTTCTAAGACTTAGCCTTATAGATTCATTTTAACCACTAATGTCCAAATGTGTAAGATTTAACATGTTCATTAAGGACCCAAATTGAAATGTGCAAGATTTCACTAATTCCTTTTAAAAGCCCAAAATGACATGTTTGATTAGTCTAAAAAAGCAAATTGGTGTTCCAATTCACATATATAACCTATAATTGTCAAATAATAACATCCTAATTTGAATCACTTTCTTAGATGGGCAAATTATGTTTGAAATTTAGCTCTCAAGTTTTGTTTTTTTAAAAACCATAGTGACCATGGCTAGTTAGAGATGATATATGCTAGTTTAGGCAACCATTGATGATCAATCTGAATGGACATTGGTTGATTAAGAATGTCATCAATCACCTATGAACCCAAAGTAAAAACTGACACAAAATTTTAAAAAAAATGTTTGGTTAGGCATGGTTACCAAAAATATTAAGAAAACCTATAAGGTAAAGTTTAGTCAATAGATTTTAATGATTTTGAAAACAAGAAATCTCAAAAAGGAATGTTGAAAAGAATCAAAATGTAAGCATTAGAGAAATTTTTCACTTACAATCAAATTATAGATGGTTTACACAAAATTGGGGTTAGTTGAGTAGAATTTTGGTTGGTTTAGGCCAAACTGATGCCAATTACACTTGATCATCACTGGTCTCTGTGTAGATCTGAGAAATCTAAAGAAATTAAAATACTACCAAAACAAAATAAAAATGTAATTTTAAAAAGATTCAAGAATCCATTTCTTAGTTTTTGACTTGCATATTCATCTCCTTAGTAAGTGGGTGCTCATGTTCCCATCGGGCATGCCATTTGTTGGCAAGGAATCCAAAAAGGGTGATTAGATCATATGTTTGTTTCATAATGAAAATGAAATCAAAATGAAAATAAACATACTAACATTAATAACACTATCTTGCCTAGATCAAAGGGAGTATCTTGGTAAATAAACAAAAGTGAACAAATCAAAACTAAAAATGAAAAAAACTCACATAATTCTTTACCAATTCCTTGAATACTCCTAGAGGTTTCTTTATTTGGCTTGCCCAGATTGTCCTCAATAAGTCTTCATCAATGGAGTTTGGATATCTCCATATCCCCTTGGCACCATGTTGTCTTGGATTTCGATTTGATATGGATTGAAATGGATTGGCTTGGATCAATTTTGTTATTATAACACTATGTGTTTACTTCATTCCCTATATCTTGCATTATAACATTACTATGTCCAAACTCTCCAAATAGAGAGGAAAATTATTGTATTTATAGGTTTTAAAATCATCTTGAAATGAGTTAAATCCTAACCTAGGATTGATTAATTAACCCCAGTAGAGTTAAAAGTTGTCCAAACCTCATGATTATCATGGACTAGGTGTGCTTTGAGATATTTTAGATTTTGGATAACTCACAAAGCTAATGATGAAAACCTAATATATTATATCATTTTGAATTTTCCTTTTTGATAATTCATTTATTTTCTCAAGGATGAATTTGATTAGGATTTTCATGTAATTAATCCCTTTTAGGCTATTTAATATTTTCCAAGTTTTGATTTAATTTATTTAGGCATTTGGTCTATTTAATTGATTTTTGGGCCAAATTGATTTAATTGTATATGATAAAGCCAAATTCAAGACATTTATAAATTATTATGTTAGATGTTTAATGGTTGGTAAAATTTTATCTAAAGTCAGGTATGAAGCCATTGGTGGCCACTTTTAGATTTATACATTCATTAGGTGTTTGAGGGACCAAAATTATAACCATATCAAAATATTTTTCTATAAAATGGAATGAGATGTTTAAATGAATGTTATAACAGGTTTATGAGTTATCTATTTCTATACAAATGATTGATTGACTGTTAGTTATATGTAATCAATATTGAATACTTGTGTGAAATATATATTATGAGAGTGTTAATATATATAAATTTTTGGGTATATTTAGCATATAATGGTGCATCATGGTATGTCCTTATAAGTTATATTTTTTTTAATGATGGTATGTAGTTTAAACTTAGGGTATACATAGGTGGTATAATTCCACACTTGCCTGACTATTATTATATATGTGATTCATTTGATTCTTGAAATTATATGTAGTTTTGAACTATGATAGTATGAGATATCATAGAGTACTAAAATATAAATGTATGCTATACCCAGAAGGTACATACTATACTTGTTATGTCTAGACTCACACCTATGTTTGACTAATTAAATGTATGCATGTTGGTTATTTATATGAATACCATTTTATGTGATAGTTAGTATGACTTTATGTATGCATTCATACAACACTTTAGAGTATAAAAAATTCTCAAATAGAATATTATGTATTTTGTGGGAACTATGACATGATGGTTATATCTAGTTACTTGAAAATAAGCTTGTGTTTCAATGTATTTATAACTACTTTATTATGACTGATTATGAAAAACTGATAGTTATGTCTTAGAATACTAAACTTTGGTAATATGAGTTATCATAGGGCATAGTATGTTTGAAAACTAATTGTGGAAGTTGAAGTCTAAAACTAAATGTGTATTTTACCCAGATGGTATAAACTGTAATCATTATTTCTAATATGGGATAGATAATAATGTAAGGTTAATTCATACATTTGACAAAATAAATGTATGCTTTGATTACTCCTATGTTTATCATGTTATGTGTTATGATTTATAGTAAGATGCAAATTTTATTAATCATGTGGTTGAATTATGTTTGACTAGTATTTCTTTGTTGATATTGAGAAAGGAGTGAGATGGACTTCACTAGCCTACTAGCATCATAATGTCAAATGAAGGTAATCCGATCAAGTGATGTGTATGAATTTTATTGATCTATAGATAATTAATATTTATTATTATTAAAAATTTAGAGAAATTATGTTTAGTGAGGCATTATCATTTTATGAGTATAGTTTACATGTTTGTGTGATATCTTGAAATATAACATATTTTATATGATGCATTACATGTTTAGTTTTATAAATCATACAACAACATATGAGTACTTGTCTCTCTAGATTCTCATGCCATCACTATATACTCATCCATGAAAGGAGGGAAATTCCTTGATGTGATTACTGTAAGGTATCATTGTTTCATGGTTGGTGTGGAAAATCACTTTAGATGATGGTCTTCCTCCCCACAACAGTACTACTTTTGAGATGACACTTGAGATTTCCATAGATACTTGAGTTTAAGACCTACTCTCTATGGGATCAATGTATCTTATTTATGTACATTGTATTATATTGTATTTATTAGTGAAAAAAATAAAATGAATAATTTTAACTACCTATGACTATGGATTGACAACAATGGTTGTATGTTGTACTAGTAATGGCTAGATATTTGTAATTACCATCACTATTTATATTATGATGTGTTTCAAACATTTATAAGTGATTGTTAGATAACATGTACTTATTTTTAATTATCTCACTTAGAATATTCTATATGTTTATTTCTTATATTCTCATGGTGTAATCTATTTATAGTATATTTATTTATTTTTTTAAAAATCACGTATTTCTAGTTTGCACCCAACAGGGTTATTACATATGGTATTAAGCTATGGCTCAAACTCTAGGACCTAATGAGTCCATTAGTGTTTTTATATCCTTATATTTATGATAAAGGAGAATGGTGAAATGTGTGTGATACAATGAGTGTGTACCCTTAGGATCACTTGTACCCTCATAGAATTGTTAAAGGGATGGCTTATCACGTGTCTCGATGGTGATGGTTGTAATTCATGTTTTGTAAAAGAGTACATATCATAGATCATAATTTGTGAATGAGAGATTCCTACCATAATTAAATCATTTGGATCAAACACCTTGATAGTTATTACATATTTACATGGTAATCAAGTCACCTTCATTATTTGAATTTTGTGTTGTGAGTGTTTTAAAAGAATGGGATGCTTCTCACTTAAGTTTATGTGAATTAGTTCTATGTATTATTCACATTAATATTTCAAGACCATTTTGAGATTTTCACCACCTAGTGTAGTGGGAATTTTTTTGTAGTGGAGTATAGTCATTTTTTATGTCATGTATTTTCTCATAACTAGAATAGGGGTGAGTTGTTACTCTCTCACCCTCTTTTGACATCATTATTAGTGAATGAGAGGATTCATATTTTATTGATGTTGATTTAGTGTTTCCTTAAACAAATGGAAACTTGTTTTTGAAATGTTGTTTTGAACTTATTCCTTGGAGTTAATGGGATATATGTCTTTTACTTCTTATCGAGAGAGAATTTAAAGGATTGGATGGATTGATATATCCTTGTGGTTAGTATGTTTCCTCTCTTGGTTGTGGAAATAGATTTTGATACTATACTTATAGATTTGGTAAGTAGGTAGTGATTTGGAAACATTAAGTTGAAGTGATTTCTTTTACCTTATGAGGGTATGTAGGAGTTTTATCTTTGAAATTATAGTTATCTACTTTTCATTTGTGACTCTTTAAGATCACTACTTTATCTAAATTTTGAACTTATACCACATGGAGGGGTAAAACTTGACTTTATATTAATTCTATATTAATAATTATGAGTTGATTATAATTATTATGATATTCTATACCATTTATTAGATTGATATTAATATATTTTGATTATATCATGTTGTTTTGCTAAAGATATTTATTTACCTTTCATTGCTAGTAAGGTATAAGATGTATAGAAAATATTGTTGGTCTAAATTGGGTTGAGATAAAATTCTAACTTATTGTGTGCTAGTCAAGAAAGAAGGGAGACAATGCCACACTTGTTACCTTTATAAGGTTGTAAGGATGATATGATCCTTGTCCTTTTTATGTTATGATTAATTTTAACATTATTTCCTCTTAACTATGAATATAAAACTAAAGGTTAAGCTATTAAATATGACACTCGTTATGTTTGGATAATGGTAACTTAATATAATTATATAATAATTGTATTATTTTTCTTGTATGTATGGTGGTACTCCTAAAATTATTTAGAATATATTATTGATTTATATGATCTATTAGTATAGATTTGTGATTTACTAAACCTTTTTCAAATTTTGGAGATAATTAGATCGTGTAGACCTAAGAGAAGAGTGGTAAATTAGGAACATGAGTAATAATAAATAGGAGTGAAGCCTACTCAATCTCACATTGACACGGTAGTTATTGAGTTGGATCCAATAGATGGGCTTGTCAAAACCAAGATTTGACAAATGAACTTGTCAAATTTAGTCATATGACCATACACATATGTATGGTGGAACATTTATTCCTTAATTTTGTGTACATTAGAAATGTAATATTTCTAGTTCATATTCATCATCATACTTGTCAAGAGATTTATGGAGTAGTGGTAGTAATGGCATGTTATACTTATTAGGAGCTATACGAAGTAGTGATAGTATTAAGTTCTTACTAGGCTCCCCAATATAATTTTTTTTAGAATGAGAGAAACACTCTCTATTCTCCCTGGACATTTGTTAATGGTTTTTATAATGATATCATGTGATTTTTGGAATGTTAATGAAACTTTCATTAGGATGTGTAAGACCCTTTGATGTATTAGAAGTGGATATTCTTGCTATATATAGGCTTGTCTTACTAGTTATGGACATCTGGGTAGTCATGATAGAACTAATTAGAGTAAGTGACACTCACAAATTTTGTTTACATATTACAAAGATGTCACAGTATAGGGTCTTATAGGACTAATACTTGAATAATAATACTATTTGGAAGGATTATGAGGAGATCTACAAGTAAATCTCACATTTATATGCTTAATTTAATATTTTATACCATATTATTACATTGTTGAACAATATTTTTAATTCAAAACTTATGTTGGAATAAGAGTCATCCATGATGATGAATAGATTTAGGGGGAAGGACATTACATCCTAATTCCTCACTAAGCAAAGTATTTAGTTTTACAAGGATATTTATTTGATAAATCTATACTTGTCTATTTTTTACTAAGCTTTGAGATATATATATTGTTATGGGTTAGTAAGATATAACTTAGCTTACATGTTTACATTGCTATGATCTAGATTTAGTGTATGTGTTTACATTATGAACATATTGATATGTTATTTTAGATACAATTTATTATGTATGTATATCATGATGTCATAATCTAACTACTTACTTGTTGTGAGGTTGATGCAGGATAACTCATTCCTCAAATCATCATGGAGGGATAACATCATCAGAGAGGGTGATGTAGATTGAGATGTTGAAGGATGACAAAGAAACCAATTAGAACCCTACACACACCACATTACTTAATACATGTTATATTACATAATAAATGGTTAGCATAATGTGTTTATTTTTCCTTGCATTAGATAGTTGTCTGCTCTTCATTTGCTATCATGGTTTAAATGGTTACATGGAAATTTATCTTGCATGGCATTTTCATGATTTACATTTTTATATTAAACCTAAATTTTTGATTTATGAATTAAATTACTATGGAATTAGGAGGATTCTAATTAAATTAAAAATTCTGAAATTTTCATAATTAATGTTAAAAATAAATAAAAGATAGAAATAGCCATGAAAAGGGAAAAATGAAAAAAACATTAAAAAGCAAAAAAATGAAATGAAAGGACTAAATTAGGGAAATCAAAAGTAAATAAATCCATTGAAAAAACAAAAAGAAAAAGAAAAATTAAATAAAAAAAGAGGAAAATCTTTAAAACTAAGCTACACCCCTTTATCATGGGAAGTTGGAATGTGAAAGAGGGAGTATAGATGAGTGGTGGGGAAAGTGAAACATATAAAGGATAAAAATTTAAGAAAGAGGGAAAAATAAGGAAGTCTACTAGGTCAAGCCTTTTTGATGCCATATACAGGTAAGTACTATTATTTAGATTCTATGTACAAATCTGAAAGCAAATCATAGTTTTTTTAGATAGAATGATTTGGTTAATTTAAATAGTTTAAATTTACCTATTTCAAATCATTGATATCATTGGGAATGTATACATACATAATTAATAATATATCAACTAATTGGGTCTAGAATTGTAAACATGAATCACTATAGTGAATGTGTGAGATATTAACCTAGTTGTCTATTGAATGAGTCACTAAGATTTTTTAGTGAGGGTTGTTAAATACACGTTTAAGCATCACTATTTTATCCAACCATGGAACTCTATAGATTTGATATTCTTAGCATACTAAAAATCTAACCATTTAATCTGTCCTAAGCATTGACCTGTGCATGGTCAGAATGCCAATTATGCAAGTATTAATCTTAGGATATAGAGAGGCATCTATTTATTTTATATTACAGATTTTTGAGAGTTGTATCTCATTTACCATTTGACAATGGAGTGGCCTCACCCTATATTAGCTTGGCAGCCTATATATGGTGCAATGTGGCATTGAACTATCTATTTCAAGTCTTTATTATATGTGATGTAGATGTTGTATTAAAACTGGGTATTGTTGATCTTAGTTTAGTATATGGGAGTTTTTTAAAACACATCTCTAGCCTACATATCCTAGTATTTAAAGTCACTACTTATCTAGTTTTGAGTATTATTTTACATACAACTAGTTAATTGTAAAACTCATATTATATATTTTAAAGGCATCATAGTATATTTGTTTACCACCTTATATTATGCATAATGAACACATTGTAGTCTAATTCTTATCCAGTATATTATGTTCTACTAAGGCATCATTGTATCACATAGAAGCATCACTATATTTTGTAATATGAGTATTATTGGATAAATATATATTGGCTTGGATTCATTATATGCTCATAATTGTAAAAAATTAATATTAATTGAAAACATATAGTCTTTACATTAGTTGATCAGCAAAAAGATCTTTGGCTGAGCCATTTGCTATCTAGAAGTGTGTATCTTCTTTCTAGACAATTATTTTTTAGAAACTTAATGTTTAGTTTCTTGGGATTATACCTTAGGATTGAAGATTATTATAAATTAAAGGATTTTTAAGTAAGGTATATAGTTTAAATAATAAACAACAAAACTCTTTTTGAAAATAAAAAATAGTTATTTATAATATGGTCAAATTACTTATGAATCATAACATTAGCCAAACCCTATGTAAAATTAAACAGATGAGATTTATGGTATTTATAGGCCTATATCATAGAGATTTTAACTTAAAATTTTATTTATTTATATAGAAGCCTCATATTTGATTAGGAATGTTAGCTAAATTTTAAAACATAGTAAACCTTTTCTGATATTAAATGGTTGAATAATCCCAAGAAAACCTCTTTGGGAATTCCAACAACTGTAGGTGTTATGTGTGATTAATTTATACTTCAAGGATTTAATGTGGCATGGGATAAATAGAGAACCCAATGTAGTCCTTATTTTAATGTGAAGAGTTACTTATCATATAATTTGTGAATCAAACACAGAATGTGAATGTAACATTAAGCTAAGTTACGGTATGATTAATAAGAAATGTGTGTGTGTGTGTGTGTGTATTATTATAGTTATGGTTACATAGGTGGATTATGAATTATGTTAAATAATTACATATAATTAAAGTAACAAATGCATGAATTCAAACACCTAAAACATATAGCAAATGTTAGTTTAGATTATGATATGTTTCATGTGTGTTGAGTATTTTTTTTCTATATATACACATGGATTTAAGTATGCAACATATGATCTGAGAAACATTTGAGGTGACAATTCGGGTGATGGTTCTACCCCAATTGGTGGTAGAACTTCCAGGAGCCATAAATTTTTCACCATAGCTTTGTTTGACTCCCCATTTGAACTGTTGGAAAGCTAAGAATGAGGATAACATGGTGAGAGGGGACTGAGATCTGATCTATGGGTTTTGAATCTCAAAAACCCAATGAAAGTGCCACAAATTTCAATTTTAGTAGTGCAGTCTAAAAATAGTAAGTTTTTAAAAATAGTAATCCCTCAAATTCTATATTATTGTAAATCATGGAAGTTGAACCACTTAATCTCCCTTGATATTGGTGACCTTCCACATCCTCCTCCTACCTTCAAAATATTTATACATGAATATGTAACCCAAGATTGAATTGAGACATCTCTTCCCAGAGATAGGCATATGTTGTATCTACAATTTTGAGCAATAAAAATCTCTTCTTAGAGATAATATTATTATTTGTGTGTTCTTTAAATATTCTTCAACCAAGAATTTCAAGTTTTGGATCAATGATATTAGAGTGGTTTGTCTTTAGAGTGTATTATCCCAATGATGAGGTTAGATTATAGGAAGCTTGGGTGGAAAATAATAGAACCAACAGACTATCCACCTATTCACTCCAAATGACCTCAAATGGTAGATAAAATTGAGACATTCGATCCTTTCAAAGAAATGGTGAATGAAGCCCTCCGATAGTAGCAAGCATATATGCTACAACAATTTTCCCAAATTTTCCAACAACTCTCAATGGGAAATTTTGGCTCCTCATCTACAACCCCACATCTTTTTAGTTCCCCAACACCCTTCAAGGTTCAAGTGAATTTGGATATCCCTACATTTGAAAGAAAAATAAATGTTGATGTATTAGAAAATTGGTTGGATCAATTGTTATCCTATTTTTCTATAAACAAATTCATCAATAAAGATAATATTACTTTTGCTCTTTTGAAAGCATCATTGCCTATCAAAAATTGGTGGGAAGTGTACAAAAAGAGATTCAGTACAGATGATATTGGCATTGAGGTAGAACCTACCTAGGATGATTTCATAGAAGATGTAAAGGAAGAATACTACCCCATTAGAGCATATAATGATCTATATATAGAGTGGTAACAACTTTTCCAAGGTAAAGAATAGTCTATTCAAGATTAGACTAAAACTTTTCATTCTCTATTTATGAGATTGGGCATCCAAAAAAGTGAGAAACACAAGGTTCTCAAATATTGTGGTGGACTACAATGGTATATATAGGGAAAAATGGAACTCTTCAATTTGGAAACCCTTAGTGAGGTATACAAGTTCATGATGAAGATTGAGTAGAAGCATGGAAGAATGAATACAAAGATTTAGCCTTCAAAATGGAAAAGTGACAAAAAATGTCAAACACGAGGCCAAAACTGGAAGTAAAAGGAAGGGAAGACTAGAAAATGGTGTGATTACCATATATATATAGCTCACTCCAACAAATAATGTTGATCCATCAAGTCCCTAATTTTTGAGTCATAATCCTCAACATCTACTGCTCTAACTCATATACACCCTACAATCAAAGAGGATGAAAAAGAGAGTATAGATGTTGAACCTGATGCCATTGTTGCTTCATTATAGACCCATGAGGAGAGGACAAATGACAAGGAAAGGTTGTTTTACTCTAAGTTATGGGTGAAAGGTAAGCCTCTAAATTTAATTCTAGATAGTGGGAGTCAAAAGAATTTAATATCTATTAATATTTTAAAAATCCTAAATCTATCCATGAAGCCTCACCTAAAGACATATAGTATTAAATGGTTGAGTCTAAGGAAAAACCTTTGTGTCACCCACCAATGTCTTCTCTCATATGTAATAAAACCTTTCCGAGATGAGGTCTTATGTGATGTGGTCAATCTGGATGTTTATGATGTACTCCTTGGTCAGCCATTCATGTATGATTAACATAAAATCTATGAATCAAGAATTCTAAGGATCGCCCTCAATCTTGGAGCATAGTGTTATAGGGTACTAGAGGTACCACCTTCTACATCTGTCTCTCTGATTAGTCCCAAGAAATTTGTTCTCATGGTGGTCAAGCCAAAAAAATCCAAAAGGATTGATGTTATAGGCTTGACTACACAAACAACACAATAATAGAATAAAATAGATACCAAGTTGAGGAATTTTATGGCCTTCCATCCATATACTAATGGTCAAATAGAAATGGTGAACAATTAGGCTCTATACAGCTCCACAAAGCATAATACATTCCAAGTATGCATTGAGAATCAAATATAAACACGACTACCACACTTGATGAAAATATTGATGCAATGGGGACCATTTATTCTTAAGGAGGGAGGAATGATCTGAGAAACATTTTTGGTGACAATTTGGGTGATGGTTTTACCCCAATTGGTGGTAGAACTTTTGGGAGCCATAACTTTTGCATCATAGCTCTATTTGACTACCCATTTGAACCATTAGAAACATAAGAATGAGGAGAAAATTGTGAGAGGACACTAAGATTTTATCCATGGGTTTTGACCCCCAAAAACCCAATAAAAGTGCCCCAAATTTCGATTTTAGTAGTGTAGTCTAAAAATAGTGATTTTCTAAAAATAGTAATTCCTCGAATTTTGTATTGTTGTAAATCACAGAAGTTGAGCCACTTAATCTCCCTCAAGATTGGTGACCTTTCACATCCTCCTCCTATCTTAAAAATGTTTATAAATAAATATGTAACCCGAATTGGAAGTGAGACATCTCTTCCTACAGGTAGGCATATCTTGTATCTATAATTTTGAGTAATAAAACATCTCTTCTTAGAGATAACATTATTATTTATGTGTTCTTGAAATGTTCTTCAACCAAGACTTTCAAGTTTTGGATTAACATAAGTGCATAATGAAAATTGTTATGTTAGGTCTTATGACTAAGATTTTAACTAGAAGTATGATATTATTTCGTCGTCACGTGTTTGAGGGACTGAAATTATAACCATATTAAAATAGTCTTATAGAAAATGGAATGAGATGTTTAAATGAATGTTATAATAGGTTAATGAGTTCTCTTTTTCTATGCAAATGATTTATTGATTGTTAGTTATATGCAATAAATATTGAACACTTATATGTGGTACATATTATGAGAGTGTTAATATGTATAAATGTTTGGTTTTATTTAGCATATAATGGTGCATCGTGGCGTGTCCTTATAAGTTATATTTCTTTGAATGCTAGTATGTATTTTAAACTTAGGGTATACCCAAGTGGAATAATTTTTTACTTGATTGAATATTATTATGTATGTGGGTCATTTGATTCTTCAAATAGTAATTTTGGTTTTGTGTATTTATGTAGTTATTAACTATGATAGTGTTGATGCTTGAAAGTTTATCATAGGTGGTTCTTAGTGTTTAAGAAACACTACTCATTTCTAACTCTAGAGAATCCAATGCATGAATTGTAGGTTGTGATAATCCTATTATCTTTGGTGGAATAAAGGTAGAACAAGTGGACTATTTCATTAATTTATATTAGTTGGTGGTTGGGAGCCATCATGGCCCAATAGTTTATCTTTGATCTTGAAGATGATTTGTGCTATTTAAAGTTAATTATGCTCAAAATCTAAGTCTAAAGCTAAACTAAGATGAATATTAATGATGAAACTAATCTAAAGTTAATTGACAAAAAAAGATCAAAAGGAAGGGTAAGGTAGAGAAGAAATATTTTGTTAATATTTAACCCAAATATTATGATAAAGTTAAAGTTTCACCTGAACATGCATTTAACCAATATATGAAATGAAGTAGCATAAGCTCAAATCCTATCACACATAAGAAAAGCATTTAAGGATAGTATTAAATAATGTAAATAAGGATTAGGTTCACTTTAAATATTCACCCCTATAAGCAAACATCATTAGCACATATGAAAGAAAAGTGAAGGAAACAAAGAAAGCCTTAGAACATTCAACTAATATAGCATTATCACAAATTAGAAACTTTGCACTTAAATATGTATGTCTAGAATTCACTAGGACCATTCAAATCCAAGATTCAGACTAGAAAAATGAGAAAGAAACCATGATATCAATTTACATAATAAAATATGGATAAACTTTGTAGAAGTCCTTAATTTGTATCAATCTACTCAAAAATTAAAAAATAGTTTTTGGCTCCAAAAAATCTCTCCCCCTTTTACAATTGACAATACCTCTTTCTATAGATAATTCATGAGGTGTGTTAACTATTCATGTCAAATATTAGGGATAGTTGTCCTTATACCATGTTTTGAGAACCCTTTTAGACATTATAAAATGATTAACTTATAGGCAATGTGCTTTACAACTTGCAGTTGCCTTTACAAAATAATATTCTATTTTCAAAAGTCATACAAGCTTAATTACAAAAAGAATATTCCTAATTCAACTAACTTTGAGATCTTTTTGCTAATGTAGTCCATTGTTATTATTGAAAGATATGCATTGCCTATTTATGTTTCTCATCAACCAGATTCAAATTGACCACATAATCCATGAAGATTTCATCCTCTTGGTCTTTCAAGCCTCTAAAATCCATTTCATCTCTCCATAAGGCCTCTTTGATGCTCTTAGATTCACTAATGTTTCCTTTGTTATTAGAATCATGTCCATGATCCTTCTATTGTCCAATCTAGTCTATCCTTAGATATTACTTGTCACTTCTTTCATGACCAAGGTGGCTTTGAGATTGAACTCCTCATCATTGATGAGGCCTATGGAACTTAGTGTAGATGGTTTGATGTTCATAGCTCCAAGTAGGTGATCTATCCTATTTCCCAATTACTTATAGTTTTCAAGGAGGATCTCTAGGTTATTGAACCATGTGTTTAAACCTTTTATATTATATATCAAAAACCCCATGAGTATGTTTAGGTAGGTTAGACTGATTGTCTTAAGATGAATAATTTGGTCCTCATTCAAGATATTAATTAAGTCATATATTTTACCCCTTAAGCTCTGTTATTGATGAATTAGGCTCTTAGCTACTTCATCCTACTAGCTTAATGCATTTTGACTAGACTTTATTAACTTCAAGGAATTGTATATGTAAAATAAATTCTCTTCAAACATTTTAACCATATCATCTAGGACTGATAATACATCTTTTTCCAAATTTTCCTTTTTCTACTACATGCCTTGAGAGAAGCTTACAATTGCTTTGCTTGTTCTTGGGATATTTGAAGCACATTATCCTTAAATATATATCTTTATCCAAGCCTTCTTATTCCCACTATGGTTAAATTTGTCAATGGCTCTACCTTCTAGTAAGTGACCTTTTCACCACCAACCATGACCTTATTCTTTGTGACCCTTTGTAATCCAATTATTGTTGGGTCAAACTTGACACCAAATGAGGATTGGGTTACCTTGGGATCTAGGACTTCCATATGTGTCCTAATTAACTCTCTTGGGGAAACCATCCTTCTTTCATCTTCCTTTTTTAGGGCCAAGATCCATGGCTTGACCTCTTCATGCACTAGGATATTGATGGCTTTCATCATTGCCCAAAGGTGTTGTGTAGTAGGTATTTTTTGCAATTTACCATAGATAAACCATTATAAAATGGTTAGACCATGAATCAAATTATCTTCACTAAATATATTGACTTTACTCAAAGGATGAGTGAATGACACCTTAGGCTTCTTGGTCCTTACTAAAACCATGGCTAACTCAACTTTTCTCTTGAGGGATCTATAAGAACTAGATCTAATGCTTGCTTCCCCTTTTATTCCTTTGTCTTCTCAAATTGAGCTTCTTAAATTTCTTCATCATCTAATTCATAGGATAATGATAACATTTTAAAATCATCTTCAAGTATTTCCTCTAGGTCTAATGCTACCATGTAGATATCCTCAATAGGTGATCCTTATTCCTTTATTAGGGCTGAAGAAGATGTAATTTCATTAGGCCTTATTTCCTCTAGCCTTTTCTCAATCTATTTTTTAGGTTTAGGTTATCATAATGGAGGTATAATAAGTACATTACTTAGAAAATGATATTGTCTTGTCCGTAATTACCATTTATTATCTTCTCCCTTTTGCTCTCTCAACATCCTAGATTCTAGATTGATGTGTTTTTTTAATTTAATGGTGACCTCAGAGAATGAGGAGGATTTTGTGTATATGGTTTCAAAAGGACCAAGATGGTGATCATAATGTATATTTATTCCTTTGGCCTTAAAATTCTCCTTAAATCTTCCATTGGGATCCCACTACATTAGCTCATCAATTTGTAGATTGAAAGATGTCCTATGTTTAGAGGTAGCCTCAATATTGTCCCATTATGAAAAGTTAGTCCTACTAATGGTTATGGGGAGGGTGTTAAGTTGTCCCTTATTTTTGGTATTGCAAAGACAATCTATTCCATTGCAAACTTTATAAACTACTTATTGATCTATAGTTTGAATAATACATAGGTAGGTAGCTTGAGTGGGGTGCATTGTGTCCCTTCAATCATAATGATGGTACAATATGGATATAACCATATGTATCTCATGGCTTAAAAGATATTATTTATTAGGGGGTTGACCCTCATCACTGGGATGCTTTTAATATCCTCACTAAGGGATAGGAAAACACAGTCACATATGAATTGGATGTGATCCCTATACATAAAGATATACAACATGAAGTAATAATGTGAGATAGTTTGTGTCTTATCAGGTGACCATTCCTTAAGGTTGGGAATTTCTATTTTAGTAAGAAGGTCATAAATTAGGTATGCCATCATATGAAATTGAGTTATAATTTTCTTCTTGATTGCTCAAAACTATCTACTCAAACAAGTGCTAATTACTTCTCTAAGAGGAAGCGTGACTTGTTTCTCAATCATGAATTAGACTAAGGGGACCCAAATCTTATCTACATATATATTGGTTATACTTCCACATAATATATTCATCATTATCATGATCATTCTTATTCTAGGTCTAAATTGACTAATGGGGATGTTACTATTAATGTCTGAAAACACTTGATTTCTAGAATATAATCATATGGAAAGGATGCTATTCAAATCATTATCTTTAGACTAGTTATTTTTTATGGTTAGTTATACTTGGGGTTTGGGAAATTTATATTATTTCTTAAAATATATTAGATAAATGTAATAATGTTTCTTGAAATTATGCTCATGAATAATTATGCCCTTATCTATTTTACCATATTTAAAAATGGGAGCAATGATATCAATATAATGAAGTACCTTAGGCTTTGCTATTGCATAATGTAGAGTTATCATCTAGAAGGTGACTATGTCATAGTCGAGCCTTTTTATAAATATGTTCTGATTTTATTCTCTTGTGATGGTTAGTTGTTCTTTAATGGTCTAGAAAAGCTTGAACCAATAGTTGTCCCTATTGTTCATATCTATAACATCAAACTGTGTGTCTTTGAAAATTCTCTCTTCTACAACTAAAGTTAGATAAAGCTTGACATCTTCTTTTGAAATAAATGTTTGTTTTTCCATGGTTGTGAATTTGTTAAATTACTCACAAGTGATCTAAATTTCAATTTTAGATCAAATTATCCTTGCACAAATGCTAATCAAATCTTCCTTGGATTGATTATAATAAACATAGGTTGAATTATGGTTTTCATACTTGATAGGTTTTTTATTAAGGTCTTCTTAGTGATTTAATGGTGGCATATAGTTCAATCAGTGAGCTTCATGCCTTATATTTTATTTGGATCATGTATTTATACCTTTTTCTTTTTACGGGTCCACAAAATCTTAAACTTGGCATATTATGCTTATGTGGCTCTAATGTGCATCATTAGGGCATATATGTGGTATATTTATAATTAATATTGAAAATATGACATTTATCACTTTTGGACATGTGTTAATATTTTATTAGTTGTAAGCCCTTTGAAAATTCTACTTCACCTCACACCATTGGATCTATTTGTATGGATCAATGTGGTTCATTAATCTTGATCTAAGAAATTGAATACCATCAACTAATTTTATATATTCTTTATGGTTGGGACACTCATCACTTCCAAATTCATCTTGATCTTTATTGAAATGTCAACGTTAATCTCACACCATCAGATCATCTCTACTTAGATGAATATGGTTTTTTGATCTTGATCTACTGAATTATGTCCCTTATTTCATGGACCATTGATCTAAATGTATACACTCATTTATATAGCATCAAACTTTTAAATATTCTAAAGATTTAATTTTTTTCTTAAGGTTATTCCATGTGTCATATTTCTATTCATTACTAGGGATTTTGACTTTTCAACCTTCACCACACACCATTATATCTTATTTGGCTAGATCAATGCACTCCATAAGATCTTGATCTAATGGGTGGGATTCCATTATATGATTAATGTTCTTTTACTAAAATTGTGACACTTTTCACCTTCTCATTCATCTCAAGGTCTTTTAAATTATCAACATTGATATCACATCATCAAATCATCTTTGATTGATCAATCACACTCTGTTGGGTCATATTTTGTTGCATACCACTAGATCTTTGGACCACAATGATGACACTTATCACCTTCTTTATTGTTTTATGGATATGTTAGATTCTTGACTTCACACATGATGTTAAATCAATCTTACTTAATCAGATGTGTACCATTGATCTTGCAGTCAGTAAAATAAACCTAAGTCAGGCTCGAGGAATATAAGGAACTTAGGTTAAAAATTTTAGACTAAGGTTTTATTCATGTTGATAAACATGATAACACTTAGGATAAAAATTTTAGGCTAAGTTCTAAAACATAATAAAGGGGACCCCAAAAATGATAAAATACATGTCATAAAGTTTTATCCTAGGTTTTTCAATGTATTAATAAATACAATTATAACTTTTAGGATAAGTTTTTTTAGACTAAGTGTGGAACATAAAAAAGGGACCCTAAATTAGTTTGACCACATTGAGATAAGATGAACAAAGTGGCTATAAAGGTCTAAGTGTAAATTTTTAGACTACAGTTTGCTCATGTTGATGAACATGACTAAGCTTTAGGATAAAAATTAAACTAAGTCTATGACTCAATCAACTATTCTCATCCAAACTACTCCCATGTAAATTTGAATTCAATTCAAAAGAACATGAGCTAGGGTAATTGGACTAAGGGTTTTAACATGGTTCAAATGTAGATTTAATTAGTTTTGATAGACCAAAGGTGAGTAAAAGATCAATTTATCACTGAAGCATAAAACCATAATCATGTTCATTCCCAAATGATATTTCATTGAACTTGCAATGCATAAACACATGCAATAATCATTAGCAACATTACAAGGTGTAAAATAATTATCATATAAAAATATGCCAATTAATCTAAATGATAACCATGTGTGGATGATCTTCAAATAAATATAATGTGAAAACATGCTAATGGTATTCTAATCAAGTGATTTTTCAACTTTAAGGTAAAAGTTTGCACAATTTAAAATAAGGTTCCCTATTTGTCAAAAATGGGGGTATGTTGACCTTAATAAATGGTAACTGTAATATCCCCTACCAATAGAGATATATGAAAGACACAAAACTATGATACCAAAGACCAAAGCTCTGATACCACTGTAATATCCCCTACCAATAGAGATATATGAAAGACACAAAACTATGATACCAAAGACCAAAGCTCTGATACCACTGTAATATCCCCTTCTAAACAGGAAATATAGCAACACAAAAAAATCTGAACCAAGATATAATCGCTGTTGAATAAATTCAGAAGAATCACAATAATATAGTTTCTTAATAACAAATTACAGATTATATCACTTGTCCTTCTAAATTATTACAATTGCAGTCCTCTAATATGCATATAAATATGAAATACAGTCTTGAAAACCTTGGCTTTGCAAATCTGGAAGTGCAAATTGAATTCTGGAAAGTCTCGGCCCTTCTGTGTCGACACACAGTTGCCGTCGTCAGTCGATATGTCGCCGACGTCGGTATCTATCGGTCGGCTTTCTACCGACGTCGGTCTTCAGTCGACCGATGTCGGTCACTGAAACCCTCTATCTGCCGATGTCGGTTCCTGAGCTGATCTGTACGGACCTGTACGGACCTTGCACGGCCGCCAATTAAGCACAACTTCCCTGTTTTCAACCCCTGATCTGAAATATACTATTCTAATACAAAATATCTCTATCTGTATAATTTATTGGATCAAAACTAAATAAAGATAAATACCTGAAATATCTGTAATAACTTTTATGTGAAGTTATCTCTCAACCTTGAAATTCTGTGATAACTTCTGGATGAAGCTATCTCTCAAATCTGTACCTCTGTGATAACTTCTGGATGAAGCTATCTCTCAATTTGGCAATAGATCGGCTGATCTTTCACAACCTCTGAATTGCACACAATGAAGAGTTGACGTTCTCCACTGCAAATGGAATCCTGGAACCCTTGGCTCAGTCTTCACAGAAGAATTTCTCCAATTTCAATAATCAATTCATACATACATAATCAATAATGGCCTCCATGTGAAACCCTTATACCCTCAAAAGATATGCTTGCCCTAATTAGGGTTTTCTTAAATTAGCATTAGGGTTTCTAATTTAAAATTAGAGCAAATAATTAATAATTAATAATTAATTATTAATGAGACCAAATAATTAATATTTGATTAAATCAATCAAATATTAATATCTCCCTCAATATACGTCAGATCCTCAAACCGATCGAAGCAGGTGAATCAGGGAGTGATTCCGCATATTACCATACCAAAATAAAGGTGTTCTGCTGCATGTCAAATATCCCTAAATAATAGGAGCATCAATCAAACATGTCTGAAAGACCCTGAATGAAAACCAAATGTAGAAATTTTGTGAATCAAAGTCAAGCCAAGCTCCATTATGACCCTCTATCCATCATATTAGCCTACAAAGGTCGTATAATAAGCTAATCATCAAATCTGTCAATGTTCACAAAAAAGGGGACATGACAATCTGCCCCTCCTGAAATTGCTTGTCCCCAAGCAATCTCAGAACAATAAACCACTCAATCCTCCTGGATCCCAAATGTAGTTATGCCCTGCACTACTGTGAATCAATGTGAGTACCTGCAATATCATCAGAAGTAAAACAAAGAGGAACCCATAATCAAATTGGCGAACACAACTCAACCAATCTCTGAAATCATGACTGCCCTGGATGTGTCGATACTGTAGACTGTGTACTGGGCAACTGCAAATTTCATCTACAAAAGATGGTGTTAATCCATCCCATAACTGATCCCTCTGTAATGGTGGCACAACCAACCGTACCATACTGTCAAATGTGTGAGAAGAATCAATTTGGAGACTTGAATCCACTGGTATCCCAAACTCCTCAGAATCAGGTACTCCCAAGTCCTGAATATGTGTGTGAGCCTCAACCACATGCTCCTCATAAGCAGCTATAGAAACATACTCATCACCCACACTCAGTGTACTAACATCTGAGTACACCTCCACACTCTGAATGCAAGCATCAGACTCATCCTCACTGTCTAACTCCTGAGTTAGACTCACCTTAAGACAAAGCTCATCCACAACATCCTCAACTACTCTTGCCTGTGAAGATAAGGTGGATAACTCATTACCTGAAGATGTGTTAATATCTCCCTGTACTGGATCAGCATGACTGTCAAACTCATCATGCAAGTGGCTGCATGTCATAGGGAAAGCACTACGATCCTTGGGCCTATTAATTAAATTCTTTAACCACATGCAAGCTCTAGGTGAGACATTTCTCCCTTTTGTCCAGACATACCATAAATCTTCTGCCAAGAGTTTGGAAATTTTATCCCCCTCCTCAAACAAGATTGTGAACATAATAGAGTGCATTGATGCCAATATATTGCTAGAATGAAACTCATCTAAAATATTCCAAAATATTTTAAACATCATGCGAATTTCACCAATACAACCTACTAACATCATAATGTTTTCAAATCCATACCTTACAAATGTTTCAAGTAATCTTGCCCTCCTTGAGAAATGAGGGTCTCTAATGTTATCCAACTTTTCGAAGCTTTTTACCATGGCATAAAGTACCTCTCTCATAATCTGATCATCATGAAAATCAAAGCCAGCTATGATCCTCATCATTTCACTAATGCAAGAGAGAGTTGCAAGTCTTACCACCTCATCATGATGTCTCAATAATCGGGGCTTCACCAACGAATCAAACGCTGGAAATAACGTTGTTTGCATCTCATAAGTATTTGAATGCTCAACCTTGCCTAAATAAGTGTCCAACTCCTCCAAAATTTTTAGAGTGTCATCTGCTTGCTGAAATGGATGATCTAATTTCTTCTTTGCATTGTTCATGCTTTCTTCCAAATCTTTGACCCCTCTTAGAGCCATACTGATAATCGAATTGAACCTGGAACTACCCAACAGGATGGCAAGACATTAGTTCTGATGTGCCCAACAGGATGGCAGGAATTTAGCTCTGATACCACTGTAATATCCCCTACCAATAGAGATATATGAAAGACACAAAACTATGATACCAAAGACCAAAGCTCTGATACCACTGTAATATCCCCTACCAATAGAGATATATGAAAGACACAAAACTATGATACCAAAGACCAAAGCTCTGATACCACTGTAATATCCCCTTCTAAACAAGAAATATAGCAACACAAAAAAATCTGAACCAAGATATAATCGCTGTTGAATAAATTCAGAAGAATCACAATAATATAGTTTCTTAATAACAAATTACAGATTGTATCACTTGTCCTTCTAAATTATTACAATTGCAGTCCTCTAATATGCATATAAATATGAAATACAGTCTTGAAAACCCTGGCTTTGCAAATCTGGAAGTGCAAATTGAATTCTGGAAAGTCTCAGCCCTTCTGTGTCGACACACAGTCGCCGTCGTCGGTCGATATGTCACCGACGTCGGTATCTGTCGGTCGGCTTTCTGTCGACGTCGGTCTTTAGTCGACCGATGTCGGTCACTGAAACCCTCTGTCTGTCGATGTTGGTTCCTGAGCTGATCTGTACGGACCTGTACGGACCTTGCACGGCCGCCAATTAAGCACAACTTCCCTGTTTTCAACCCCTGATCTGAAATATACTATTCTAATACAAAATATCTCTATCTATATAATTTATTGGATCAAAACTAAATAAAGATAAATACCTGAAATATCTGTAATAACTTTTGTGTGAAGTTATCTCTCAACCTTGAAATTCTGTGATAACTTCTGGATGAAGCTATCTCTCAAATCTGTACCTCTGTGATAACTTCTGGATGAAGCTATCTCTCAATTTGGCAATAGATCGGCTGATCTTTCACAACCTCTGAATTGCACACAATGAAGAGTTGACGTTCTCCACTGCAAATGGAATCCTGGAACCCTTGGCTCAGTCTTCACAGAAGAATTTCTCCAATTTCAATAATTAATTCATACATACATAATCAATAATGGCCTCCATGTGAAACCCTTATACCCTCAAAAGATATGCTTGCCCTAATTAGGGTTTTCTTAAATTAGCATTAGGGTTTCTAATTTAAAATTAGAGCAAATAATTAATAATTAATAATTAATTATTAATGAGACCAAATAATTAATATTTGATTAAATCAATCAAATATTAATATCTCCCTCAATATACGTCAGATCCCCAAACCGATCGAAGCAGGTGAATCAGGGAGTGATTCCGCATATTACCATACCAAAATAAAGGTGCTTTGCTGCATGTCAAATATCCCTAAATAATAGGAGCATCAATCAAACATGTCTGAAAGACCCTGAATGAAAACCAAATGTAGAAATTCTGCGAATCAAAGTCAAGCCAAGCTCCATTATGACCCTCTATCCATCATATTAGCCTACGAAGGTCGCATAATAAGCTAATCATCAAATCTGTCAATGTCCACAAAAAAGGGGACATGACAGTAACTTCTAGGGAAAACATAATAATATGTTAGAATTTAGAGACTCTAGTTTAGACTAATAACTAGGCTAATTATTCAACTTGATCAAGCACTATTATTAAGATTAGTTCATGGTTAGAACAATTCTTTCATATGTATAATTAGGATCAAATATAAAAACATAGCCACAATGTGTGTGTGATTTAATTCCACTTACTAATTACCATAGGATTTAGAGAATATCTTCTAGACTCATGACCTTAACCATTAACATTGACTTATAGCATATTTAGATGTTCATTAATAATCATGCTTTAGCTCAGGGAAGGCTTTGGCATTGCTCAACCATTAGCCAAGTGTCCATATCCCTAATAGAAATGCATTTGTCTCCACTCTAGGCCTTGATCCACTACCATCCAAGCATCCATAGCCTTGATGGAGATTACTAGAATCACATCTACTTATAAAGCATTTTGTATTTTTCAACAAGATCTTATTTTTTATATTTTCATATATTTTGTCTTTCTAACAAAGGTTCGGAACTAGATTAGCCAAGTTGTGGGATTTGGTCAAATGTTTGATCTATAGATAGTCATCCTTGATTGTAAACTTTATCGCAAGTAATTAATGTTTTTTAAGTGCAAACATGATTTTGTCTTAATAATTCAATCTTTCACCCTTTATATGCAATATTTCTTGGAACCAAACTTAGATCAGAACAAGGCTTAAAATCTATGGGAATAATTAACCTACTTATTAGTCCTTACTAGTTTATCCAAACTATAAATTTAGGCTCACATTTTAACTATCCATGATCAAATAATGTTGAGGGGTCATACCTGCATTCCTAGTCTATGAGGTTTCTTAAGAAATCATATGAATCTTAATCTAGGGGATGTATAAAATAGACTTATTAAAATCAAGGAACAAATCATGGAAAATAAACACACTAAATAGAAAGCAAGAAATATAAAGTAAATAAAATAAGCAAACAAATATATACATGCACTATGTACAAATAAGGGACAAGAAGGAAATAAAAAGAAATAAACTAAACTAAGCCTACCTATACTAACTCTAACTAGTCTTATAGTTCATTCCGTGAAGAATTCAAGTGGGACGATAAATAAATAGTGCTTTAGGTATTTCCCATTAGTTGACAATGTAAATTATGCTCCTAGCAAGTCTTTTAGTTTAAAGGTATTATCCCCTAGGGTCTCTATAATCTGATATGGGCCAATCTACAAAGGTGTGAAATTCCCATGTTTTCCTTTTGTTTCTAAGGCCTTGTCCCAAAGAAGGACCAAGTCTCCTTGTCTAAACACCTTTATCTTTGAATTATTATCAAACCACCTCTTAAATTTGGTCTGGTGTCTACTAAAATTGGCAAAATCTTCTTCTCTTACATCTTCTATTTGTATGATGTCAAGCAGCCTTAAACTTGAAAATTCATGATCCTCCTCCATGTATTCTTGCATAAACTTGTAGGTTAGGATCTTGAGTATTATGGGAAATATAGGTTCTTAACCATATACTAGAAAGAATTTTGATGCCTTGAGATCTTTCTTGACTCTTTTTTTATCTGCCCAAAGGGCATAATTAAGTACCTTATTCCATGTTCTTAGTTTATCAACTACAAACTTCATTATGGATTTCATCAATTTCTTATTTTTTGATTCTAACACCCTATTACCTTGAGGATAATGATTTGATGTGAACTTAAGAACAATGTTGTCATATTCCCACTTAGTCATCTCAATGGATGCAAAGGCAGATCCATTATCACAAGCTAGAGATATTTGTGTGTCAAACCTTGTACATATGTTTTATTCTAATAATTTGATCACTTATTCAATTTTACACTACTTGGTTGCCACTTTTTCAATATATCTTGTGCAGTAGTCAGTAGAATTTAGAACATACTTGTGACTATCTGATGAATTGGGGTTGATGACCCCCATAAAGTCTAATCCCCATTGGGCAAAGGGTTTATCAATGATTACTGGATTTAATTGCGTGGCAGCCTTAGGCTTTTAGGTGTTGAATATTTGACATGAACGACACTCTCTCACATGCTTTTGAGCATGCTTGAAGATAGTAGGCTAGTAGTAAGCAACTCTAAGGATCTTATGGGTTGTAGTCCTTCTAATTTTTTCATGAAATGTACTTAAGATGTTAGTTTCTTCTTCTTTGGAAACACATCTTAGGTAAATGAATTAAAAGTTCTTTCTATACATTATCCCATCTTTGATCAGAAAGTGGGCTACCTTAAACCTTAAATCTCTCTTTTTCTCTCTGCTTAATCTTGCAAGATAATAACCATTGATTAGCAAATGAAAATAGGATCATACTGATCATTAGGTTGAAAATTTTGTTCTTCTACCTACATAATACTTAGTTTGGGATTGGTATTAGAAATTAACTTAATTAAACCTTGGCATCTTACCAACTCGGCAGTCTTCATCTCTAGATCATAATCTTGAAGGATCAGCTTCCACTTACCTCTCCTTTCTCAAAGTTCACATTGACTTAACATTAGCTTAGTTGTAGGGTTTGACAGAACTACATGCACTTTATTTATAATGATATAGTGTCTAAATTTCTTCACTTATTTGACTAAAGAAAATGCTTATTTTTAAATCAAAGAATAGTTCAACTCAAAAAATTTAAGGTTAGTACTCATGAAAGCAATGGGGTGATCACACTTATGTATCTTCTGAGCTAGAATGATAGCTATTGTATGATCAGAGGCAAAGGAATAAAGATAGAAATATTTAGTGAAATCTAGACTTATCAGTATAGGAGCTTGTCTAATTACTTCTTTGATGTCATTGAAATATTTCTTAGTCTCCTTATTCCATGTGATCTTGACATATTTTTTCAACATGTCATTCAATGGCTTCACAATCTTTACAAAGCAAGAAATGAACTTTATCAAAAAGTTGATTTTACCAAAGAAAGACTTCAATTCCTTCCTAATTTTAGGGGGTTCTATCTTTGATATTGCATTTACTCTATCTAGATCTATAGAGATCCCCTCCTTGGTTATGACATGTCCCAATAATTTTCCCTTTGTTACACAAAATTTTCTTTTCTTGGTATTGAGAAAAATTCCATACCTTTTACACATTTTAAATACCTATTGTAAGTTCATGATGTGGTCTTCCCTATTTAAAAAAAATACAATCAGATCATCCATGTATACAATAATGAACTTACCTATGAGGACTTGGAATGCATGATCCATTTCTCTTTGAAAGATTTTACCTGAATTGATTAATCCAAAGGGAATTTTTTTGTAGGTAAAACTACCCCACTTAGTAATAAATTTAGTCTTCATTATGTATTCCTTTTTTACTAGCACCTGATTATACTCTAAAAATACATCAAGAAAATACATCATAGAAGAACCAGAAATAACTTGGATTATTTGGTCAAGATCATTTATGGGGTAATTATATTTTTTAGATGCTCTATTCCTATTTTTAAATTCAATACATTATTTGATTTCACCATTTTTTTTCCTAATTGGTACTAAGTTAGCTACCCAAGTGGAGTGTTTAATGGGAAACACTATCTTAGAATCTAGTAGATTTTTGACCTCTTTATATATCATTGGTTCTAGGATGGGCTTGGCTAGCCTTTGTTTTTTCCTAAAGGGTTTCCAAGCTTCTTTCAAAGGTATGGTGTGGGTTATCACTCCAGGATTTAAGATCTTCAAGTCATCATAGGACCATGTTATCACATCCTTATACTTGGTTAGAAAATATTTGACTCTCTTAGTTTTAATACTTATGCAGGTTGTACCAATGTTCAATAGCTAAAGTTAATCTAGGGAGATGAGGTTAATTACATTGTAGTCCTTCCCATCTACTTTGGGAATCTTGATAGTATTATCTAGTTTATGTGAATCAAATAATCTCTCTAAGGCTATCATTCCTTTAGGGATATTATTGTCACTCAATTAAATGACCGTGTAATCAAGCTTGCCTTCAACTTTGTCATCATCAAGGGTATTTTCATTGACCACATCAATGATGTGAGCCTTGAATACTCCTAAGCTATTCATGAAGTGTATGATATGCTGATCATCACTGAATACTTTCAAGTGGTTGACATTATCTATCACTAAGGGACATGGGATTAATTCAATGGTAAGGATTTGTAACTTGTAACTTTGATTGGGCATAAGGTTGGTTGTGGATAAATCATGTTTATCGATAGCATTGTTTTATTCCTTAGGGATTGACATAATGTTAAAAGCATCAAAAATTTTAATTAAATCCCATAATCTAAATGTATACTTACTAAGATAGAAAAACTTGCATTGATATATACTTTTCACCTTATTAACTACTAGTTTTGAATCACTAAAGCTAATAGTTCATCAATCTCATGTTTGATTACAATTTGTAATTCAAGAATAAGTTCTTCATAGTCAATAAAATTAATGGTGTATGAGAATTGAAGTCTGTAAGAGGAATTATATTCTTTCCCAATGGGATTGATTAATTCCATTCCTACTCTAGAACTTTATTTGTATCTAGCACTATCAAAATATAAATTCCATAATCTAGGCATATCATGATAAGTTTTAGAGTTACATACCTTTGGGGTGTCAAGAGTGTAAACCCCTAGATCTGAGTTAACCATGTTGACCCTCTCATTGGTTTAATTGTACTCAATCATCATATGTTTCATCTTGGGCTCCCTCTCTGTCTTCATCTAATTGGGAACTCCTTTTCAAGGTAACCACATGTGTGAATATTCAATTGACATGAAACAATTTAAGGCTCATTTCCAATATCTACTAAACATCATTCCATATGCATCATGAATATCCACCACTTATATGTTAATGAACTAGTGTATCCTTGGTTCATAAGTAATCTACATGTGAACCTTCAATAAGTCACCAATTAATTTGAATCTAGATTCATCTAATTGAGTTATAACTCTATTAGATTTAATTGGATTCAAACCTAATTACTCACATATACCTTTAAGAATGATGTTAGTAGAAGCACTTGAATCTAGTAAGAAATTATGCAAATTTTTACCAAAGATCCTGATTGTAAGTAAGAAAGGTGGAATGTCTACCTTATGTGTATTACAATGTTAACATGTGTAAGTTTTTGTGGTTCACTAGAATTTTTAGATAAAAAGTCCAAAAAAAATCCCTTTGTTCTATAATATGAGTCAACTCATGCAAATTAATGTTGTGTTTTATCTTTTTCATGTCCTCCACTACATTATATCCAATCCTATTAGAAGAATTAGATGCATCTGTACTATTTTTGGAAGTACTTCCCTTTGGAAGCTCTAGATTATTGTTTGATGTACTATCAAGAGGAGTGTCAAGATTATTTGGTGGATTTGAGGTACTTAAAGGTTATTTATACTCCATATTCATTAGAGGATAGGTCTTCTTCATATATTTCTTAAAATCATGAATCTCTTCAGGGATATCCTCAGGCTCATTCTCTAATGGGAACTCAAATGTCTCCACCATGAGAGTTAAATCAAGAGATGTAGATGACCTTGAATAACTTGTGGTAACTACATAATTATTTTTATTAGGGACAACTTTAAAAGTGTCTAAATCTTCTTGAAAAGCTTCAAAAGCATTGTAAAATTCTAGATAAAATAATTCACCATGTTTTAAAGTGCAATGAACTCTATAATAATTAGGGAAAGTTACATCACTAAGATTAATATTAAACATGTTATTATTAGTAGATTATTAATTATTATGGTTATTTCTGTTATTTGGGAATTTATTTTAAGTATTATTGAATCTTTGAAAAGAAAAGTTCCTTTTAGAGATTTCCCTAGTATTGCCAACTTGCTTTTACAACTGAAGGAAGTCAATGCTTAGTTTTTAAACCATTTTTAAGATAGATTAATTATTATTATTGGGTGCCTCAAAATTATGAACTTGAGTATTGTTACTAGTTTCAAGCATTAAATATCTTTGTTCTTGTGGATGAGATCCATTTGTAGTGTTCAAGAATCCTACATTTTGGCTAGGATGTGCATGACTCAAAGGTAATTGTTCAAATTTGGAAGATAATTTAAGGTAGGCATATTTTGATTGGTATTGGGAATGAAATTTAGAATAGTCAAATTTGGATTAATGTTGAGGATAATGTATTCCATTTAGCCTTGTGGTTTTATTTGGTCATTAATGAACATAGCTTCAGCATAGGCTAAGGCTAATGTATTAATGACCTAAGTAAATATTGTAAGAAACATATAAGTAATGGGATTAAAGGCATATTTTTAAACATATAAGGCTAAAAACTCATTAGGTATATAATGAGATATGGTTCTACTAAACATTTCATGAAATCTAGCATTAAAGGATCTTATGGGCTCATTTGAGTCTCTTTTAACTATGGTAAACTATTGGTAAAGGACACAAGGACTGATGATTTTTCTAAAATAATCAATAATAATTATGTTAAAATCATTCTAGATAGCTATGTAGTTTTTACGAAGGTTCATACACCATTCATATGCAACATCTTTAAAAGTAAATGGAAATAATTTGCATGCTACATCTTCATGGACTGCATTTAAAATTATTAAAGCAGCTTTGGAACTTTTAATGTGTTCTTTAGTAGTTACAACACCATTAAGAATAAAATTAGGCCAATAAATTTTATGATTATGAGGAAGGTCATGTACCACACCTGGAACATTGATTTAAGAACCACCTAGCCAAGCCATACCTTGATAGGAATTAAAAATAGGAGTGTCCTGAATTGGTGAAGTTGGTTGAGACTTTGAAAGTCTACACTTACCTTTGTCTCACCTAGATCTCTTGTGAACTTCTAATGAAAAAATAACCCTTGTCTCTGAACATAACCAAGGCATTATCCTTGGTAATTCAATCTTGAAAGATTTAAACCCTATTTGAAATATGATGTGTAAGTCTTATCTTTGAAAATAATAATGAGCAGACTTACACATTAAGAATTTTTTTCACAAATATGTATAAATAATGGCAAAGGACATCAATATTGAACTAAATTAGCTCAAAGATATGTCCAAATATGTGAATATGAATGATTTTTATAGCTCTAAGCTCAAATAAACTCAAATTTTTAAATAATCTATCAATATTTGAACAAATAGTTATTACTAACCTCAAACTTGTTAAATTCAAAAATCTCAAGCTATCTTTACCACAATTACTCATGAATCTTCAAAGGATATCTATATTTTCCTAAATAAGCACAAAGACTGGTCTAAAACCATTAAGATCAATGATCTTTACACAAATATGGTAAAATAAACACAAATATGCAAAGAATACATCAATCTTTGAATAAAATTCACCAAAATTATCAAAGATGTTGCAAATTTTCAAATATTTAACTAAGGCCCTCTTTCTAGAACCAACAAAATGCATTCCCTATTAATTCTTAAAAGTGTATCATAGGTGGTTATTAGTTTTAAAAAAACATTACTCATTTCTAAATCCATAGAATACAATGCATGAGTTGTAGATTATGATAATCATGCTATCTTTGGTGAAATAGAAGAAAAACAAGTGGACTATTTCACAAATTTGTATTATTTGGTGGTTGAGAGCCACCATGGCCTAATAGTTGATCTTTGATCTTGAATATGATCTGTGTTATTTAAAATGAATTATGCTCAAAACCTAAGTCTAAATCTTGTTGGAATATAACTATCTATTGAGAGTGGGGTGAATCAATAGATTGACTAACCTAGTCTTTTTTAAAACTTTTAATGCAGACTAAAAATATATGCAGAGATCACATACACATAAATATGCATAACACTAGATATACTAGAAAAAACACAATATGGGAAAATTTCCATGAGAATAGCTACTAGAATCTACTATTGTAATCTAACCTCATAATCAAGAACCTCATTGTTTACAATGTTTAAGGGCATTGACCCTAAGAAGACACCAATCCCCTAATTTAAGAGTACCTACTCTAAGGAAACATTGACTCCCTAACTGAGCACCAACTTATCTCTTGTAATGGCACCTACCAATCAAATTGATGGAGTTATAACTCCATATTGAAATATTTATTTTTAAATGAATCCAATTCTAATTTTTTGTTATAATTCTCTTATGTAAATACTCAAACTATGCTCTTCATCTCTCTCTTATCTTCCACTCTACCCCTCTATCTCTATGCCTCTATATTTATCTATTCAACACACTTCATCAATCTCTTTCTCTTTGCCTCTCCCTCTCAATTTGACTCTATTTAGTAGAAACATTTCCATCAACAAGATTTATTGTATCCTATATGAAAAATATATAAGCATTGTATCTAGTTCTCATATCTTCTCTAAAAACATCTACATCATGATAATTTTAGACTTGGTTTATATTTATTAAACAAGTTTCCCAAATATTGAATTCATGCTTCATCATCATGATTTTTGGTTTGATTACTATTTTTAATATATACTAGGCTCTAGTTTTGATGCACATGCCATATTACACAAATTTGATCAATCATCACAATATATTTCATTGTTTATGTTGTATTTTATGGCTTACCTGCATGTTCCTCTATTTGACCCTTGAGACGAACATATATTTAAATATTGGCCTTTGATCTTAAGTTTCATACTATGATCTAATGATCCTCATTTAATTTCTCAAATTTAAAATGCATCAATTAGATCATGTTCTGACACACTCATGCACTTCATTGGATCCTTGTATGGTTCCAAGATTTAATGTTCCAACTTTAAAATGCATCTATTGGATCTTTTGATCCAAGATCCCTCATTCCATTAGATCTTTAAAGTTACATGAAATTTACCTTTGTCTAACATTAAACCTTGAGCACTTGGCATAATATCATTGCTTGCTATGACTTTGGAATGAATATGCTTGGTTTATCTTGTCAAATTAGCTCAATCTTTAACTCACCACTGTATCATTAAACATCAATCACTTAATCCCATTAAGTCCACTCACTCCATTATATTTTCATTTCAAGATTA
Source organism: Torreya grandis (assembly GCA_037957365.1). NCBI lineage: Eukaryota > Viridiplantae > Streptophyta > Pinopsida > Cupressales > Taxaceae > Torreya > Torreya grandis. The sequence goes on from JARHVA010000896.1 coordinate 240,948, forward strand.
GACCCTCACCATTTGATCTTCTAAAAATCTTAGACTTTATCTCTAATAGGCTCCTTGAATATGACACTTAGCATCCTCACATGCCTTCTATACACTTGATGTCAGTGCCCATGCTTATGATACTTAGAATCCTCAAATGCCTTCTATTTATTTTTTTCAGTGCCTACACTTGTGATATTTGGCACCCTTTCATGCCTTCTACACCATTACTATTAGTTCCCACTATTGAGACACTTAGCATTCCCACATTAATCCTTGACTATTTGACTTTAAATCACTCTGTAGATTTACTATACAAGATCCATGATTGTGACACTTATCACTAGCATGTTTACTTAGAGGTGCCTTTGAGAAATTGACTTTTCTAAACTTCATTAGAGATTCAATGTACGATTAAGTGTTAACTATTGATTGATCTAAGATAAATATTAATTTGAGGACTTATGAAATATAAAGTCCTAGAATGTTGCTTAATTTGGTAATTACTAGGTCGAAGGGGCTAGTTGCACAATGACAAGAAAGACTTAATTTATAACTTAAGTAATTGGTTCCCATCTATAGCCAGTCAACATAAAAATAGAACATGACGATGAACACCATGGATTAAACCTTTAGGGTTTAATTGAGAATACCTATAATGTCTGAGAGTAAAGATAAATCAATTCTAAGCTCGTTTCTTCTTAATTAAACCTACAAACCATATATTTAATATGCTTTTGAAAAATCCATAGCAAATCTTCTATTAATTTCTCTTTAAGTGGTCTATAAATGGTCTTTATAAAAGCATGACAACTTTACACTATGCAACTATCAAACATTATCTTCTCTCCAATCACATGCATGATCCTTGGACATCATTAACATACATAATGCCCATTATAACATCAATGATAATCATATGGAAAATAATCTCCCCCTTTAGCATCGATGTAAAACTAAATGCTCTGATCTTATAATACTCTTCTCATTCTTTGGCATTAATTGCATTAGATTTTAATGAACTTGAGCTAAAACTATTCATACCAAACTTGATCCCCCTTAGGTAATGGAACATTTGCCTAAACTCAACTTGAACACATGCTCTACTCTTTCAAAATTTTACAAAGAGTATTTTCACTTTTTCTCCCACTTTGACATCAATGGAAAAAGGAATCCAACTTTCTCATAGTTTATCAAAAAATTTCTCCCCCTTTATCAGATAAAGGAGTTTGTCCAAGAATATATAGCCATCAACTCATTATAAATTTGAAAAAATATGCATATCTGAGTTGTCTTTTATCTCTTCTTCTAGGGATTAACAAAGTCTTTATGATCTTCCCCCTGGACTCATGCCATATCACTAAGATCTAGTGATGGGATGTAGGAGCCCCCACTCCCAATTTCTATCTTAGAAACTCAAATTGTTCCTTGGGAATAGGTTTGGTGAATATGTCTATAATTTAGTCCTAAGTTGGAACATACTCTATTATGACCTCTTGATCTTGAATGTCTCAAATGCATATGAATTATCCTTCAAAAAATTTGCCCATGTCATTCTTGAGTAATCATATACAAATAACATGAAGTATCTTTCTCCTTTATATCCTCTTGTATTTGTAGTACCATAAAGATCAATATGAATTAATTGTAGAGGATTTATAGTTACATACTCCTTTGCTTGAAATTTGAACCTTGTATGATTACCTTGTTGATATTACTTACACATACTATTTGTAGGTTTGGTTATCTTAGGCATTTGTCTAACACACTTATTTGAGCTCACCTTTACTTGGTTGTCAAAATTGACATGGCCCATTCTTTTGTGCCACAACCAACTCTCATCAATCTTTCCTATCAGGCATTTATTTCCATTTACTTTAGTAAGATTATAAATATTGATTTAAGTTATTTTTCATTTAGCAACTAATCTTCTATATATCCTTATCTTACAGGCTTTTGTATTAAATGTGACCTTATATCCATTGTCACATATTTAGATGACATTTAGCAGATTAGGCTTCAATCCTTCAACATAAAGGACATCATGTGTAGGTAGTTTTCCATCTGTGTTCAAGTTTCTTTTAACTCAGATATTTATTGTAGTATTGTCTCCTAAACTAATATATCCTTCCTTAAATTTGCTTAGGTTGATGAAATTTTTCTTATCACCAGTCATATGTTTTGAGAAACCACTATCTACTACCCAAAAATTCTACTCTTTAGAATAGAGTGTAGTTTGAAAAATCATAGATTGATCTTTCACTTTCCACACATCCTTGGGTTGATTATTTAGCTTATTTTTGTCCTTTTTAGATACTCGTGAACCTTTGTTCACACTGGGAGGCATGCCTTTCTTCTTACTTTGTGTTTTGGGTCTTAAAACATTTTTTCTAAATTGTTTAGCTATGTGACAAAAATTATTACAATTATAACATATTACATTTATATCTAACAAGGGTGAAAATGAATTTATTCTTACAAATTTTATTCTCCTTTCAAATACAACTCTAAAATCACTAGCCCTATGACCAAACTAATTATAGGTATAACAATAACCATAAAAAGATGAGGAATACCTGGTCATAGCATTTATTTGTGCATGATGAGGAGATCTTATAAACTATGGATTTTTTAAGTCTCTCACTCTTGTGTAATCATCTGCATTAGCTACCTTTATTTTTTGCATCTTCCTTGAGTTTGAAAATATTTTCTCATTTCTCTTCTTCTTTCTTCAGGGTTCTTTTCTCCTTTAGCTCTATTCACATCAACAATGCTTGTGTCTATCTCTATAATCATGTAAGATTTCTCTTTCTTTGCCCCTAATTAGCCTTCTATTTTGAAGATGTCATATAGGTTAGTAGAGATACTGGTTATGGGACTTTTCCCTTTTTCACAAGCAAGACCAGATATTTATTTTAATGGATTTTGATATTTGATTAACTCATCAATAATTAATAAACCTCCTTTCAGATTTAGGCCTTTGTCTAATTATTCTTATGATTTCTCAAGTTATTTTCTTAAATCCACTATTTCCACTTCTAACTTCATGTATTCATCAAATTTAGACTGTAGTTCAATTTTGACTACATATTCTATTCTTTTAGCCTCTTCAACTTGTGCCTTTAGGCTAACCACCATCTAATCAAAAATTTCAATATTTTTGGACATTTTTTCAATCTCCTTTTATCCAATCTTCTTTTGTGTTTAGTTCTCGTTTCTCAACTTATCAATTTCATCTAGAGCATAGATGAGTTCACACTCTAGATCCACTTTTCCTTCTCCTTATTCATCTGAGTCTTCAACTTCTTCTTGACCATAGAAGTTTATCCTAATGTCATGAATAGGACTTCCTTTTCTTCAACTGTAATGGCACAATCATGGTCATCATTATAACTATCATTGTCATGTAACTAATAAATATCTTCTCTTATGTATAGACCCTTCTAATTTTTAAGGAAGTTCTTCTTCTTAGATTAGTGGGGTTTCACATTTTTACTATCCTCTTCTTGATTAGAGTTTTCATTTTTTATTATAATGGCATTTAGTAGCAAAATATCCTACTTTACCATAGTTAAAACATTTAAAAGGTAACTTAAATTTTTACTTTCTAGACCCTCTTCTTAATCTTTTGACAAATTTGTCTTCTTCTTCATCAATCTCCTTAGATCTAGATGTAGGTGATTCTGCCTTTACTAGTTTAGATGCTTTGAATGCAGCTTCTCTCTTGAAGGTATCTATTTTTCCCATTCTCATCTCATATGTTGTGCATATTCCATATAACTCATCAATAATGAGTTTATCCATATCTCTTGCTTCCTCTATTGTGTATATTTTTGAGTCAGAGCTTCATGGTAGAGATCTTAGGACATTTTTTATAATGATCAGATGTTTCATCTCTTCTTTATTCATTTTAAGGCTTTCCAACTTGCCTTTAAATGTTTGTACCTTGGCCTAATTTACCTTGTCATCAAATTCATATATTCTCTTTAATTTATTCTAAATATCTTGTGCATTTTGATAATGTATCACTTTGAAAAACTTTGAGTTAGATAATCCACATATAATATAATTCTTTGCCTTGGTGTTTCTCTCATATTACTTCTTTAAATCTTGATCAATAGGAGTTGTAGCAAGGGATATATATCCATTTAAAATAGACATGCATACATCAAAACCTAATGAAGATAAATATTATTTCATTATAATGATCCAAAATACATAGTTTGATCCATCAAAGATAAGTGCTTTGTTTGAGGTTGAGCCTTCTTGACTAGCCATTTGTGTTCACCATCCAAAATCTACCTAAGATTATTATTATTCTTCTAAGGAACTTGGATCTAATACCAATTATTAGAACACAAATAGCTAATGAGAGGGGGATGAATTATTAGATTGATTAACTTAGTCATTTCTAAAAGTTTTGATGCAGACTAAAAATAGATGCACATATCACATACACACAAATATGCATAACACTAGATATACTATGGAAAACATAATATGGGAAAAACCACCATGAGAATAGCTACTAGAATTTACTATTCTAATATGGACTCATAATCAAGTACCTCATTGGTTATAATATTTTAGGACACCAACCCTAAGGAGATACCAATCCCCTGATTTAAGAACACCTACTCTAAGGAAGCACTAACTCCCTAACTGAGCACCAACTCAACTCTTCTAATGGTACCTACCAATCAAATTAATGGAGATATAACTCTAGATTATAATATAGATTTATAAATGAATCCAATTCTAATTATTTTTTTACAAGTCTATTATGTAACTACTCAAACTCTACTCTTTATCTCTCTCTTCTCTTCCACTCTACCCCTTTATCTCTATGTCTCTATATTTCTCTATTCAACACACTTTATCATTATCTTGATCTCTACCTGTCTCTCTCAATTTTACTCTATTCAGTAGAAAACACTCTAGTAACAAGATTTATTATATCCTAGATGAAATATATAAGCATTGTATCTAGGTCTTATATCTTCTCTATGTTCAAGCTTGTTTGATAACACATCACACCAATTCTAGACTTGGTTCATATTTCTCAAACAAAAATTTTCCTGCATCTTAAAATCATGCTTCACTATCATGATTCTCTATCCCATTACTATTTTTAGCATATATTAGGTTGTGGTTCTGATGTACATGTCATATCACACAAATTTGATCGATCATCACAATATATTTCATTTTATATGTCATATTTTATGGCTTACCTACATGTTCCTCTACTTGGCCACTGGGATGAACATACATTTAAATATTAGCCTTTTGACTTAAATTTTACACCATGATCCAATGATCCTCATTCAATTTTCTCAACTTTAAAATGTGTCCACTAGATCAAGTTCTGCTAAACTCACATGATCCATTGGATCCTTATACACTTTCAAACTTTAATGTTCCAACTTTACAATGCATCCATTGGATATTTTTATCCAAGATCCTAAATGTCATTATATCTTCAAAGTTTCATGAACTTTACCTATGTCTAACATTAAACCTCAAGCACCCTATCTAATATTTTACTTCCCAAGACTTTGGAATAAATATGCTCCATCGATCTCATCAAACTAGTTTAGTATTTAAATCACCTTTGTTTTATTAAACATTGAGAACTTGATCCCATTGAGTCCACTCACTTCATTATATTTCATTTCATGATTGCATGCTCACCATTCAGTCTTTTGATAACATCAAAAATTATCTCTGATAGGCTTCTTGAATATGACACTTGGCATCCTTGCATGACTTTTGTATACTTAATGTTAGTTCTCATTATTATGAAACTTGGCATCCTCACATGACTTCTATACATTATTTTTAGTGCATGTGCTTGTGACACTTTTAACCCTAACATTATTTATATATCTTTGCTTTCCATTTCTACTATTGAGACACTTGGCATTCCTATGTTAATCCTTGACCATTTGAATTTAAACTACCTTATAGATTTACTGTGTAAGCTTTATGATTGTGACACTTATCACTAGCATGTTTACTCAGAGGTGCCTTTGATAAATTATCTTTAATATATTTTTTGGATATTCAACATATGATTAATCACTAACCATTGATCGAGCTAGGGCAAATCTTAAGTTTAGTACTTAGAAAATTTATCAAAATAATAATTACTAAGTCAAAGGGTTCAGTTTCATAACTATTTTCACTTGTATTTTCACCCTTTTAGGAGATGTCTCATCTCTCCTCATCCAAGTGGCATAATTGAAACACCTCTAGGCTATGGTTAGCCTAAGAATGAGATGAATCTGTAGATAGGGATAGCTCCCTTAATGTACCACTTGTAAATCACTACTATACATAAAGTTTGTGAGGGAAAAGGGAGAGAAAATTAAAATTAAACTATCATAAAGGAGGTGATACACCAAATTAATTGATGAATACCAACTAGATGCATGTTACACATGAGAACAAGGGACTAACTAAACATTCACTTCTCCAATCTACATCTTCTCACATCAATATTTCATTATGAGGTTATGGATTAATGTTTAAGCTAGGAGGATTATAAAAGTAGGTATATAATGAGACTATTTAATAGGATAAATCAATTAACCTTGATAATTCCTATAACACTTCACATGACCTGTAAGAAGAAGCTTTCCAACTACAAATAGGTGAGATAATGAAATAACAATACTAGGGAAATAGTAAGTCATCACTAAGAAAAATCAATCATATAAGTGAAAACACTATAATAATTAATATAAGAGTAAAACTAGGTATTATTTATTGATCCATGGTATGAAAATGGGCATGGATTCACCATACTTAGGTGGATCATAGTTTACAAAGGCCAAAATGGCTAGTTCTTATTGAACTTGAGAGAGAAAAGAGAAGAGAGAAGTCAAAAGGTCACAAGGTCACTTTTAAATATAATAAAATTAGTTAAATTTACATTGGAAGATGAAGTTAAATGGACCATTCAAGGTTAGAATAGATGAGTGGCTTCCCAAGTCATGAAACTCATGAAAAGTGGCATGAAATTCCCTTTCTGAATCAAAAAATTGCCTTCCTTATTCACCTTTATTTGAATGTCAAAAAATAACTAGGGATATATATTATGATTTTAATGAGAGTTAATGATTTTATAACTTCTTCTCCATTCATTGGCTTTTGTCTTACTCATTTGGTATCTCTTGGTCGTGAGTCATTACTGCCTATAGTCTAAAAACTCATTTTTTAGTCACCCTTCACACTTGGCATCAAAATTGGATTAAATTTATAATTAAAATCCATTAAAGTTAATTTATTACACTTATAAATACCATAAATGTCCTTATAATACTCAAGTAAACCTTAAAAATCCATCCACTTGAAGTTCTCACACTTCTCACCATCATGTTCACTATGCCAGTTTTGACTAGCTAAGATGATAGCTCTATTAGGCACACTTAGGAGTTTTTAAAAGGAATGAAATGGAAATGTGGATTTATCTTAATTCACAATATTCCTTTAAAAGTTTATTTTATCTCTTGAAACCTCTTATAACCTCCACAATGTACCACATAGTAAAAACTACCTTGTTTTGTATCCCATCCATACAATTCTGTATAATTTAAAAACATGGGTAGTAGACTGAGAGAGTCCCCTATAACATAAAATAATAATAATAGTAGTAAAAATATTCTATTATTTTAGCTTTCCATATTCATTTCCTTCATTGGGTCCTTATCTAAGGGTTTGCAATGGTTTTAGGCCAGTTCCACTCTTAAGCTTTTTTCGTAAGAATAGGACATTTTAATTGAAAATAAATTCAAAATGAATTATATTTATAACCATTTATATCCGATTTAAACCTCTTGGATCTCCATTAAAATCATCAAAAGATATATGAGATTTCAAACCTCTCCTATCAAGTTTATTTCTCCACTTTGTATATGCCTAGGATGGTCTTAAAGCCCAAAAATGGATTCTCATGGTTTTCCATATATACCAATATCTTAGAATCCTATTTAATGACCCCAAGAACATTATATAATTTTTATAATTCTCACCTCATATGAAAAGTAAAATTGACTCTCGATTTGTCTTTTAGGCCTAAACCTTACCCTTTAGGCTTGACTGTAACCTTGGAGTTATAAAACACTGTTATGAGATTATCCCTTATGTTATTGATTAATAATTTTGTATATATGTTTTTAAACTCCATAAATCTTCTTGAAATTTCTCTATAGCTTCTGGTCTACACTTGTGTCTCCTTTTCTTAAAGGTAATAGAATTTGAATATAAGGGGAGTGCCCTCTATCTAAGATAAAATATAGGGAACTTACCATATTTGGTTATGCCAATTGATAATTTTAAGATATTATATAAGTTTTAAATACATTTTCCATAAAATTTAATCCATTTTTCATATGATTAGACCCTCCAAAAACACTAAAGCTAAGACAAACTGCTAGAAGAGGGACTTTATGCAGGGTTTCACTATATGGACTATGTATTCCAACATTAGAGCCCTCTCTCTCTTTATTTTAACTATAAATATATTATTTAAATTTATTCCATTATTATGGAGTTCCTTAAAACACATTTATAATCTTATACCCCTCCAACACTTCTCATTGCATACTTCTCTAATTGACTATCTACAGACTATGTTCTTACTTGAGAAGGACCCTTGTAGATGATCCTACATAGTTGGACCTTGAGCATGGTGATAAAATACATCATTGAAAGTTTTAAATACTAATTATAAATTATTTGGATAAATTTTCCTTTTATTCATGTTATACCAATGCTTACACCATCAAACTATCTCAGTGCTATCCCAGTCAAACATAATCAACTTTGTTGGGGAGAGTGACATCTTGTAGGTGAAGATTATTTTTTGAAAAGGACACACAAAACTCTTGTAACATATAATCCAATTATAATCACCTTATATATAACAATTTTTATGTTTTCATGCCTAATTCCTTCTCATGGATGACATAGAAACTCACAGTCAGCTATAGGTGCACATTTTCAAGGGAAGGGACACCTGTAAGTGTGTATGGGAAACAAGAGATAATCTATCATCATCTTTATTTGATATTTTATATCATAAATTTAAAATTAAATATTTTTCATAATTTCATAATAGTGGCCTAGTCCATTTTCTCAACTTTTTGATGAAGAGGTCTCTTTAGAACTCAAAACTATAGGTGATCACTACCTATGTTTAGTGCATAAAAGCATAACTTTAGGACTAAAAAAAACCAATTTATATTGATCATCTACACTTAAAAATTTTTAGAGTCCTTTTCATATGTATAAAATACAATAAAAACACACTTTTAAGTACCATGAGTATTATCAACCTTGTCATATGATATTCACCAAATGGCCCAAACATCTATTTTCACTTTTTTGGGAAAGTCTCCCTCAACTCAGTCCTTGCTTCATCCAAGATGTTTTACACCTTATTTTTCAATTTTAACACCTAAAATAATTTTATTATGATATACATAACATTTTATGACTTCAATAAGAGTTTTACTTCATGACACCTCTGACTCTTTGTTAAGCCACATGTAGGTGGTTATGGTCATGTATAGGCAGTGCATCTTTGAATGGTTCTTACTTCTTATTTTGTCAATATCACACATCAAATAAGGTTTTTTATGATTTCAACACATGATAGGTCATCAATAATATTTTCAAATTATCTCATGTTCTCTATATAAGTACCTCTAAATCTCTACCAATGCCACCTGTAGATGCATATTTCATATATAGGCAGTGAGGAAACTTCAATCAATATGCATGATTTATGAGTTTAAATGATTTTAGGTATCCTTTAAAAAGTTTAAAATATAATATTTTCACCATGAAAACCTTTCTCAACTTATAAAATCCTTTTCAACATGAGATCTTCTATGAGGGCACTTGTAAGTGCATTTTAATGGTAGGGGACTGTGAGTTTAGGCAATGAATAGTAATATAGGTAGTGTAAAAGAGATATATGATTGAGATTAACTCTAAACCTTCAAAAAGTGACAAAATATACTCTTACCACTCCAAAATATTTGAAACACCTATCAGATATTGTTTTTATCATGGCATCCTTCTAAGATACTTGTATATTCATGGAGCTACCTACATATGCATAGTGCATTGATTGCACCCATGGAATATTACTTGGATAATGATACTAAAAGGTGAATGAGGTCAAGATATAATTATAAACATTAATATTAACCTATCAAAACTCAGTGAATAAATTCTCAAAGCATGAAGATCCTAAAAATGGTGGAAAACTACCTGTCATCCCAAATGAGACTAATCTACCAACCTAAGATGATTTGCTCACCAAAACACCATAAAAACTATAAAAAAATAATTAATATAATTTTAAAATATATCCAAAATCCTCTATATTAAATATAACCAAATGGATTGTATGTACTTGTCCAAATTGGAGCAAAACCTATAGAGTGCAGGAAATAATGAGCAAAAAACATAGTTAACTTGTTAGAAATGGTTCATAAAGCATGATTGACAAATATTTACACTCTTATTATGAAAATAAATCTCTCTAAGTTTAATACCACCTCCCAAATGAGTTTGACATGTAACCACTCTAACTATTCATACTAAGTATAAACCTATTGACTACTTTTGTATGTCTAGAAAGGCAAAGAAAGAGGAATGGTTTTAGCTTGAATTTGGAATTTTCATAGCATTTAAAACATGGAATTGAGACTAGATAAGATTAAGAGAAATTATATGACATTATTCAACATTAAAAACTCTCTCATGGGTCATACACATGCCAAACTCCTCTTTTTCAATTGATTTCTTGATGTTCAATTAGATAACTTACAAATTTTATATGTGATTGACATTCTTGATAGGGAATCTGACTTATTCAATGTTTGAGAGGAAAATAAGACACTTGATCACCTTGAAAACCATGTTAGTTTCATTTATGACCCCTGAATTCCTATTAAATGATTCAAAATGACATATTAACTAATTAGATCATGATCAAGGCTAAAATAGCATTAAATGACATCAAAAACATATAATACACCCTATGACATAATAATAAGCCCCATATAAACCTATAGAGATCATGTTTTCACCTATAGGGGTCATAATTTGACCTTTAGGGTCAAATTTGGTCAATAAATTGGTGACTTTTAGGGATAATATGCCTACTATAGCAAAGATCAGTAGCCTTATCAGTGTATTGAGCTTAAGAAGTCATTTGAAGTCTAAAACACACAAGAGGACTTTAAACATTGAGAACACTAATTTATCAAGATAAGAACAATTGAATACATAAAAAACATAAAAAAAAGACACACATAAATCAAAGAAAACACACAAACAAGACACACACATTTGCTCAAAGCACTTAGAGAAATAAGAAAACAAAAAACTATGCACAACTAGCAACTAAGCATACCTCCTTTATAAGATCAAAAGGAAAGTTTATTGAATACTATTCTTCATGAGATGGATCATATCCTCTTTTAAGAGGTGTATAATGTGATCTAATGATTGAAAATAAGTCATACCAAGGCTGATTAAGAACTTATTCCTACCCATCCATGATATCTTGCATAGTAATGGAAGAACCAAGGATTATTTCTTCCTCTTTGGCAAAAAGAAAACATTTTTCCATATCAACCCAATTATAAGTTTCAATAGAGGATACCACCTCTTATTATTAATTTATGACCTCTTGAGGGCTCTCATGTTGTATCTAAACTATCATAACATGAATTTGGTTCTCAAGGGATACAAGATCCTCAATCTCCTTCTCCTTCTTGGTGATGAAAATGCTAGGCATTTTATAGTCTAGGGACTTAGTCAAATGAGACTACCAAGGATCTATGTGTTGTTCAAGCAAGAGTTATAACTTTTTATCAACCAAATACTCGTATTTATATTCTCACACCATAGGTCCATCAAGGCAAAGGGTGATATAGTGAGGACAAGATGAAATAGCTGGTGGAGGTAGAACTTAGAACTCAACATGAGATTGAGAATGAATTATAAATGATTATTTTGGGAGTTATTGAGTAAGGGGAGGTAGAACTTGGGATAAAATAGCTTATTTTTCTTCCTTTCATTTGAAAATCACTTCATTTACATTGATTTATCTTGAATACTCTCATGAGGAAAGTTATATGGGGTGTGTTTAGGCATAGGATATTCTTTTGGCTCTAAACCTTCCATCACACCTTGACTTAACAAATTAATTCTCAACTCTAACTCTCTAATTTTATTATCTAGGTTCTCTTGGAAACTTATACCCTGAAATTGATAGGCATCATCATGAGGATAAAGAGTATAAGAGGGCTGATATGGAAGACAAGTGGTCTCTTGAGGAACGGTGGGAGGGACTTGTATAGGATCAAGATATTTCTCAACATCACACTCTTTATCATGTATTTTATCCCCTTTCTTTCCCCATGATTCCAATACGTTATTATAACATAGGATAATTGGATTAGGAGTCTCTTCTTGAGGCAGTGATGTAATTTGAGTAGTGGATGAAGTATTAAAGAAATTTTGGATCTCCTTAGGCTTGGATTCTCCACCTTGCCTCCAACTTGGAATCTCATATATTGAGGTCACTTATCAATTTTGGAATGAAATTAGAGAGGGAAGTTAGAGATTAAATTCTAATTCCTTTATTCATGATATGGACTATTGCATCTACTTATTAGCCAAATCAATCTTCTTATAAATATTTTCTTTAAAAATAAGGCTTATCTTTTCAACTCTCTCTTCCAACTAATTAGGAAAAGGATGGATTTGGTAATATTGATTGGGTTCATGAGTATGAATCACGTAGGACTAATAATAATATTGGTGAAGTGGATATGAAGGCTTAAAGCTTTGGTGAGGTTACTCCTTATGAATTCTTAGCCTATGTTCTAAGGATACAATTAGGCCACCTACATATAACATCTCACTTGTAAGCCTTTGCCAATTCACTCTCTCAATAAGTACCCACTCTCTTTTAACCATATATAATGCATCTCTCACCTTATGAATAAGATTAATAGGAATATCTAAACCATGGCTCTTATATCCTAAAAGAGTTTACTTGAAAGTGGAAATGGAATGACTTGAGTAATGACTAGGTTGACAAGGAGGAGCAAGATATTGAGAAGGATAGTTATAGGGCTGATTATAAGGTTGATAAGAGTCATATTGGAGTTTATAATAATCATATTAGAGATGTAAAGATCATGACAAGGTTGATAGGGGATGTTATAAGCTTGATAAACATCACCAACTTGTGTAAAACAATACTCAACACCAAATTTAGCCATGAAAGTTAACTAGGAAGAAAGAACACAAGGAATGATTATAAAAAATATTTAAAATTAATACCTTTACTACTTGGCTATTTGATTTAACTTTAGAGTCATTATTGATGCTTAGATAGATGCCTCCAAAGGCTAATGTGTTAAAAGATAACACCAGAAATATTTCAACTTCTTGGAATAAGAGTCCCACTAGGCATGAAAAAACTATTTTCACTTGTATTTTCAAAATTTGAGGAGATGTATCAGCTCTCCTCATATAATTAGCACAATTGAAACACCTTTAAGCTATGGGTAGCCTAATAATGAGGTGAATCTATAGATAGGGATAGCTACCTTGATGTACCACTTGTAAATCACTACTACACCTAAAGTTTATGAGAGAAAAGGGAGAGAAAACTGAAATTAAAATATCCTAAAGGATATGATACACAAAATTAGTTTATTACTACCAACTAGTAGCATGTTACACATGAGAACAAGGATCTAACAAAACATACACTTCTCCATTCTGCATCTCTTCACATCAATATTTTATTATGAGGTTATGGATGAATGTTTAGGCTAGGAGGACTAGACAAGAGGTATATAATGAAAATATTAAATATGATAACTCATTCAACCTTGAAACTTCATAGAACACTTCACATGACCTACAAGAAGAAGCTTTCTAACTATAAATAGGTGAGATAATGAAACAAAAATGCTAAGGAAAAAATAAGTCATCACTAATAAAAATCAATAATCCTAGTGAAAACACTATTAATAATCATGGAATAGGTAAAAATAAGTATTATTTATTGATCCATGGTATGTAAATGAGTAGGTTTTCACCATACTCAAGTGAAGCATACTTTATAAAGGCTAAATTGGCTAGTTTTTATAGAACTTGAGAGAGAGAAGAGAAGAGAGAAGTCAAAAGTTTGAAATGTAACTTTTCAAGCTGAAAAAATGAGTTTCATGTTCATGAAAATAATATGTTAAATGTACCATGCAAGGTTATAAGAGATAAGTGGCTTCCCAAGTCACGAAACTCATGAAATGTGGTATTAAATTCCCTTTACTAGCTCAAAAATTGTCTTCAATATTCACCTATATTTAAATGTACCAAAACTAATTATGGATATGTATGATGATTTTAATGATATGGAAAGTTTTTTTACATTCCTCTCCATGCATTCATTGTAGTCCTACTCATTTGGAATCTCTTATAAGTAAGCCATCACTACTTGTAGTCTAAAAAACTCCTTTTATAGTCACCCTTCGTAATTGGCCTCAAAATTAGCTTCAATTTATCATGAAAATATATGAAATGTAATGTATTACACTTTTAAATATCCTTAATTTCATTATAATACTCAGGTAAACCTTAAAAATCCATCCACTTGAATTTCTTACACTTGTCACCATCATGTTCACTATCATAGTTTTGATTGTCTAGGATGAGATCTCTAGTAGGCACACTTATGAGATTTTAAGAGGCATTAAATGAACATGGGAAGTTATATTAAGTCTTAATACTCCTTCAAAATTTTATTTCATCTCTTGAAACCTCCTAGAACCTACACAATGCACAAAACAATAAAAAATACCATGTTTTGTACCCCATATGTATAATTTCATATAGTCTAAAAGCATGGAGAGTATCCTGAGAGAGTCCCCTAAAAAATAAAATAATCATTATGGGAAAAATATTTTGTTAGATTATCTTTCCATATTCATTTCCTTCATTAGGTCCTTATCCAAGGGTTTGCAAGGGTTTTAGTCTAATTCCACTCTTAAGCATTTTTCATTTGAATAGGACATTTTATTTGAAAAAAATAATAAAATAATGATATTTAGGACCATTTATAACACCTTTAAACCTATTTTATCTCCATGTAAATAATAAAAAAAATGAGCTTCCAAACCTCTCCTATCGAGTTTATTTCTCCACTTTGCATAAGCATGACATGGTTTTAAAGCCTAAAAATGGATCTCATGGTTTCCCTTGAATCCTATATATTATAAACCTCTATAATGACCCAAAAAATTTATCTAATAGGTTATAATTATCACCTCATGTGAAAAGTGAAAGTGACTCTTCATTTGGCTTCTAGGCCTAAACCTTGCCCTTTAGGCTTGATTGTAACCTTGGAGTTATAAAACACTTTTCTGAGATTATCCCTTATATTATTGATTACCCATGTTTTTATGGATATTTTTCAACTCCCTAAACCTTCCTAAAACGTCCCTATAGCTTTTGGTTTACTCTTTTGTCTCCTCTTATTAAAGATAGAAAAATTTGCACATAACGGGAGTGCCCTCTATTTGAGACAAAATAGAGGGCACTTGCCCTATTTTATCATGCCAATTTATCATTTTAAGATATTATATGGGTTTTAAATACCTTATACACAAAATTTCATCCCTTGGTCATATGATTAGACCCTCCAAAAACACTAAAAACTAATGCAGACTATTAGAAGAGGGATTATGTGTAGGGTTTCATTATATGGACTATGTATTACAATATTAGATCCCTATCTCCCTTTAATTAAAATATAAATATATTATTTAAATTTATTCCATAATTTTTTATTTCCTTAAAATACATTTATCATCTTTTACCCCTCCAACACTTCTCATTGCATACTTCTCTAATTGATTGTCTTGAACTACATGTTGTGTTCTTAATTAAAGAGGACCCCTGTAGATGATCCTACACATTTGGACCTTGAAAATGGTGCTCAAAGACCTAATTTAAAATTTTAAATACTAATTATCAATTATTTTTATCACTTTTCCTCTTGTTCATGCTATACTAATGCTTATACCATCAAACTAGCTCATTGATGTCACAGTCAAACATAATCAACTATGTTGGGGAGAGTGACATATTATAGGTGAAGATTATTATTTGAAAAGGATAAAAAAACTCTTTTACCCTCCAAAAAATTTATAAACACCTTACATACACCAATTTTTATGTTTCCATGCCTAAGTTCTTCTCATGGATGATATAAAAACTCATAGTCAGTTGTAGGTGCACATTTTTAGGGGAAGGGACACTTGTAGGTGTGTATGGGAAATAAGATACAATATATCATCCTATTTATTTTATCATTTAGAGCATAAACTTCACTTTCCCTATTTTTAATAATTCCATCATAGTGGCCTAGTCTAGTTTTTTTTACGTTTGGATGAAGAGGTCTCTTTGGGACTCAAAATTGTAGGTGATCATTGCTTGTGTTGAGTGCATAAAAGCACAAATTTAGGCCTGCAAAAAACAATTTTACATTGATAATATACCATTAAAAGTTTTTATATTCCTTATCATATGTAGATACTACAAAATAAACACACTTATATTCACTAATAGTCTTATCTACCTTGTCATTATGATATTCACCAAACGACCTAAAACTATGTTTTAATTTTTTTGGGAAATTCTCCCTAAACTCAATCCTTGTTTCTTCCAAGATGTTTTACACATTCCTTTTCCATTTTGACACCTCAAAAAAAAATTATTATCTAAATAACATGTTATTACTTCAATAAGAGTTTCACCTCATGATCCAACACTTTTCATGACACATCTGACTCTCTATTAAGCCACCTTTAGGTGGTTATGGTCATGTACAAGTAATGTATCTTTGAATGGTTCTTAATTTTTATTTTTTTAATCTCACACCTCAAATAATGTCTACTATAATTTCACCACATGATAGGTTATTAATAATGCTTTCAACTTATCTCATCTTCTCTGTACAAGTACCTCTAAATCTCTACCAATGCCACCTGTAGGTGCATATTTCATATACAAGTAGTGAGAATACTTCAAGAAATATTCATGATTTGTGAGTTTTAATGATGTTTGGTTTCCTTTAAAATGTTTTAAATAGAATCCTCTCACTATCAAAACCTTTCTTAACTTAGACACTCATTTTCAACATGAGATCTTTTATGAGGGTACCTATAGGTGCATTTTAATGGTAGGGGACTATGAGTTTAGGCAGTGAATAGTAATATAGTTAGTGTATAGGAGATATATGATTTATATTCACTTTATACCTTTACCAAGTGACAAAAGACACTATTCCCACTCTAAAATATTTAAAACACCTATCAAATCTTGTTTTTATCATGACATCCTTCTGAGATACTTGTATATTCAAGGAGCTACCTACATATGCATAGTGAATTGACTACACCCATGGAACATTTCTTGGAGAATGAGACTAAAACTTGAAGGGGGTAATTATATCATTATAAAATTGAGTATGAACCTATAAAAACTTTTTTAAGTCACCATCAAAGCATGAAGATCTTGAAAATGGTGGAAAACTACCTATCATCCCAAATGAGAATAATCTGCCAACCTAAGAAAATTAGCTCACCAAAATATGATGAAAACTAAAAATAATAATTAATATAATTTTATAAAATAACTAAAATATCCTTTGGAGTCAAAATAACCAATTGGATTTTATGAACATGTCAAAATTGGAGAAAAACCTATATGGTGTAAGAAATAGTGAGTAGAAAAACACAATCAACTTATTAGAGATGGTTCATAAATCATGGTTGAAAAATCCTTATAAATATTTTTATGTAAATGAACATATATAAGTTTATTACCATATCCTAAAGGCATTTGACCTAGAACCTCTCCAATTGGTTATACTAAGCACAAACCTGTTGACTACTTTTATGTGTTTAGACAGGCAAAGAAGGATCATAATCATGTTAGCTCAAATTTTGCACTTTAATAGAATTTAAAATGTGTAATTGAGTTTTTAAATATGAAGAGACATTCCATGACCTTTTCCCACATCCAAAACTCTCTCATGGACCATATAAGTGCTAAACTTTTCTTTTTTAGTTGATTTATTTATCTTCAATTATATACCTACAAGTTTTAGATGGGACTAACATTTTTAATAGGGAATATGACTTATTGGATGTTTTATAGTAAAATAGGACACTTGAGCACCTTAAAAACCATACCACTTGCATTTATGACCCCTAAACACCTATTAAATGACCCAAAATGACATATTAATTAATTAGATCATAATCAAGGTTAAAATGACATTAAATGACATTTAAAAACATATAATACACTCTTTGACATAATACTAATCCTTCTATAAACCTCTAAATATCATGTTTTTAGCTATAGGGGTCCCAATTGGACATGTAGGGTCAAATTTGGTCAATAATAACAATGAGGAAGACTTAAGTTATAACTTAAGTAACTGGTTCCTACCAATAACCAATCAACATAAAACTATAACATGCTAATGAGTGCCATGGATTAAACCCTTAGATTTTAATTTATAAACTTTTTAATGTCTAAGAGCAAAGATAAATCAATTATGAGCTCATTTATTCTAAATTGAACCTATAGACCATATATTTAAGATGATCTTAAAAACCCCATAACTAATCTTCTATTAATTTCTCTTAAAGTGGTCTAGAAATGGCCTCTATAAAAGCATGATAACTATGCACTATGCAAGTTTAAAACATTCTCTTATCTCCATTATCATCGCTGATCCTTTGACATCAATGACATCCATAATGCCCCTTGTGATATCAATGATAATCATATATCCAACATAGATAAATTAAGATGAATATTCACAATGAAACTGATCTAAAGTGAATTGATAAAAAAAGAGTAAAATTAAGGGTAAGGTTAAGAAGAAATATGTTGTTAAATATTATGACAAAGTTTAAATTTCATCTAAACATGCATTTAACCAATATATGACATGAAGTAGCATAATCACAAATCCTATCACACATCAAGCAAACATCTAAGATAGTATTAAATAATACAAATAAGGACCAGGATCACTTTAAAGATTTACCCCTGTAAGCAAACAACATTAACACATATGCAAGAAAGGTGAAGGAAATGAATTAAGCCTTAGAAAATTCAACTAATCTATCATTAGTAAAAATTAGAAACTTTACAATTAAATATGCACATTTAGAATTCACAAGGACCATTCAAATTTGAGATTCAGACTAGATAAATGAGAGAAAAACCATGATAACAATTCACATAGTCAAATATGGATAAACTTTTTAGAACTCCTTACTTTATATTAATTTTCTCAAAAGTTACAAAATAGTTGTTTTCTCTAAAAACTCTCTCCCCCTTTTACAATTGAGAATAACTCTTTATATAAATAATTCATGAGGTATGCCAATTAGTCATGTAAAATATTAAGGACAGTTGTCCTTTTACCATATTTTGATAACCCTTTTAGACATTATAAAATGACTAACCTACAAGCAATGTGCTTTAAAATTTTTACTTGACTTTACAAAATAATATTCTCTTTTCAAAAATTATACAAGATTAATTACAAATAAAATATTCCTAATTCAACTAACTTTGAGATGTTTTTGATGATGTAGTTCCATATTATTGTTGTAATATCTTCATTGCCTTTTTATTTTTCTCATCAACCAACTTCAAATTGACCATAGTCTCCCTAAAGAGTTCATACTCTTGGTCTGACAAGCCTCTGGATTCCTTGTCATCTCTCCCTAAGGCCTCTTTGATTCTCTTATATTCACTGATATTTTCCTCTACTATTAGAATCATGTCCATGATCCTACTATTATCCAATCTAGTCTATCCTTAGCTCTTAATTCTCACTTCTTGCATGACTAGGGTGGATCTAAGCTTGAAATCCTTATTAGTGATAAGGCCTATAGAGCTTAGTTTGGATGGTTTAGTGATCATGGTTACAAGTATGTTATATAGTAGGTACTTTCTACAATTTACCATAGATAAAACATTCTAGAATTTTTGGACCATGAATCAAATTATCTTCACTAAAGATATTAATTTCACTCAAAGGATGAGTAAAAGTCACCTTGGGCTTCTTGGTACTTACTAGAACCATGGCCAACTCAGCTTTTCTCTTAGGAGGATCCACAAGAACTAGATCCAACACTTACTTCCCCTTTTCTTATTTTGTCCTCCTAGCTTGAGCTTCGTTCATTTCTTCATCATCTAATTTATAAGCTAATTATGACTTTTTCAAAACATCTTCAACTGTTTCCTTCAGGTCTAATGCTACCATGTGGATTTCCTCAACACTTGATCCTTATTCCTCTATCAGGGCTGAAGAAGATGAAATTTCATCAGGCCTTATTTCTTATAGCCTTTTATCAATCTATGTTTTAGGTTTAGGTTCTAATTATGAAGGTATAATAGGTGTAATTATTATCAAATGATATTGTCTTTTCCCTAAATACCATTAATCATCTACTCCCTTTTCTCTCTCAACATCCTAGGTTCTATATTGATGTTATGATTTTTCAATCTAATGGTGACCTTAGAGAACAAATAAGTTTTTGTGTATATGGGGTAAAAAGGACCAAGTTAGTGATCATAAGGTGTATTTATTAATTTGTCATTTAATTTATCCTTAACTCTTCCATGGGGATCCCACTACCTTAGCTCTTCAATTTGTAAATTGAAATATGTCCTATGTTTAGAGGTAGCCTCAATATTTTCCCATTGTGAAAATAAATTCCTAATAATGGTTATGGGGAAGGTGTGAAGTAGTCCCTTAATTTTTTTCTTGTAAAGACCATCTATTCCATTGCATATCTGATAAGCTAGTTCTTGATCTACTAGATTGATCGATACATAGACAAGTAGCCTAAGTGGGTTGCATTGTGTTTCTTCAATCCTAATGATGGTATAATATAGATGCATACATATGTCTCCCATTAATTCACTATTATTATTTATTAGGGGGTTAACCCTCATCATTGGGATCCTTGTGATATCCTCACTAAGGGTTGGGTAAACATAGTTACATATGAATTGGATGTGATTCTTGTACTTAAAGATATGCAACTTGGAGTAATACTGTGAGATAGTTTGTGTCTTATTAGGTGACCATTCCCTAAGGTTGTGAATTTTTGTTTTAGAAATAAGGAATAAAGAAGGTATGACATCATATGAAATTGATTTATACTTTTCTTCTTGATTGCTAAAAATTATTTACTCAAACAAGTACTTATTACTTCACTAAGTGGAAGGGTGACTTATTTATCGACCATGAAGTAGACTAAGGGGACCCAAATCTTATCTACATATGTAGTGGTTGCACTTACACATAATGTATTCATCATTATCATGATAATTCTTATTCTATATCTAAATTAACCAATGGGGATGTTACTATTGAAGTCTGAAAACACTTGATTTGTAGAATACAACCATAGGGAAAGGATGTTCTTTAAATCAATATCTTTGGACCAGTTATTGATCATGGTTAGATCTACTTTGGGTTTAAGTAATTTATATTAACTATAAAAATCTATGGGATAAATGTAAGAAATTTTATTAAAATTACACTCATGAATAATCATACCCTTATTTATTTTACCATCTTCAAAAATATGAGCAATGATATCAATATAGTGAAGTACCTTGGGCTTTGTTGTAGCATAATGTAGACCTATCATCTAAATGGACACTATGTCATAGTAGAGCCTTTTTGTTGGTATGTTGTTATATTCTCTTGTGATGGTTGGTTGTTCTTAAATGGTCTAGAAAATCTTAGATGAATTATTTTCTCCACTGTTCAAAGATATGGAATCACACTATGTGTCCTTGAAAATTCTCCCTTCTAGATCTAAAGTTAGATAAAGCTCCCCATCTTCTCTTGAAACACGTTTTTGGGCTATCATGGTTGTGTTCGTTAAATTTCTCACTAGTTGTATATAGTTCATTTTTGGATCTAATTATCCTTACACAAATGATAATCCAATCTTCATAGGCTTGATTATAATGAGCATAGGGTCAAACTAGGGTTCTCATACTTCCTAAGGTTTTTTTGAATGTCTTCTAAGTGATTTAATTATTGTAGCTAGTTCAATAAATGAGAGTTGCACCTTATATCTTACTTGGATTGTGTATTTATAATTTTTCCTTTCACAATTCCACAAAGTCTTCAACTTGGCATATTATGCTTATGTGGTTCTGATATGACATCACCATGGAATTTTATGGCATAATACTCATTAATATTTAAAATATGATCATTTGTCACTTTTAGACATGTGCCATTATTTTATTGGTTTTATGCCCTTTGAAAATTCTATTTTGCCTCACACCATTAGATCTATTTTCATGAATCAATGTTTTTCATTAATCTTGATCTAATAAATTAAAAACCATTAATTGTTTTACTATATTCCCCATGGTTATGATACTCATCACTTTTTCATTTTTCTTGATCTTTGTTTAAATGTTAATGTCAATCTCTTACCATCAGATCATCTCTTCCTAGATGAATGCATTCCATTAACCTCAATCTACTAAATTATGTCCCCTAATCCATATACCATCGATCAAAATGTGTACACTCATCTATGTATAGCCAATATTTGAAAAATATTTGATCTTTAGTTTGTGGTTTGTGGTTATTCTACATGTCATCTCCAAATTTATCCTTAGTGATTTTGACTTTTCAACCTTCACCATGCACTATTAGATCTTGTTTGGCTAGATTAATATGCTCCATTATATCTCAATTTGAGGAGAGGGATGCCATTGGCTACTCAATGTTATTTTACTAAAATTGTGACACTTCTAACCTTCTCTCTTATCTTGGGGTAGTTTCAATTTTTAACATTGATATTGCATCATCAAATCATCTTCAACTGATAAACCATGTTGTGTCAAATCATCTTTTGCTACATACCATTATATCTTTGGAAAGTTTCCCATGATGGTGACACTTGTCACCTTCTCACTTGTTTTGGGGATCCATTTAAGTCTTGAATTAACACACGTTATTAGTTCAATCTTGCTTGGGCAAATGTAAACCATTGATCCTATGGTTAATAAAATAAAACTAAGTTAAGATCAAGGAATATAAGGAAATTAAGTTAAACATTTTAGACTAAGGTTTTATTCATGTTGATATACATGATAAAACCTTAGGATAAGATTTTTAGGCTGTGTTTTAAAAGATAATAAAGGGGACTCCACAAATGATAAAAGACATGTCATA
Source organism: Torreya grandis (assembly GCA_037957365.1). NCBI lineage: Eukaryota > Viridiplantae > Streptophyta > Pinopsida > Cupressales > Taxaceae > Torreya > Torreya grandis. Next base: position 264,277 of record JARHVA010000896.1, read on the forward strand.
AAGTTTTAACCTAGGGTTTTTTTTTATATTAATAAATAAAATTCAAACTTTTAGGATAATTATTTTTAGGCTTAGCTTGGAACATAATAAAAGGGACCCTACATTATTTAGACCACATGGATATAAAAGGAACACAAGGGCTTGTGACATAAATGACCAAGAGTACATTTTTAGACTAAGGTTTGGTCATGTTGATAAACATGACTAAGCCTTAGGATAAAAATTAAACTAAGTATATGGCTCAATTAATTGTTACCATGTAAACATCTCTCACAAAAATTTGAATTTAATTCAAAAGGACATGAGGTAGGGTGATTGGACTAAGGATTTTAAATTTAATGTAATTATTATATCTAGAATCACACCTACATTTGACTAATTAAATGTATGTATGTTGGTTGTTTTTATGAATAGAATGTTTTGTGATAATTAGTAGGACTTTACATATGCATGTATATAACCGTTGAGAGTGTAAAAAATGCTAGGATATAATATTATGTTATCCATGGGAACTAACTTGTTGGTTATATCTATTTAATTGAATATAAACTTATGTTTTCATGTATTTATGACTACTTTATTATGATTGATTATGGAAAATTGGTAGTTATGTCTTAAAATACTTAACTATGGTAATATGGGTTAGCATAGGGTTTAATATGTTGGAAAATAATTCTTGTAGTTGGAGTCTACAACTAAATGTGTATTTTACCTATGTGGTATAAATTATAATAATTATTTCTAGTATGTGATAGATAATAATATAAGGTTCATTCATATGTTTGACAAAATAAATGTATGTTTTGATTACTCCTATGTTTATCATGTTATGTGATATTAATTATAGTAGGATGTAAACTATATGAATATTGTGGTTAAATTATGTTTTGCCATTCTCTCTTTATTATTACAAAAGAGTGAGATGAACTTCATTGGCTTACTACATTCACAATGCTAGATGAACGTAATCTGATCAAGTGGTGTGTATAAATTTTATTGATCTATAAATAGTATTATTTATTATTCTTAAAATTTTAACTAAAGTATATTTCATAATACATTATAATTTAATGAGAATGGTTTACATGTTTGTGTGATATCTTGTAAATGTGGATTTTTTATGAGACATTGCATGTTTAGTTTTAGAAATCATACAACACACAGGTACCTAATTATCTATCTAGATTCTCATGCCATCACTATATACTCATCCATAAAGGGAGAACCATTCCATAATGGTATTAGTGTGTGGTATCATTGGTCTTTGGTTGGTGTGTAAAATCACTTGGATGATTCTCTCCCTCCCCACAATAGTATTACGTTTGAGATGACACTTGAGATTACCACAGATACTTGATTTTGAGAACTATGATCCAGAGTAGACATGTATCTTATTTATGTATATTTTATTATATTATATTTATTATTGGAAAGATTAACTTGAATATTTTTAATTACCTATGACTATGGATTGATATTCGTGGTTGTATGTTATACCAATAGTGGATGACTGTTTGTAATTACTATCAATGTTTGTATTATGTTGTGTTTCACATATTGATAAGGGATTGTTATATAACATGTATTTATTTACCATTATCACACTTATATTATTTTTTATGATTATTAATTATATTCTTGTGGTGTAATATATTTATATTATATGTGTTTATTTAAAAAAAATCATGTATTTCTAGTTAGCACCTAGTGGGGTTGTTACATATATAATTCCTACCAAAAATGTTCTTTATGTTTTTTTAATTTTTTTCCACCCTATCTCACTATGCCTACCAATTAATATGGTTCCTATAAAACTTTAGAGGATTGATCCTATGTATAGATCTAAAACCGTTCTCTTTCATCATGAAACCCTAGCTCCACTATTGACACTTTTTGCTTATAAAAAAGGGTTAGAAAAGATGGGTTAGATATCCCCAATCACCCCTTGTTGATTGGTTGATAATTTATTATATTTTAATAATTAAAATAATTTTCAAAACATACATATTTATCCCACCTAATTGTGTGTGTGCATAATAGTGATATGTTATAATGTATGTACCATGTGTAGCACTCAACACTTGAAATCATGTGATATTGACCTTGCAATAGTGTTAATAATTTTGTTTGTGGTTGTTCATTTAAGTTATTTTAATATTTTTATTCTTTATTTTATTTCATCATGGATGTGAAAATTATTTCTTAGTATGCTAGTGTAGTGGTATATTCTTTCTAAATAAGTGTTAAATAGGAATACGCTTAAGCTTCATGTATACATATTTCAAAATATTTTGGTAATTTACCTTTGTAATCGACATGTATAACATTTAAGCCAACCCAATGGAATGTTTTTAATTTTAAAAATATCCTTTTTATAACCTTGGACACCTTTGGTGAAGTTAGATGCTACAAATAACTGATATTATCTAGTAGTGTCTACAACTATGTAGGATGGAAAAGATAATGATCTAGCTAATAGTGAAAGTTTTATTATGATGATAAACTATATTGAAATAAACTAGGGATATCATTTTATTGATGGTATAAAATTAGGAATGTCAATCCCATAGGTAAATGAATGGCTAGGATAAAATTTGAGCAAGAATCAATTGTGTACACAATATTCATACATGTTAAAGATTGGTCAAAACTAACATTGCCAAGTGTTTAATACCAAAATTATGTGTCTAAAAATAGATGAAAACTTAGAATAAGACATAAGATTTAAAAATATATTTTAATATATATATCCAATTTAATAATATGAAAATCTAATCAAACAAGGATAAGAAAATGACCATAACAACAACTAAAGTAAGATAGTTGAAAACCCAAATTAGACAAAGAAAAACTAAATTAATGTAAAACACATGAAATCTAAGATAAGTAAATATTTAAATTTTTAAAAAAAGGACATAAAATAATCTAAATATATTTTGAAAACATCCAATGTAAGAGATAACAACCTAACACAAATAATAATATGTGACACATGGAAGCAAAGACTTAAATAAATGAAAACTTAAAATCAATGTTTGAATTAGAATGTATTATAGGAAGGCAAAACCATATAGATTAATTATTATAATTATGGAGATGATGGGAATATTAATGTGATGGATTTTTGTGAATAAGTCCTAGTTATATTCCCCAAGGTCCTACAATGCAACTCAAAATCTTAAAAATCTAAGAGACGTTAAAATGAAATGTAAGAGTTAAATCTAAAATAAAGAGAAATAATAATAGATCTAAATAATATGGACATTATTAGATAGTATAAATATTAAATTATGGGATATTTGGAAAGATGGTATGGATATGATAAGGAAGTAAAAAAACTAAAAAGGTGATGTAGAAATACTTAGTAGGAATAAGGAAATCAAATTAGGTGGGTAAGGCTATATTTTTTGACATAAAAGACAAGAAAACCACACCTATAAATAATAAGCATGGTATTATGAGTGAATTATATATATCATCCCATGGAGGATAATATATATGATAAATAAAAGGATCCTACCTTCATATGATATGTTCCCCAATCCTTGGGACCCCTTATAAAGTTGTCAATCCACTATGAGGATTGGGTACTTTCATGAGACATTATGTGTCATTAATGATATATATGAGACCTTATATCTTAATATAATACCATATAAAACCATAATGGGCCTTGTCTCTATCATGAGTCCAACTATGTAGTTTGAACTTCAACTATAATATGGGGCATGTCAAAATACTATCATGTATTTTAGTATGATTTAAATTATTTTATTTTATTTATTTTCCTTTTTATTATGATATTATGTATTTTGAATATTTTTTATTATTTTATTTTCATTTTCTATATCAATTCAAAAGATGAAAAATTGGTGATAAATATGTCTAACACAAGAATATTACACCTAGCCTCTAAAGAGGAAAACCTAAAGATAAATTTTTTTAGATGCTCCTTGATCTAAATTTAAGAAAAGAGTGTGATATTGAAAATGACCCAAATTTTCTCAAAGTGAACATAAATTGATATATATGTGTCATAAATCCACCCATGTGAAAAAAGTGATACAATGAGGATATGCTAGTAACTGATAAAAAAGGCATAATTTTCTTCAGGAGTAACTAGGCATAAAGGGATTTGGAAGTACGTGATAAAATAAGTAAAATTTTAAAAATAGGGTAATAAATTAAACCATATAATGGAGGTGATCTAAAATATGTTAATAATGTCACTATGGAAGTATACAACTCTACAATAGGTCTAGCACAAATACTGATAGGAAAAAGCAACTAAGATAGGGACTGTAAAAGATATCAAAGAACCATAAGAGAAATAATAGAAGAATAAAAAACTCGTAAGGAAGGACTAGAAAATATACCAAATAACCAAAAGTGAATCAATATCTAATTAAAAATGTTATTTTAAAAATATTATGCTAGGAAGTTGAAGTGAATAACAATAAATAACATGGTATATGAATTAAATAGAAAGTGTCATGTATGCTAAAGATAGTAATGTGAAATCAAGATGTGAAAAATGTGAAATTACTAATATATTATGATCAAATGTATGATCACAAAAAAATTAAATATATCTACAAACACCATCAATAACATATATAATATCATGCTACAAATGATATCTCACTCAAACCATAGTCTTTCTAATTTTTACAAGTGTTATGCAAGGTCTCCATTGTGAATTAGTTTTAGAGAGAATATATTAATTCTATAATAATAATAATAATAATTATTATTATTATTATTATTATTATTATTATTATTATTATTATTATTATTATTATTATTATTATTATTATTATTATTATTATTATTATTATTATTATTATTATTATCCTTCTATTATGAATGAAATAAAATAATAAGGAAATATATCAATATTTAAGGAGGAATCAAGTTTTCTAGCTACAGTGGTATCGATGGTCATAAGCAAGGTTTTTAATTCAACTTAAAGATACCATGTGAACATTTATAAGTAAATTTAGGTAGAAGGATTGGAAATTGGTAGAAATTATATTGAATAGCTCTACATATATATCTATAATGGGTATATCACTCATGACAAAATAAATAAAACTCCTCATTTTTGGGATATATGTTAGTGTCACTTTAAAATGTGGCATGTTCAAATGGAGAGGAAAAATAGATACCTCAAGATTAATTAAATATAATTATTATTCTTGATAACTAGTTAAATAATGTGTACTCACCTTGTGTAAATAATATAATTTCTTATGTGTATTTGAATGTATTGATCCAGTATTTGAGCTAAGATTTAGGCGTCATGAATTTTTTTGTTCTAGATGTATCTTGTTTACTCTAAAATCCTTATCTAAATATCAGTAGGTTTTATGAAATTTAAAATAAGGCATTACTATCTATTTTTGCATATTCTTTGGTTTTTTCATATAAGTATGTCTAATATCTCAAAAAGAATTAAAATCAAGGGACCAAAAAAATTATAAAAATGGTATGATTTTGTGTTGGAATGATCATCAAGCATACTTTAAAAAGGTTTGGAAACAATATATGCATCTAGTGTAATAAAACTAGGAACTAGATTCATGTTGATATTATCAAAAGAGACTAAATAAGGATCATTTTTATGAAGTATCCCATTTAAATAAAGATAAGCATACTATTATTACACATCAAAATGAAAATTTAAAGTGTCAATCCTATCAATACATATAATATTAATGCTAAAGGTAAATTTTTATTGCTCCTAATATTATTTAAGGGAGTATTGGCAATTTAAGACTATTTCATTCTTTTTTTAGGCATAATAAAAAATTATATATTATATATAATGCATAATTATCATCATATTTAGAAGTGGTGAGATTCAAATTGAGGGATGTAACTAAATTATCACTAGAAGGTGGTTAATGGTAATAGGTTACTTATGAATAACCATAGAAATGGTATCTTATCAATTGTATTTTTAAATAAAAAGGTTATAAATTAAGCTATGATGTTATGAGGGAGATCTAATTTTTTAATTTTCAAATTACTCATTGGATAGAAACCAAGTTATGATGTTTCCTAGAAGATTAGTGTGAAAAATATAATATCTAATTGAGAAAAAATGATAATTTCAACATTGATACTCTTAGAATGGGATACTAGGAAAAGGCACAATGGTAGGTATTTTATAAGCACCAAGTTTTTGGAATGTTACATCCTAATTTTCTCACTAAAATTTATTTACTTATTAAACATATATTAATGGGGTTAATGTTGTTTAATTATTGTTGCAGCAAACTATTTTCATTTATGATGATGTATAAATAGACATATAATGATTATTCAATGTGACTCATTACTTGTTGATTAATTATACATGAGTTTCATATGTATGTGGATTATGCTCATTCAACATTATTATGCTTTAGAAACCTTTTTATTGATTATAATTATTACAGGGTAACTATCATTTACATTTGTAAGGTGGATGTAGAAGAAATTACACTCTCCATAAATATATGGATGGAGATTATCATCATGGAGGATGTTATAGATGAATATGTTGGAAGTGTAGAGATTTGATAGGGAACCCTACACACACCACATAATACAAATAAATTCATGATTTTTTTAATTTTAGTTGTGTTTGATTACTTCATGTTTGATCATGATGATTTGGTTTTGATCTGTGTTTAGATAATATTTCATTCTTGGTTGTAGTAGTAGTTATTTTCTAAGATTATTATATTATTACCATTATAGAATATTTTAGTTGATTATGTTCTTTAAATAACTTTACTTATTATTGACTACATAACTCCATATAAGTGTGTACCTATAAGCATTCAACATAATTTTTTTTGTTAAAACACATATATACATGGCATAGAAATAAATTACATTGTAGATCATTGAAATAAATGATTTTATAAACATTATCTAACCTAGACCTAGGTGAAAGTGACTATGGTAGTACCTAGGGTAACATAGTTTTTAAGTGCCTAATGAGTTAACTAGGCATGGAACTTTTTTGTTTAATGTTTAAAGTTTTGTACAAGATTTCAAATTTTTATTAAAAATAATTATTATGTTTATCAACAAAACACATTTGTTAACCCTAATTAGGAGTCATAATTTGTTTTTTTTGTCTTTTCTTGTTCGATCCATGTTAACTTGGAATAACTAGGGTTCAACTATGAGTTAAGAGGAGATATTGAGATGATTGTGTTGTTTGGGTAGTCAAGATGAAAGTGGTTGAGGCATGCTAAGAATTAATGGTGTTATGGAGAGTCATTATTGTGAATTTATGATGGAGAAGGGTTTTACATGAAATTAGGGTTTTTGGTATGGTATTCAAACTAATTTGAAAATAATAAAAGAAGATGGGGTTTTTGTTAAAATGGGTTTTGAACTTGTCTAAGATCTATAGATGTCTGTGTGGAAATATAGTTAGTTATATACAACTGGGATAAGATTAATTTTTAATAAATAACTATGAGTGTTGTTTATTTAAAAGGTTTATAGATTTGGACATTTAGCCCATGATGGTTATTAGGAGTATAACTAGGTTTTATTGTATATAAGATTAGTAAATTTAAGAATTGGGTTAGTCTATTTAAACTTATGGCTACTGAGTTAATATAAATTATAGGGTTTAATATACATAGAAGATTGAAATGATATTAAAACTATGGGTATGGTATGTATAAAAGGACTAATTTTGTTACTTGTGATAGTTTTATAAATAGAACTATTATTGTTTAATTAAGTTATGTTATTATATGTTGATTAATATTGGTTTGACTGAGTAATATAAATTATTACTATAGGTGGTAATTGTCTTGAACATATAAATATAGATGTTTGACTAGTTGTGTTAGATATATAAACCAAACTAAGATTAAACATTTTTAAAATAGTTGAACTTGAAATTATTTTGGTGAAATGGATTTTTTTTATGGGGAATAATTCATGTTGAATGTTTTTAGTGAGTCAATGTAACATAGGGTACACCAAAAAATAATTTGCTTGTTGAGTTTTGTGTTTAAAGGCATTTAATTGGGTCTTTAGATAATGTATGGTGTTAATGTGAATTATATTTTGGTTTAAAATTTAATTAATGTTTCTTAAGTTAGGATCTTAGGATGAAAAAATAAACTTAAAATACACACACATAGAGTTATGGATTATACATAAAGACATTGGATTTTTTTTTATGAATAGTTCGTAAAAATGTATATACATACATACATACAAAGACACCCATACACACACAAATATATATGGGTATGATAATCTATATATATTATGTAATTAATAATTGAATGGTCATAGATGTTTGTATATATTGAATAAATGTGTTCATATGCAAATTGTGATGTATTCATTAATTTAAACTTGTTGAATTAGCTATCAATTTAATGGATGATAACTAGTTGTTGATTAGAAAAAATGAATGTTGTGTTTATTATAATTATTTAATATCTTAGGACTTAATGTAAAATTATTAAATTGTGATTAGTTTTATTTTAATACCTATGAAAAATGGTGTTTTATATGGAATTGGTAAATACTTAAATATTATGAATATTTTTAGTAATCAATTTATTTGTAACCTTATTGGAAATAGATAATAGTCTGTAAAAGAACTTGAGAAATATGATAGCATATTTTATGTTGTTATTATGTATCATGTTGTTTCCTTGTATTTAAATATTGTGGTATTGCTAATAAATCTATATGAAAATTATATGAAATTTTGTATATGAATTATTTATTAAATTTTGGTATTAATGACACTAAGGAAATAATATTGTGAGAAGGTTATCATACATTTATTTAAATTCGTTACTACATGGAATAAATGAAATCTGATTGAGTATGTGTGTGATTATAATTGATGTATGATATTTGTAAACTATATAAAATCTTTGGCCAAAGTAATATTTATATTTAAATGTTATCATTTCACCTAGTTAATTAATATGCATGTATGCATAATGTCATATTAGAATGTAATTACCTATTATATGTTGCATGTAGTGAAAATGTTATAACACATGGGTTTTAGTTAAATTTTTGATACCTATACCATTATCATCTGCTCATATGTGAAGGGAGGGCCATTCCCTATTTTGGAAATTATGAAGGGGCTATATGGTTTATGGTTGGTGTGGAAAAGAACTTTAATGATGTTCTCCCTCTCCTCCAATAGTCAGCCGATAGAGACTTTTAGCTATATTATATTTTTTATACATATCATGTGATTGTGGATGCTAATTAGTTATATGGAATAGTGTATGTATTTATATTCACTCTGATGTAATAACTTTATATTATTATACTTTGATAACCAACAATTGGCTACTCTTATTGTATAAACTTTTAGCAGTTTATTGAGTTATTATTTAGTAAATATAGATTTTGTGATGGACTAAATTTGTAATTTTGTTAAATCTATTAATTTGATCATTATCTAAATGAATCATAACCATTTAATTATATAAGATGCGTTAATTTAAATATCAATAACTTATCTTAATTGGGAATAATCTAGTTTAGATTATTAAATTAAAATAAAAAATAATTAGCATTTTTGGGTTAAATCCATTGGGGTTATAATATTATGGTATCAAATATAAGGCTTAAACTCTAGGAATTAATGATTCCACTAACATATTTGTATTATCCTATTAATTATAAGGGATAATAATGCATGGTAGATGTAGAGGTGAGGGTACTTTTAACACTAACCCTCTAATAGATCCAAACCAATTTATGATAGAGTAAGATGTAAAGTTGGATCATATTCTCACAACCATCCATAAAACTAGGGACTAAATCATAGCCTTAGAATAGGAAGTGCATGGTCTTGTTGAATAAATAAATCAAGAAGATCTTGAGGAGCACCCTACTCAATAAGAAGCTCAACTAGAGGCTCAACAAGAGTCTGAACATGATGAGGTTCCATAGGATACGAGGGCTCATATAGCAATATAACTTGCGTGGGACATGAAGAAAGTTAATCCTCCTAAGTTTGATGGACCTATGTTAGAGGATGGTGCAGAAGCTTGGTTGATAGAAATGGAAAAGTAATTTGAGATCTTTAATTACTCAAAAATCACTAAGGAAATTTGGGAAGTGTATTAACTTAATAGAAAAGTATCAACATGGTAGGAAAATAAAAAACTTGAGATGAACCTTGAATCCACTACCACCATATGGGAGAAATTCATGGTTTTTTTTAGATCATGATGGTTTCCCCAATTATATTTTGACCAAAAGTTGACAAATGTTTTGAATCTAAATGAGAGATATTTTAGTGAACAAATATTGGGTATAGTTCACTTAGATTCTAAAATATATTCCTCAGTATCAGGCAGATGAATTTTTTCATATTCTAAAGTTTATTATGGGATTAAAACACCAAATTGGATGTAAGGTAGATGTGCATGGTCCATATATGATGGATTAGTTATTTAATAAGTCAATAAAGTAAGAGTTAAAACTAAAGTCTCTTATTTAGGTCAGAGAGAAGTTTAAGAAGAATTTTAGAGGTTCCAAACCCACTCTTAGGAATAAGAGTTAGAAAAGGAATAAAAATTCTGAGAATTAGTTTAGGAATCAAAATGTTAAATTTAGTAACTTTTCAAGAAAAAAGAAATTGAATCAAGTTAATTTTCAAGTCTTGCCTATTGAGGTTGTAGGTAATCTTTTTAGTCAACCCATTTCCATTCTAATTTACACTAGAGATAAAAATGCTTTATTTCTCCATGAATGCTATCTAATTTGTCTAGGAAATCTAGTTTAATGGTAAATGCATGGTCAATGTAATATGGGAATGAATCAAAATTCAAAGTTTATAGGTGCTTAGTAGAAGCTAAGATTTAATTTCCTAAATTCAAATTGATAACAGATCTTTTTAAAACACCACTAGGGTCATATTATATAATCCTAGGGGTAAATTGTCTTATTAAGCATAAAGCTAAGGTAGATTACTATATTAATAAGGTATAATGTTAGGCTTATTTTGGGAATCAAAATCAGATTTAGAGTGAGAAAAGGGAGTTAAAACTTATGAAGATTTACACAATTCAGCTTAAGAAGGCTCATAGGAAAGGATGTCAAACATTTATTATTAAAATGAATGAAATGGAAGAATCAAAGGAATCATCCATTGAGGTTTATCCTATTCTTAATAAATTTTAGGATGTGTTTTCAGAGGAATTACTGGGATTACCATCAAAGTGGGAGTCTGAATTCTTAATTGACATAATACCTAGTTTAGAAACACAATCAAATGAACCTTACAAGATGAGGACTATTTACTTGGTTGATTTGAAAGCTCAACTATAAGAGCTTTTATTTAAAGGGTTTACTCAACCAAGTGTGTCACCATGGGGTGCACTATTCATTTTTATCAAGAAAAAGGATGGTACTCTTTACCTATGTATTGATTACAATATGTTAAACAAAGAAAAAATTAATAAAAGGTATCCATTCTCACAATGATGATCTCTTTAATAAAATGTGTGAGATGAAAAATTCTATCTAAGATAGATCTTCAAGTAGGGTATCACCATCTAAGAATTCAAGAAGAAGATATTCCTAAAATAATGCTAAAAAATTAGTATGGGCTCTAATAATTTATAGTGTTTCCTTTTGAGTGTAAAAATACTCCAGTAGCATTCATTAATCTCATGAACAGTGTTTTTGGGGATTATTTGAAACACATTGTATTAGTTTTTATGGATGATATCCTTATTTATTCTAAGAATGAGGAAGAACATCAACATCTAGAATTGGTTTTGTAGCATTTGTAGAAGCAAAAGATATATGATAAGTTTTCCAAATTGCATATTTTTAGAGGAAAGTGCAATATTTGGGACACATTATCTCTATAGATAGAATTTCAATTTATCCAAAAAAGATAAGAGCTGTAAAAAAGTTGCCAACACCTAAAATATGCATGAGGTGAGAAGTTTTATGGGATGAATAGAATATTATAAGAAATTTATTCTGAAGTTCTTGAAAGTATTTAACCCAATTACCTCTCTTAAATGGAATAAGTAGAGTCTTATTTGGTAGGATAAGTGAAAAAAATCATTTAAATAACTAAAAAGGAGGCTGAATTTAGTACCTATTCTAATAGTTCCTAATCCTAATGGTCAATTCTTAGTAATCATTAATGCATCTGAGGATGATCTTAGGGGAGTTTTTATGTAATATGGTTTAGTTGTAGCATATGATTCCAAGAATCTTAAACCATATGAGGAAAATTATGTCCCACATGATTTATAACTTGTTATAATAGTGCATGCCTTGCAATTTTGGAGGCATTATATGTTATGGAAACCATTTGAACTCAAGACTAACAACTTCGGGCTCAAGTATATCTTTACCCAAATAAACCTAAATTCTCATCAAAGATGTTAGTTAGAGTTTTTATCTTACTATGATTTTGATATTATCTACATCAAGGGCAAGGAAAATATACTTTATAATGCCTAAGTTGTAAATGGTACATAGTAGCACTGGCTACTATCAAGCATACTTTTTGTGATCAAGTTATTATATTCTCTATTAGAAATGAATTCTATGAGAAAGTTAGGAAAGCCTTATCAGATGATGCTTAGAACCTTAAGTTTAAAGGATATAAGTTAGATAATAATGGTCTCTTAAGGTATAATGGTAGAATATATGTACCTAATAGAGATAATTTAAGGAGTATGGTACTTAAGGAATTACACAATGCCCCTTATTTAGGTTATCTAAGAGTGACTAAGTTCATGGTTGAGTTAAGACATTTATATTTTTGGAAAGGAATTAAAATATATTTAGAAAATTTTGTGTCATGTTGTTTAAAGTGTCAGCATGTGGATGTTGAACATGCACATCTAGTAGGAATGTTGTATCTTCATAACATACCAATATGAAATTGTAGGTAATTAGTATAGAATTTATCCAAGGGTTACCATTATCATGAAAATGTCATGACATGATCTTGGTTGTAGTTGACAACCTAACCAAGGTAGTTCACTTCATACTAGGTAATTTGACTGATGATGCACCAATGCTTTCCAAAATATTTGTGAAAGAAGTGCACTGCTTACATGGGTTTCCAGAAAAGATCACTTCTGATCAATAATCAAGGATGGAATCTAGGTTTTTATTGACTCTAAATCTAGATTTAGGCACAAAATTGAATTTTAGTATGACATATCATCTAGAAATGGATGGACAAATAAAGAGAGTAAACCAAGTTCTAGAAAATCTTCTTTAAATGTATTTCATGGATCATCAATATAAGTGATATGAGTATCTTCCAATGGTAGATTTTTATTATAATAACTCTTACCAATCATCTTTAAATATGGATCCATTTGAAACATTGTATGGAAGGAGGTGTCAAAAAACAATCAGTTGGGACAAGCTTGAATATAGGGTACTCTTTAGTCCTAAAATGATTTTAGAAATGAAAGATTAGGTCATGTCAATTAGACAAAGGTTGGCTAAGGCCAATAATAAGTATAAAATCTATGCTGATCTAAAAAGGATAGAAAGAAGGTTTTTTATTGGTGATAAAGTATTTCTATGTTTTAAGCCTTAAAAGAGCTTGATTGAGTTTTCTAAATCAACAAAGCTTTAACCAAGATATGTGGGACCCTTTAAGTTCTTGTATATGATCAATAATTTTGTGTGTAGGCTTACATTGACACCAACCCTATCTCTTTTTCATAATGTGTTTCATATGTCATATCTTAAAAATAATGTAGCTAATACTTATCATGTATTGGATTTGAATGCTTTATAGGTTCTAGATCTTAGGATGGTTATAGCAAAACTAGTTAGAAGAATTGACACTCACAAATTTAGGTTTTGTAATAGGTAAGTACCATAATGAAAGGTCTAGTAGGACCAATATTTTCAGGATAGTGCCACTTCATAGGACTATGATGAATTTTATAGGTTATTTCCACATTTATTTGCTTATAGCATTTACTATTGTTATTTGATTTCCTACTATGTGCTATTTGATTTCATAAATTTTGTTTAAAATTATTAAAATAAGTGTCATCAATAGGATGAATAGTTTTAGGGGGAATGATGTTAAATATTGATTTTCTCACTAACCTTGATTTGATTATTAAATAAATATTAATGGGGTTAATGTTGTTTAATTATTATTGAAGCAAATTATTTTAATTTATGTTGATGTATGGATAGACATATAGTTATTATTTTGTGTGACACATTACTTTTTGACTAGTTCTACATGAATTTCATATATATTTAGATTATACCCATTCAATATTATTATGATTTAGAAACATTTTTATTTATTATCATTATTATAGGCTAACTACTATTTACATTTGTGAGATGGATGAAGGATAGAGTCCACTCTCTAGACATATATGAAGGGAGAGTATCATTAGGGATGGTGTTGTAGATGAATATGTTGGAAGTGGAGAGATTTGATAGGGAATCATGCACACACCATGTAGTAAAAATAAATGCATGATTGTTTTAATTTTAGTTATTTTTGGTTACTTCATGTTTCATCATGTTGATTTGGTTTTGATCCATTTTTAGATGTTATTTTGGTCTTGGTTATAGTTGTTGCTATTTTCTAAGATTATGATTTTGTTACCATTATAGAATGTTTTAGTTGTTTGTGTTCTTTAGATAGCTTTACTTATTGTTGACTACATAACTCTATATAGGCATGTACGTGCAAGCATTTAATAATAAAGTATCATTATAACACATATATACATGACATGGAAATAAATTACATTGTAGATCATTTAATAAATTTATTTTATAAATATTATCTAACATATACCTAGGTAAAAGTGACTTTAGTTGTACCTAGGGTGACATAGTTTTTAAATGCCCAAGGGTTTAACAAGGTATGGAACTTTGTTTCTTAATTTTTTAAATTTAAAATAAGCATTTGAATTTTTATTAAACATATTATTTTTATTGAAAAAATGCATTTGTAAACCCTAATTGGGTGGTATAATTTGGTTTTACTTGTCTTTTCTTGTTTGATCCATGTAAACTTGGAATATCTAGGGTTTAATTGTGAGTTGAGAAGAGATATTGAGGTTATTATGTTATTTTTGTGGTCAATCTAAAAGTTGTTGAGGCATGCCAAGACTTTATAGTGTTATGGAGAGTAATTTTTGGGAATGTCTTTTCTTGTTTGATCCACGTAAACTTGGAATATCTAGGGTTTAATTATGAGTTGAGAAGAGATAATGAGGCTATTATGTTGTTTTTGTGGTCAAGCTCAAAGTTGTTGAGGCATGCCAAGACTTTATAGTGCTATGGAGAGTAATTTTTGGGAATTTATGATTTATAAGGGTTCACCGTGAAATTAGGGGTTTCATTCGGCATATAGATAGTTGTGAAAAAATAAAGGAGGATGGGGGTTTTGGAATGCGAGGAGGGTGTGGCTAATAGAGAAGAGATAGAGAAAAAGAAAAGGGTTTCCATTCATAGTCAAAGAGAAAACTATTCTCCATGAACACTCAAGAGGTGGGGTTTTTTCATTTTGTTTATCCTACATACCTATGTTGATGTCCTTCTAGTTATTAATAAATGATAAGTGTATTTTGAACCAATTTTCTTTATTTAAAATGAAGCCAGGGATTTAACCCAGGGGGAAGAGAAATCTCCCCATGAAATAAAATCATTGGTTAATTTGAAGCAACCATGAACATGGTTATATAGGATATTGTGAATGGAAAGTAAATTGATAATGGTTATTATGGCTATGTTTTTTATTTCATTTGCATGTTAAATGGTTGTGTGTTATCATTTGTTAAATGACTATGTGAATAGGTTTAATTAAGAATGAGTGGGGGTTATATTTTTTACTTAGTTTGGGTATTGTGAATAAATTGGGGTTTCAATTTAATTTTTTATATAGGTTATTGTGTGTTATTTTTTAGTCGCATGGTTGGGTATTAATAAGTAGTGAATGACTTGACATTGTTTATGATAGTGGGTTCATTTGATTTTTGTAACATAACTAGGTTTTACTAATCATTGTATGATTGTGTTATTGTTTCATTATTACTTTAAGATGACTATGTGTTTTATTTTAAATGGGTTTTGAATTTGTCTAGGATATATATTTGTTTATGTGGAAATATAATTTGTTATATATAGTTGGGATAAGATTGATTTGCAATAGATAACTATGAATATTGCTTATTTTTATGGTTTACGGCTTTAGACATTTATCTCATGATGGCTATTAGGAGTATTACTAGGTTTTAATATTACAAGAGTATTAAATGGAAGAATTGGGTTAGTTTGTTTAAACTTATCTCTAGTGAGGTAATATAAATGACAAGGTTTAGTATACATAAAAGATTGAGACGATATTAAAACTATGGGTATGGTATGTATAAAAGGATTGAGTTTGTTATTTGTAAT
The DNA here is from genome assembly GCA_037957365.1 of Torreya grandis. Classification (NCBI taxonomy): domain Eukaryota; kingdom Viridiplantae; phylum Streptophyta; class Pinopsida; order Cupressales; family Taxaceae; genus Torreya; species Torreya grandis. The sequence continues at coordinate 280,714 of JARHVA010000896.1, forward strand.
AGTTTTATAAACATAACTATTATTGTTTAAGTTGTGTTGATTATATGTTGATTAATATTGGTTTGACTAATTAATATAAATTATTATTGTAGGTGATCATTTTCTTAAACATATGCATATATAGATGTTTAAATAGTTGTGTTATATATACATACTAAATTGAGCTTAAACCTTTTTAAAATAGTTGAAATTGAAATTATTTTGGTGACATGGATGTTTAATTTAGGGGACATAATTCATGTTGTTTTTTTTATTGAGTCTATGTACCATAGGGTGCACAATAAAATATTTCACATGTTGAGTCTTGTGTTTAAAGGCATTTAATTAGGTCTTTAGATGTTGTGAGTTGTTAATATGAATTATATTTTAGTTTAAAAATGAGTTAATTTTTATTAAGTTGGGATCTTAAGATTCTAAAATAAAATTGAAACACACACACACACAAAGTTATAGATTATGCATAAAGACATTATATTATTCTTTATGAAAGTTCATAAAAATGTATATACATATTTATATATAATAAATAACATGAAATTATACACACACACACACACACACACACACACACACACACACACATATATATATATCTGTGTGTGTGTATGTATATGTATATGTATATATATGTTTATGTATATGTATATGTATGTGTGTGTATACACACACACACACACATATATATATAATGCCATTAAGGACTAAATGGTTAGAGTTTTAAATATATATATATATATATATATATATATATATATATATATATATATATATATATATATATATATATATATATATATATATATATATATATATATATATATAAGTGCACACACACACACACATGTAGATAATTTAGATGGTACATAGATGTTTGTATATAGTGAATAAATATTTTCATATGCAAAATGTTATGTATTCATTAATTTATATTTATTGAATTAGTTATCAATTGAATGTATGATAACTATTTGTTGATTAGAACACATCAATGTTGTGGTTATTATAATTGTTTAATAGCTTAGAATTTAATGTAAAATTATTGAATTATGTTTAATTTTATTTTAATACCTATGAAAAGGGGTGTTTTATATGAAATTGGTAAATACTGAAATATTATGAATATTATTAGTAATTAATTTGTCTATATTATTAGCTTATTAGAAATATATAATAGGCTATAAAGGAACATATGAAATATGATAGCAGATTTTATGTTTTTATTATATAGCATGTAATTAGTTCATGTTGTTTCCTTGTATTTAAATACTATGGTATTGATAATACATTTGTATAAGAATTCTATGGAATATTGCATATGACTTATTTAGTAAATTTTGGCATTAATGACATTGAGGAAATAATATTATGAGAACATTATCACACATTTATTTAGATTCATTAATACATGGAATAAATGAAATACAATTGAGTGTGTGTTTGATTATGATTGATCTATGAGATATTTAAACTATATGAATTTTTTTCTAAAGTAATGTATATAGTTAAACATTATCATTTTGCCTATTTGATTAATATGTATGTATACATGATGTCATGTTAGAATGTAATTATTTATGATATGTTGTATGTAGTGAAAATATTATAACACATTGGTTCTAATTGAATTATCGATACCTAGACTTCACATCCATGAAGGGAGATCCATTCCCTAGTTATAAAATTGTGTGGGGGATATATGGTCCATGGTTGGTGTGGAAAATCACTTTGATGATGCTCTCCCTCTTCTTTAGTACTTAATCAATAGAAAATTTTACTCATGATTACATTTTATATACATATGATGAGGTTGTGGATACTCATTAGTTCCATGGAATAATGTATCTATTTATATTTACTCAAATGTAAAAAAAAATTATTATTGTATTTTGATAACTAATAGTTGGATTCTCTTATTATATAATACTATTATATAAACTTTCATTAGTTTTCTGAGTTATTACTCAACAAATATACATTTTGTGATGGATTGAATTTGTAATTTTGTTAAATGTGTTAATTTGATCATTATATAAATGAATCATAACCATTTAACTATATAAGATTCATTTAGATAAATATCAATAAATTATCATAACTGGGATTAATTTGGTTTAGATTATTAATTAAAATTTATAAACAAATTACCATTTTTGAGTTAAACACTGTGGGGTTCTAACATGGAAATTCTCAATATTTCAAGGGTTAGAATCATCACCTTGTATATATCACCCATATACATAAATTTAAAGTATTACCATGTAAATTAAGTTATGGCCCTCATCAAATTATTCTAATGGTGGCCAAGAAATACTTTATAATAAAGGTGATAGTTAAATTTCATAACCGCCAAGCTAACCATAATAGAAGATGCATTGATAAGAATATAAATACATCCCAAGGGATGAATTTATATTTGGTCGTGTCTTTAGCACATATTAAGAGTATATTTAAGGTTGAAAGTAAAATATTAAATGGATTTAATTAATTCCAAATATGAAACATAAGTATGGGGACATTCATCAACTAAGGTTCACTTTGACTTGGGAAATTCCTATTATACACTAATAAATAGTAGAGGGACATTCATATGAAGAATAATCACATTGAGGATCATAGATGTGATTGGAAAATTAAAATATAGGGTTAGGTCCATTTTAATATTGACATGGATAGACAAATATTCACATTTTTACATAATAATTTCTTCATGCTCAGGTAAGGTGGCTTCTTTCGATAAATGTAAAGGGTGAGGGATGTTCATGTCAAATAGAAGTTTCATAAGATAATTTCAGTGTCACAAGAATTATTCATAAGCTTAATAAAATTGATTCAATATGGTAATTTAGAAATATATTATATGGGATACCTATCATCAAAGATAATATGAACTAAACATAATAGTAATTAAGAAATAGAGTAATGGAAATGATCATATCTGATTGTAGATGAATCTAGAACTATTTTTTCTTATTTTGATTTTATGTTAAAAGAATCATCACTAATGGGTTACTATAAATAGGCTAATACAACTTTATATATATGGATAATTTGTTTGGAACATAATATAATGTATCAAGCCTGTCAATATAATGGAAACAACAATAAACAATATCGAGTCTACTAATATAGTAAGGAAGAAAACATATCATATCAAGTATGTCAATATAGTAGTGATGGTAATAAGTAGATAAAAATATATTGATCCTTTTGTTATAGGTGAATCACAAGTAAATTGTATCATGTTTGTTGATACATGTATAGATAGAGAAAAATATATCATGTTAGATGATATAATTGAATTTGCTAGGTGTATGAAAGTTCATATTTTAATGTGTTAGCTAATATATGATCTATAGGATACGCACAAATGATTTTATAGGCTATGTGAGGTACGTATGACCTAAAAGGTTTATAATATATTAATTATATGAAATCATTCATGTTGTTAATGTTAACCAAGTTTTCTTCATCATTAGAACATTTACGATTATCCATGGTTTCTAAAACATTAACATCTAGTTTTTTATTTAAATGATGTTGAAAATAATTGTTATTTAGTTCTAAAGGTTGATTTTGAAAATGATTGGTAAAATTCATTTTCATGAATTTTAAGGTGATAATTATCTTGATTGATTATATCTTATTTGAATTTGCCTTTATTAATTATAGTATCTTTCTCATAAACTTAGTGGCACTCTCTTGTCATTGCATCATGATCAAAGTTATGACCAAGGACAAACTCATATGATAGAAGTTTTTTACAATTTTCATAAGAGTAACCATAGCTCAAATTATACCAAAATAAATTATTTAGATCATACTATTAGATTTTAGGTTTGTATCTATCTAATTTTCTAATTTAGGGTTTAGGAACACATATCCAATATATTCAAGACTAAGAGGGTGATGACAATCATAATCTCAAGTTATTCAAAGTTAGAAGAGAAGGATAATACATACTTCCTATTGTGGTTTGGGTTATGGTATCTTTATTATAACCTTATAACATGATTTAATGAGAATTCATCTTAGAATCATAATTACTTAAAACACCATCATTGGTGTCATTCTCATTTCTATTGTTTCATACAAGCATGTGATTCCCATATTTAGGATGGGAAGGCTCAAATTGTATTTAAAGATTATATTTAAGTTTTTATTATCCTTTACATTCATATAATGACTCAAGAGTGAAGGACATAAAAAAGTAATGAAATATAGTGTTTAAAGTAGTGGTAAATAGGTGGAATAGGTTGTCTTATATCATATTATGCTTATCTTTATTGGCTAAGTCTTTTCAACATTTAATAAAGTCTCTCATGGTCCCATGATCCACTCTTTGTGAAATTGATGAAGTCTGATAAGCTATTTATATGTATGTCACTTGATTATTATTATTATTGGACTAATGCATTAACTAAGTCATCTAAGATATTAATAGATCTAAACTTGAGATGATAACACCAATCTAAAGTATCTCTTGTTAGGGTTCTTACTAGTATCTTAGTAATATATAAGGTATTGATTTTAATCAAATCCTTGTCAAGGTTTCCAAAGTCATTTGTATTTAAATAAATTTTATTGGATCTATTATAATAGATATTAGGATTAATTCCACGAATACCAATGTTGGTAATATGGGGCATTATATGAATTATACTACAAATTCTATAGTGAAAATTTTGAATAGAGTGTGAACAGGAGAAAGAAAAGTGAGAGAAAAATGGTGGTGGGGATTTGAAAGCAGGTAAGGATAGTAGGGAAGAGAGCCTGGATAATGATGTTGTTGGGCCTAACATGACAATAGGTTAGATAGAATAATGTAGACTCACATGGGCTGAGATAGTCCAAAAGGATAAAAAGGAGGCAAATAGGGTTTCAAATAATGTTGAAATACCTAATATAGTGGAAGCAATAAAATTTCATCATAATAAAGAAGGATTTCACTACCTCATACCAAATTCAAATGTATGGCATTGACAGGTAAATTCCTTGGCCGTCATCAAAATATTGACATTTTTAGGAAATGGGCTTTAAGGAAATGGTCACCAAAGGGCTACATGGAAATCTCAACCATGACTAATGGTTTCTTCTTCATTAAATTCAACAACTAGTAAAATTGTCTCAAATCTTTGACATAAGGACCATGGTTCTTGGGACATATGGGACTCTACTTAAAAAAATGGACCCCTGCTTTTGATCCTCTTAAAGAAAACATCAATGTCATGCCTCTTTAGATTCATTTTCCTAGACTACCATTAGAATTTCGGGATATATAGGTGTTAAAGGGTATTACTTATTTGATGGGATCCTTAATATCCTATTATGGGATAACAAAAACAAGATCAAGACTTACACATGCACAGTTATGCATTAATCTTCTCTCTAGTTAGGTACTTCTAGATTTCATTTTTTTACATTCAAAAATGGGTATTTTGAAATAATATATATAATATGAGAAAAATAATTAAAGATATATAAAATGATATACTATGGGACATTATATTCATTTATTCCTAGAAAATTTTAAGAAAAAGGAAGTAAAAACAAATATGGCATCGATAGACAAAAATATTAAACAAGAAGATGACAAAATATTGAAAGAAGAGGAGATCCATCCAAATGTAAAAGAATTGGTGATAGAAGATAATCTTGAGATAAATCTATACAAGGAACTTCTACAATCCAACTAGGCAAAGGAACATATGATGCTAGGAACCAATCCAATTCAGAGTCCTAATCAAAGAGAATTTTTTTAATGAAAATTTATAGTAAAATATCCCATTGGAAGAAGGTAAAATACATGGTACTATGGATGGAAATAATGGAAAAGGCATACTATATATAGACAAAGAAATAGAACTACAAGGTACATTGAATATATATAGTGAATAGGTTGTAATATGTTTAATGGAAGATGTAACAGTAATGCAAGCAGAAGAGAATTCTCATTTAGATAAGGAAAATAAGAATTTTTAAAATAGGGATAATAAAGTTCTAGATAATATTAGAAGCATACTAAAATTATAAATCAATTTTAAATAAAAAGTCTCTTTAGATGTACCTAGTTCTAAATGCACAAGAATCTCAAAGGATACCATAGATGTGGGAAGTAGCAAAAGGAAAGGGATAATTGAAAATAAAAAAAGCCAATGAGTGAAATACTAAGAAGGAATTGGTAGAAGGGACTCAACAAAAATTCTCCTTTACTAGTAGTAAAAACTCTCAAACAAGTAAAAGATGAAGTACATATCTTGTAACATAAGAGGAGTTAATGGTAGTGGTAAATATAGAGTTTTAAGGGATCTTATAATAGCTAGTAATCCATCTATTTTCAAAATGAGTAGTTTAGGTTTTAGTAAGATAAAAAATTTGATGTGGAAGGAGGTTAAGCTCCATAGCACTTAATCCTTTGGAGCCTTGTGAGGTTTGGCCACACTTTGAGATAGTAGGACTGTCAAAGGTGAGGTAATTTTTTATAGAATTGGTCATCATGTAATTCCTTTTACCTCATTTATTAGTGTTAGTACATGGATATTTTCAAATATTTATGCCCTTAATATGCAACATGGTAGAATAAGGCTTTGGAATAGTATTTCTTAGTTTAGAAATACTTTTCATGATATAGATTGGATCATAATGAGTGAATTTAATATGCTCTTATTTCTAGTGATAAACAAGGGGGAAATATGTTTTTATCAATGAGCATAGAAGAATTAGCAAACTTCATTGCTAATAATAAACTTGTGGATTTGGATCTGAGGAGCACTGATTTTACATGGACCAACATAAGAATAGGTCCTAACTTCATTAAATGCAAACTTGATATATATTTAATCTCTTTAAATTGGTTTACTATGCAATATTTCTACCTCTCTACTCTACCAAGAATTAGTTTAGATCACAATGCAATTATTTTGAGTTTTGCTGACATATATAAGGACCTGACTCTATTTCATTTTAAAAAGATGTGGATTCAGCATCTATATCTTTATGATAAAATCAAAGAGTGGTGGGAACTATTGGAAAAGGGACAATAATGTACTCCTTAGCTCAAAAACTAAAAAATGTGAAGATCAATATTAAAGTGTGGAACAAATAGGTTTTTGGCAACATTTTTGTCAGGAAACAAGAATTAAAAGATGGAATTAGTAAGATTTAGAATAAAGTAGAGTAGATTGGTATGAATACAAAATTATATATATAAGAAAGGGATCTTATTTGTTAGTATCACAATCTTAATACATTTCAGGAGACTTTTTGGTGTTAAAAATCTAGAGATTTATGGCTCAAGGAAGGTGATCACAACACAAAGTTACCACATCTTATAACTCTCAAGCATAGGAGATTTAGTAGAATATCTAAAGTGATAAAAGAAGATGGTGGTCTCAACTCAAAGAAAGAGGTTATCAATAGTGAAGCCATTAATTTTTACAAAAATCTTCTCAATGATAATATTAAGTAGAATGTTTAGCCACTTCATCAAGAGGAACACTTCATCTTGGAATCTATCCCAGATGGCTTGATAATTCCTACTGAGCTTCTCTCCTTATATAAGCCAATTTTTATGAAGGAGCTCAAAGGTATTGTATTATCTATACATGGAGATAAAGCTCTAGGATCAGATGGATCTACAACTTTTTTTTCCATATTTACTAGGATATTTGCAAAAATAATTTTCTAAGGGATATCAGTTGATTTTTTGATAAAGGAACTCTTCTCAAGGAGTTAAATAATACTTTTTTAGTGCTTTTCCACAAGAAAAATGGTGCTCAAAACTTTAAATATTTTAGGCTTATAAGTCTTAATAATATGATGTATAAAATTATCACCAAGACTTTAGTTTTTAGAATTTAACCTTTGCTAAATAAGCTCATTTATATCCAATAAGGAGGCTATGTTAGTGATAAACAAATTCAAAATGGGATTGTGGATTTTTAAGAAGTGCCCCATTCCATGGATAAAAGTGATAAAGATGGAATGATTCTAAAATTGGACATGAATAAAGCATTTGACAGGGTCTCTTGGAGATTTTTGAATAAAGTCCTTACCCACTTTGGTTTTGATGAAAAGTTTAAAAGTATTATCCAAGAATGTATATCCACTCCAATGTTCTATATTCTTATAAATGATTCAATGGTGGGTTTTTTATCTAGTAATCATGTCATTAGACAAGGTGATCCTCTTTCACCCTTTCTCTTCATTCTTATGGCTGAAGGTCTTAGAAGAGTGGTTTTTAATGTTGTTAGAGAGGGAAAATTGAAAGGTTTCAAACCTTCAACTCATGGTAAAAATCTATCTCATCAATAATTTGTTGATGATAGTATATTTATGATCTATTCCTGAGTGGTGAAAGCTAGCAATTTGAAGAGATTACTTACTCTTTATAAACAAGTTTCAGGTCAACTTATCAATTTTGACAAAAGTTTTGTATACTTTTCCAACACTCGACTGAGAGATCAACACAAAATTTCTAGGATTTTTAAATTTGAAATAAGAACTTTTACAAATACTTAACTTGGCATGACACTCTTCTCAGGTAGATTACCTTTGGAGGTTTGGAATCCACTCTTAGAAAGATTTCAAAGGAAGCTCTTAGGGTGGAAAGGAGCCTTGTTATCTCCAGCTTCCAAATGCCTTATTATTAAAATCACTCTTCAAAATATGCCACTTTATCTCATGTCCTTATTTAAGTTTCCTTATAGTTATATATTCAAGATTTAGAAGATTTAGAAGCATTTCTTGTGGTCAGGGGATGATGAGCATAATAGATATCATCTTATATCTTGGGAAAAAGTTTGTAAACCTAAATAGTTGGGTGTTTTAGGTATAAAGAACTTAACATTAATGATTTTACCCCTTACTATAAATATGTGTTGGCACCTTCTTAAGGAAAATATGCTATGGACTAATATTTATAAAAATATCTTAATCATTTGGATATTTATGATTTTCTCTCCACTAATAATCTACCTAGTGGCTCCTCTTTTTGGAATATTCTTGTTCATTACATATCTCTTGTCTATAAGGAAATCTAATGGAATATTGGAAATGGTAATCGCATATCCTTTTGGATGGATAAATGGTGCTTTTTTAGCTCCTCTCTCTTCATTTACTTATGGGCATCCTTTATGCAATCCTCTTTCTTCTATCTTTGGGGATTTGGTGAGAGACTACATCAATGTTGACAACTCAAGGAAATATTGGAAGTTTTTAAGCTTAAAAGGGAGGAATAAAGAGTTAGAGGTCCATATTCAAACCATTTATAATAATTTACACCATGTTTTCATCCCTTCTAGTTATAAGTTGGATGAAATAATGTTGACATGAACTAATCATGGGGATTATAGTGTTAAAATGGTTTACTTGTTTCTTAACAATCAAATTAAGCCTGATACTCTTTGGAAGAAAGTTTGGAATAAAGGTCTTCTTCCCAAAATCAATATTTTTATTTGGATTATAGTTTAAAATAAATCTCTCATAGTGGAAAACTTAATAAAAATAGGTCATATGATTCCCAATAGATGAATTTTATGTAAGAACCATGAGGAAATGACTAATCATCTTTTTATTCATTGTCCTTTTGCAACTACTCTTTGGAATAATGTTCTTACAAGATTTAATCTTCAGTGGATCACACTGGATAATATTTAGGATTCTTTAAAGAAATGTAAATCTCATTTCAATAATAAAAGATTGAAAATGCTTTGGAATATATCCTTTCCCCATACTATATGGACCATTTGGCATGAGAGGAATATAATTTTTTTTAAAGAAACTTACAACAATACTAACCAGGCTAGTATCAATATTTTTTATAGGATTAGATAAAATATTTCCATTTGTAACATTAAGGAAGACCAATAAACTTATAATATTAAAGAGGATATTGATATTAGATGGAACATTTATTTAGTTTTAGATTCTTCTACTATGGATAATATTAACTATAGGAAAATTATGAAATGGAAAATTCCTCCTTCAGGTTGGATAAAACTTAACTTTGATGGAGTTTTAAAAGGTAATCCAAGAATTGTTTGAAGGGGAGGAGTCTTCAAAAATAGAAAAGGTGGTTTTATTGCTACCTATGCTAGCAACATGGGAATACAGTCAAATAATTATGCTAAAGCTCTTACTCCTCTTTAGGGTCTATACCTTGCTAAGGATTTGGGTATTGACAAGCTCCAAATTGAAGAAGATTATTTAAACATAATTAGGTGTCTCAATGACTCCTCCAATCCTAGTTATACCATTAAAAAATTTATTGGTGAAGGCCTTATGTATGTAATTATCTAATTAAGACTAAAGTTTTACATGTCTATAGAGAGGTTAACCAACTAGCTGATCTCTTAGCTAATGTTGGTGTTTAAAGTAACCAAATCCTTAGATGGATTGATTCACAAATCATGCCCAAGGACTTCATAATATAGCTTAATAATGAGACAAGCATGTGTTAATTCTTATCATAAGGATACTCTTTTGAGTTGTGATTTATATCACATTGTGACATGGATTTTAATCATTGCAAAGATCATGAGTATCTCTCTCTTAGATTGGAAATATCATTTCATACTTCTTTTCACTTCTATCTCTTGCAACCTTGGTTTCATCAAGCAAGAGCATCTCTTTGTTATGGTTGCATTTTCTAGAAATATGGGTAGATAACATCTCATAATAGAGGTTACCTTCAAAAATGCTTGGGAGACTGATAAAGTGTTATGGGAGTATTTATAGGTTGGTGGGTTCATAAATTTTCTCCATAGGGTTAGAGGGCATGACTCTCACATTTCCCAAAAAAATTCTTGAAATTAGAAGGATAGAAGAGTCAATATCAGAGGTAAGAATGTTTCCATCACTAAGGGTCTAATCTCCTTCATTAGAGGGATCAATACTAAAGGTTATAAGCTCTAAGGCAACAAATGCAACAAATAATTGACTCTATACCATGGAGGTCTCCTTAAAACCTCTCTACCTAAGCTAGTCAATGATCTTGCAAGGATCATTATACAGTTCTTGACTTTGGATGAATTCCACCATGTTATCAAAATCTCCCACTTGGTATTTTTGAACCACTTTAGGCATCATATTTTAGTGAGTCTACCTTTCTTTCTTCTAACTTCTCTTGAAAAATCTATTCAAAAAATTCAATTAGGGAGGTTAGCCACTCCCTCTCACCAATTTTTTATTTTATGGCTACATTTCCACTTCTTAAACTTAGCCTTAATAAGTAATCCTTCCTTAACCCCTCCACTTGAGAACCCCCTACATTTTTCCTCTAAGAATAAAAGGGTTAAGGGAATTTCTAAAGTTTTGAACAATGATCCCAACAAAAGGGTTCTTCATAGTTATTCAAAATAGGGGAATAATATTAAATGTGACAAGGATAATGTAGTCCAAATCCTTCTTTGCTTGACTACCCCTTCAAATTAAGCCAACCAAAAATTTTCCATAAGGAGTTAGACAATGTCAAAATCTTGGTCAATGATGTGAAAAGGAGATGAATATTATCAATCATAATTATAAAAAGAAGATGAAGTAGATAGATTAAAATGAGGATAATATTAAAAATTCTCAGATTTAGATTCATAATTTGTGTGATAAAGTTAATATCATTTATAGTAAGTTCACCGATGTGGATAATATCACTACTGGTATGGTTGAGATCATTGGTACCCAAGCTACTACTATTAGTGATATTTCTACTATTTTAGATAAGGGAGGTATTAGATAAGGGAGGTAGAGCTAGCATTCAGAAACATACTAGGAATGTCACTAATAATACCATGATTAGAAAGCTCCATAACATGCATAATAACATTAAAGAGATAAAGGGCACCATTAAAAGGCTTCACAACTACTAAGTTGTTCTATTTTTTTAGTTACTTTCACTACTTTTGGTCTCCTTTTGTAATATCTCTATTGGTTTTGCTATTTAATCTATTTTAGACTAGATTTCTATCCTTATCTAGGTTTTGAACGTCTTGTAATAGGGTATAGACCCTTGCCAAAAAACCAACCTTTACCCTTATCTAAAAAATATGGGGAATTAAAGGTTTTTTGAAGGGTTTTATGACTTTATTTTGAAGTGAAGGTGATGAAATGAGCTTCCCAAGTTGATCTCTATATGGAGGTGAAAAGATTTTTAGTTTGGAAATACCAAAAAAACTAGTTAAGTTTTTGATTACATGAGTTTATTTACTTGTAGCATTTTGGTGTTGTTAGAATTTTATCCATTTAGTTTATGACATGCAACATTACTTATGTTGGATCATGTGCATTTTTAGTTGAAATAAAAGTTTGGGTGGTATTTTAATAATCACTAAATGTTTCATTATGTTGGTGTTTATATGATTTTTTGGGGTAGGATTACCAAATCTAAGACCTACCACTAGTTTCTAAACTAGTCAAGGGAAATAAGGGAGAGGGGAAGTTGAGAATTACCAATTCATGTTGAGAAGTTATGCAAAGGAGAATGAAGCATATTTATAAAAGGTTAAATCATGATGTTATTAAGAACTAAGAGACCCTTGCCCCTATGTTCAAGATTATCTTGGAGAAAATTTTTCATTTTGGAGGTATACTATAGTACATCTTCTTCTTTACCCTCATATTTATGGGCTTTGATTATTTTTGTTTTCCTAGGGATTTTGAGATTTTTGTATGGATGATAGTGTTTGGTTCTAGTGTAATCCTCTTTCCATTTGTATACATTATTTCATAAAATAAAATCAAATTATAGGGTGTCATATTCAAAGGGGGTTTTGGGCCCTACTACTTTCTACAAAGTAGTCCATGCGCTAATTACTCTCATCTATATGGACTCATTTTCAGCCTAGTCTAAATTCCATCTCTAGAGTATGCACCATTGTTTTCAATTACTTGAACATTTATTGCTCATTTGGATGCATTCTCAGCTGTGCCTAATGTCCCTTTCATCGACATGCTTTAGGGGTTCTTTATAGATTATTTTGTGTAGTTGTGAACTTCTTTGGTGTCATCTCTCAGTCATGTCAACCTCATTTGAGATATTCTAGATGAGGAGAGTTATTTCATCCCTAGTGATACTTCTTGGGAAGGAAAATTATGCTTCTTGGTGTACTTACATGGAACACTTGCTCACACACAAGAATCATATTCCATTTTTGTATGGATAGATTCTTTAACCCACTGATCTTGTTTAGTTCAATAAGTGGTTTACTACTTGTGATAAGGTTTTTTCCACTCTATTATTACATATTTACTTATATCTTCATTAACATGTGGAACATATATTTATGACATCTCTAGATCCATAATAAGTGAAGGAACCATCAAAATATAACTTCCACTATTTAGGTTCAGGTTGCACTTCTTCCACTACTATGATAAAATCATTTGGAAAGTTGAATCTGAGTGGTCAAGTGTCTATAACAGGGGCCTCTACAAGTTGATTAGCAATAACATTCCCCTTGATTTATTTTTGATTCTGATACTCAATGCCAAATTCACTTAGGAGCATGACCCACTTATCCATGCATCCTTTAATAGCTGCTTTGGATAACAATAATTTGAGAAGATCCAACTTGGTGATGATATTAGTTTTATTTTTCAACATATAATGTCATAAATTTTGGGAAGAAAACACCATAGCTAACAACCATAGCACCTACCCACCACAACCCTACAAGGTCACATGTGTACCAACCATGGTATTTATCAATATATTCCATAAATATTAAATTATCATAGTCTTGTCCCCCCTAATAAGCCAAAAGGTACAAGTATATGAGTCCCACTACTTTACTAGTACTATCATCATATGCATATAATATGGCATAATATTTAATTATCTAACATAATTGATATTAATTGCATTAAAAGTGGTTTTATCTATGTCACTCAATGGAAACACTCCCATTTTTTCCATCATATGATCATTTCTAAACTCTCAAATTCACATGCCATCCTATAATCATAAAAACATAACATCAACATAAAAAAAACCTATACAAATATGAAAAATCAACTAGAGACAATTACAATTTTTAACCATAGAAAATATTAGGGATAAATATGTAGTTTAAAAAACAAGTCTACAGTCAAGAAGATATGTCTATAGACAAGTTTGTGAAATTTTTGGATGAGTCCATGTAAAGTTTGAAAAAGATTGCAACCAAATGGACAAGTCTGATGGAAGGTGATATATCTAATAAAATGCTTTAAAATAATTTAAATAATTAACTTTTTTAATGTATGAAAAATGTCAAAATATGGGGTTTCATGACATATTAATGGTAGATCATCCTCATGATATAAATCAGCCCCAACCTACATGAATCAAGTCAGTCCAAGATCTCTTTTATATGGCATTGTTCTCAATTAGACATCAAAATTACAAATTATCAATATGCAAATAAATTTTTAAAAACTTTTGAACCAACCTATTTATATGGGTTAAATTTTATTTTTAAAAATTTGAAACTAATCCCTATGAAACTTGTGCATGTAATATATTGAGAAATAATTATTAAAATACTCCTCATTGGATTTATTAGAATACACATAATTTTTTATTCAATGTGATAATATTTACCTCATGCCTAAAAATCATTTAAAAAATTCCAAATTCATCACCTATTTTCCTATACACATATTCTTTAATTTCTCCATAATATTCCTTTATAACTATTTCATGTGAAAATCATTGATCAAAATAAAACATTCACAAAATTTTAAAATTGTCAAATTCTAATGTATCAAAATTATCAAATTCAATAATTATTTAATCTAAAAAATTACTTAATTTTATATTTCTTTTTATGTGATTCATTCGATACTCTCACCCTCACATCAAAGGGGGAATACATAAAGCTTATTAAAAAAGATAAGCCTAAGTATAAAATATTAATTAGATCACTCAAATTTTCACATTTTAATTGGTTCAAATTATCTATAAATTACACATTTGTGACATGGGTTCTATAGATTTTTGACATTTTATACATGGTGGTACTAATTTTGGGGGCATATGCCATGCAAGTGCATTCCATAGTGAAAATGTAATAACTCTATATTATTATTTATTAGTATAATTATATATATATTTAGTGGCATATGCACATACAAAATACATGTTTCAAATATTCAAATCAATTTAAAAATTAAATCACACATATAAAATATAAGTTTTAAATATTTAAAGTAGTTCATAAATTATATAAATGATATATATTGACACATTGGTATATATTATAAGGGCATATGGCATGCATACACACTCACTTTACATATACTCAAGTCAAAAAATATATACACACTTGGTTGTATATGTATGGGCATTGGAAAATAGCTAATTAATTATAAATTACAAGTTTCACATACAATTATAATAAAGCATATAGAGGCATGTAACTATATATCATTTGGCACATATTCAAGGAGCGTGATGTTGATTCATGCACATATATATAGTTTTAAAATGTAAATGAATGATTATTGTTCATGCACATATGTACTACAATACAATTAACAAATTCCATGGAAAATAGTTTTTATTTCACTTCAAATCTATTGGCATTATGGTCATGATGGAGGACTGAATATTCATCATTCTTTTTTGATCATAAAAATAAAATATAGATACATTTGCAATGGTGTGATTAATTTTTTTACAAGTAATGTGCTTTAAATTCTAGTGACACTCAATGGATTTTGTTTAGCTTTTATAAAAACCATTTTGTGGTTCCACCTTCTATTATGGGTGATATATGTTCGAGTATAGTGACTCTCAATGAACTTAAAATAAATTCTAGTGAACCCATCATGGTTCCACATTATTTTATATTAGTACATTGGGTACTTTTACCCATCTATGAGAGTAGGAATAAAGATCTTTCCAACTCAAAGTATTTATTATTTCTTCAAATTTAAGACTTGATCACTTTCCATTTGCCAATGGTTCAACATGAGGAACCATTCTACCAGGTGTCTCAATAAGGGGCATGTTTCTCATCCTCTTATCTTTGAGTATAATATTAGAGATAAATTATTTACTTGATTTAAAATGATTATGCATTTAGTTACACATGATGATTTACTACTTTCCCATTACTACTTGAAATATTATTTGTTTCCATGACCAATAAATGAGCATGATTGAAAGAACCCTTCATCTACTAGCTTAGATCAACTAGTAACTCATGATATCTCTCCCCATCATAACACAATAATTATCCATAGGTACACAATATCACATGCATTAAATTTTACTCCTTCCTTACTCTTTTACCTTTTGATCTAAATTCTAAATTTTAAAATTTTATATACAGACATTGACAAATACATATGTTATTGAAAGTTTTTATATTGAGTGTTACATAATCAAAGTTTCAAGATAAATTCAAAGTGTATCATATAAACTCAATTATAAATTTCTCCTTTACTCTATAAATTTCATTTCTATAATGGGGAAGGGGAGGGGGAATTTATATACCCAAATTTTTACAATCCCATCTTTAATACCTTTTTATGTAACTTTACACATATAGACTATTATTGATGAATGAAGTATATATCGGTTAATTTTTTTGGGTATTCTATTTTCAATTCATAAATTTGTGTGGTCATTTGTCCAATTTTTTCTCATCTTGTGAATACTTTTAAGAGTATCCCCATTTATTTTAAATTATTCTTTTATGTTTTTTTGCACAATTCCACAATTTCTAGAAAGGTTTGGGCCTTCAAACATATTCATGAAATGTGAACTTATCCATGTATAACTTGAAAAATTATTTTGGGTCACATTTCATTTGGGTCATTCCTTTTTTCCATTGGGTATTATTGGGTCAGCATTTTGTGTGCCAATAGGTCTCCTAATTTGAAATCAAAATATATATAAATGCAAAGCTAATATTAGGCATTTAAGAATTACACTCTAGACTATAAAGAACTATACAAAGATCATAAATTTTATCTATATAATTACTGAAGATAAATATTAAAGTTTCAAAGGTTGAATCAATATTTACTTGATTTTTCCAAGGGTAAAATAGTATAAAGATAATCCATACATGTATTCACAATTTTACACATACACAATATTAGGAGAAATATAATTGATTTTGAGCCCTCTTTAGAGTATTGGTAGTTTAGTGTAATTTTTGGACAATCAATGGGGATTGGCCAATGTCAGTCTAACTCAAATGATTATGCCCCCATTTGATATCAAAATATATTTTGGATGAATTAGGTTTTTATATTTTAGGTATCTCCACGTTATATTTTGGATGTTGTAGAACATCAACGGTATCAATGAACATAGGATTATTGGTAAATAGTCATATTTTTATCATAGTTAACATATAAAAACCCATAATGGACATGACCAACCTTTGACATTTTCCAGGGATCATAAACCTATCAAGGCATAGGCACAAACTCTATCTTTGAACCTGAATGATCACAAACCTATATTGATGTGTTTTATATAATTGTATATGATATTAGAATAATATAATCACATAATATAAGATATGGTGTCTTAGTCCTAGTGTTTTCTAACATTAGCATAATACTACATTTATCAAGTTACAATCATAATTATTGGTAAATTGTATATTTGTAGAATTTTGATTTATTCAACATTTTTATGCTTATTAGGTTCACATAATTAAAAAAAGATAAAATATATAGTAAAAAATTAATATATGTGTGTGCACATGCATGCATGTATGTTTACATCTATGTGTGTGTGAGACTCCCTTAATACATATTACATTCTTTTTTATAAACAAGTGTTCATATTCACTTTTATCTACTTTTCTACTAGGGAATATTAATTTATAAAAAGAATAACCATTTTCCTAGTTTTTTTAATGTGTAAAAATGTGAAAATTTTATTCACACATATTTCCTAAGGTTTGTAATTTTTTTTTCACAAAAAAAGAGAGGATAATATTGACACCAAATGGAATAAACGTAATCTCCTCTATTTAAAGGGGAGGTTTTTTTATTAAAAAATAAGAAAATAAATAAATATTTAAAATATACAGTAAAATTTTCATTTGGGTGATTTATTATGATTATAGTGAAAAATATAAAATAACCCCACATTCAAGACTAAATAAACTTACAACAATGGAAGTAGAAGGTAGTAGGCAATAAAATGGTGGATTTGAGTAGGATAGAGATCCCTCTATCCATGAATATATTCACATTCATTAGGGTGGATATTTACCTTTGGATTAAAACATAGATATGGGTTGATATTTGATCCTAGAGAGTAAGGTCCTGAGTCCTACCTCAGACCTAGCCATATACATCAATGAATTGAAAATAAAGACTCTAAAAGAAATATTGAACATCACCATTTCAAATAATTATCTTTAGGTAATTAATTCAAATCTTGTGGATAAAAATATTATTTAAAAATTTATTGGTACATATCTTAAGAGAGGAGGTAAAATTTTGGATTGGTCATAAATAGAAATATTTCCCTAGACCAAGGATTTAATTTTTACAAAGGGTTTATTTTATATCACCTTTAAATCATCAAAAAATAGTGATTTTTTTTATAGTCTATGTTTTTTCAATAATGTTGGAGTATATATGAGATAGTTATCTCTTGTATTCAAACTCTCAAGGGAATGGATTCCAAAACTACCATATGAATCTTGGATTGAATGGATCATAAGTAAAATATCAAAAATTATTTGGAATACAATTTTTATGGGATAATCCATAAGAGAGATAATTATCTTCATATGGAATGATGTGTGTTAATATTAATTTAGTTGAGCTTAGCTTACAAGCAGTTTGACTCCATTCCTTTCATGGAACATGGATACAAGTGATTTACTATGAATTCTTACCATTAAAATTATATATATGTATAAAAGTGTGGTATAATATAATTTATTGATCAATACCTCCTTTCCAATCCAAAGACAATCAGATGAAGAATTTAGGGGTACTATGAAAAAATAAAGTCCAAAAATGTGTTCCAAAAAAAATTAGAACACCAAAAGTAATTTATACATATAAATCATGTAAAAAAATTCTTAAAATTCATTAAGAACAAAATAATATCATACTTATATTGATATAATTAATCATATTGGCACCACATTTATATGAGATACCTAATGAAGCAACATAACAGAATCTTCAAACTTTAATAGAAGATGAAACAAGAGTAGAATTGGAGGTAAAAATAAAATATCCAGATTAAGGTTTTTTACCTAATAAATGGACTATATTGGAATAAAATGAGGTAAATATGGAATATATTAAGGATGAATATTATCTAGTTGTATCAATTAATGTCATTTCTATGCTAAGGTTGGAAAAACCAAACAAAATGGAAAGAATGTGAGAAGGAGATAGAACTTCTAAAGAGAATCTAAACCCAAAAATATTTGATGAGTAACATCCCATAAATTTATGGAAATTACCTTGTATTGGGAGTAAAATACTCATCTCCCAACCAAAAAAAAACCAAATAGATACTATCTCTTAGGCAACTCATGGACATAAACCCTTAGCTTAAAATTTTCAAGTGAAAACTTAAGTGGAATTAGATAATGAAAATAAAATGACCTTAGATTCTTTTTCAATTTATGGAATGGGATATCCCTCCACCTAATCACCATTAAAATCTTAAGTTTTAATGTTACGGAATGAAATTCCCCAAATAAGAGCCACTTATTTAATGACTTGTAGAGGAAGAAAAACTAGAAAATATAATCCTTCAATAAACTAAAATAGATATATATGCCTTTGAATATATGGCTCTAAGTATCAGGAAATAATGTGATTGGGTAGTATAATAGGTGAGATTAAATTTTAAAGGTTTGGTTTTACTCTATAATCCATATAAACTAAAAGGTAAGATCATCACTTAATTCTTTTGTTATTTGAATTTAGTTTTTTAACCTATCAAGGATATGTAGATTGTATTATATATAATATTTGTGGACCTCTATAAGTGGGAAAAAATCCAAAAAAATATTTAAAAAATTCATAGGGACCATCCCAATATGAAGTGTAATTTGGGTGGGGACTTTAATTCCATTCTCAAATCTAAGAATAAATCTGGTGGCAACTCTATAATCCCTCTTAGTGCACTAGAATTTAATGATTTATGTGTTAATTTTGGATTGTTAGACATTGAACTAAAATCCATACATTTTTCCTCGAATAACAAAAGGTAAGTAAAATAGTCCATCTTGGAAAGGATTGATATGTTTCTCATAAACATAGATTGGGAATTTGATAATTACAAGTTCAACTTACACATCTCACTATTTACAATATCAGACTTGTTTTAGTATTTTTTGGTTCATTTTCTTAATAAATTTAGATTACTAAATATAGAAATAATAAAAGGTTTAAATAGGAATACATGTGACATGAAATGCACACCATTCATTGAATGAGGTGGGAAATCCTTTATGGCTAGGAATAATTACCTATATAATAAAGACAACTTAGAAAAAATTGGATTAATAAGATATATGGGTGGATAGACTGATACAAGATCAGTTATATGAAGTGGTAAACTTCCTAAGAAGGATGTTAGTCCATTGTTTTTTATACAATCAATTGGATAATATAATGAGATAAATTAAAATAAATCATATGGTAAGATTATGAAACTAAAATGAAACAAATCAATCTACTACATATATATTATCAAAATGTTCATTTTTAATATGCTATGGCAAAGTATTTTTATTCTTTATTTTTTTCTAGTTGTTCAGTGATGGATTATAGAGTCGAGGAAAAGACAATTTCCCAAATTCCTAATTTGAAAAAGATGTCACTTTGATTTGTGAATAATGGGTGAGGAGCTATGGGTATGTCATGAATTAAAACTTCATCATGTATAACACTAGGCAAGGTCATCTACAAATAGCAGTACATGATTTTAGGACTTATAAATAGTGAACTAGAAATACTTAGGATTGTTAATCTAGTCTTAGGTTGTAGATATAAATGAAAACATAGGGATTGATGTTGATTATCTTAGAACCTGTATTGATTAGGTAATAGATGTTAATCTAGAAAGAATCATGGTCAATCTTATAGTGGGTGATAAAAACATAGGTTGGGGCTTAAGGATGGATTTAAATAGATTCTAAAAGGCTTTTGTAATAGTCACTAGTTTATCTAAATAGAATTATGATAGTAAATAAAATATAAATGAAAAACATAGTAATAAAAAATCATTCAAACACACAACTTATCTCTGAAAAAGCTTCTTATGTTGTAGAGAAATATCTCATTGACAGGAGATGTTTGGATTTGGATACATTGTGGACAAACTAAAAAAGGGATGGCATTATTCCATAGTGCTCTAAGGGAATTTCTTCAGTGTTATAGTGTGAAAAAATCATGCTCCTTGGACTAAGGTTAGACTATCTATAAATTGATGTCAATCCTAACAAGTTCAACAATGATCATGCGAATCATTAACAATTTTCTCTAATTTTAACTTGTTGGTTATAATAACTCAAGATTATGGATTAAACATATTCCAAATTGGTTTTTAATGGGGATCAATTATAAATAGGTTATTAGGGAAGTTAAAACAACTTACCTTTAATAATCTTGGGGAGATTTTACTAGGATTTAAGGATGGTCAACTAATTACCTAGGTAAAATGGTAATTAACTGGATTACTTACACAACGTTAAATGTTAAATTGTAAAAATATATTAACCAATGTAAAAAATGTAAGGAATGGGTAAGACACATTTATTCATAATAAAATGGTGTAAATTTATAGTGTCTACAAGACCATTGAATGCTTTCCTTAGAATTAAAAATAGATGAAAAACCAAAAGTGATCAAAATTAAGATGTAATTAATGTGGTTGTAGGACCTTTATTTTCAACCTAATCCAAATAAATGGTGGGTAAAAAAGGATAGAGGATGTAAGAGGTTCACTCTATCTCAAAAATTGAAAACTGTAAAGTATGAGGTAAAGATTTAGAATTTAATTTTTTTGGGAATATATTTACCAAAAAAGAAACTATAGAAGAATAATTAAGAGAATCTCAAAAAATAATCATGGAGAATGGGTTATATGAGGTCATTTTGGATAAATAAAAAGATGTAATGACACAACTAAAACTAGTTTTAGAAATGGAAGAAACTCATTTAAAACAGAAATCTAGGGTAAATTAGATAAATAAGGAAATCAAACTGCTAATTTCTTTAATATTTATGCAATTTTAAGAAGTAATATCAATATAATTATAAATACTACACTCACCTTGGGAATAATAGTTATAAAATAAGAGTAAACCAAATATTTAGGTGTAAATTTTTATAAAATCATACTTAAAATGTTTATAAAAACATACTTATAGAGGGTTAGGATAATCACAATTTGGTTAGAGGTGAATTACTTTCCAATATTATAGACATCATCATATAAGAATATAATATGGAAATAATTAATCTCTTTACTAAGAGGTAGATCACGTTGTCTATGATATGGGTGAGAATAAGGCACCTAGATCGTATGGCTTACACGGTGGTTTTTTAATAAGTTTTAGCACATAGAAGGCTTGCATGTTTGACAAGATATCAAAGAATACATAAGAAATAAATTAGTTTCAAAGGAATATAATTTAACCTCCTTTACTCTAATTCCAAAGACAAAAAATTCCTTAAATTTTCTTTGATGTATTTAGGCTAATTTACCTATTTATTATAATTTATAAATTCTCAAAAAAATCTTATCCAATATAATGAACCTACTCTTAAAAATATCATTTTATAAAAGTAGAGTGGCTTCATTATGGTAAAATAAATTTTGGATGGAAACATTATAGGTCATGAATACATTCATTTTATAAATCAAAGAAGGAAATGGGGATTGTTAATCAAATTGGTTATGAATAATTACTTTGATCAAGTCAATTATAATTTCTTAGTTTAACACATGAGAAAGTTTGGATACTAATGTGGATGATATTTTATGATTATTTAACACCTAATTCTTGTACACTTGGCAAACATAGACCTTGGCCATTCCTCTTAATTATTTGCCTTTATCACTTTCATAAGACTTGAATATACTCTATCTTTTATTCCCTTTGGCCTATATCTCTTATTCCAACTAGTATTATGTTGATAAACTAGGTCTTATATCTTGCCCAAAATGTTTAAAATATACTTATCTTCCATCTCTACAAGTTCTAAACATGTACCTACTTTCTTTCTCCCTAGACTCTAACATCTGGGATAGATATTAACATCAAAATTATTGTATTATCTTGACATAAGTGTCTAGTACCCTAAAGTCATCCAATTTGTAAATGAGACATATCCTAATGGTCAACTTAATTTCATTAATTTATTTTATTACTCCAAATGGATTGATATAAATACAATATCAACCCTCATTCATTCCTTACCTACAAGACTTAGCTACACTTATGACACCTAGTAAAAAAAACCAAAGATCATTAAATTAAACAAATATTCCATATTTATTCATATTTCCATACCATTCATAAGGACTACACATTTACAGGTCTAAGTTACTAAAGGAGCATCCTAATAGCCTAATTTTCCAAGTTACAATCTAGGTCATTATTATACTCACTTTGCACATATTGTATTATTTATACATAATCCAACACTTAAGGGATAATTACATGAGTTTGAGTCCATCTTATAGAGTATTTTTTATGTATTTATCATCCTCTAACAATAAGGTGTTCAAGGTTATCTCAACACCATGTGCCCATTAACCCATTTTTTCCCAAGGTCATTATAAATATGGAAAACTAGGGTTTTCCCATTTCAAAAAGAGAGATAGTCCTTGACCTAGATCCAAATGCACTAGAGCAAAGGTGAAGCAAAACCCAAAAGCATCTAGGTGGTCTCATCCAATTCTAGTAGGTATTATTTATAGTACATGTTGGTTAATTTTAGCCCACATACCAAGCTTCCACCTGAATAGAGAAGCTTAGTAGAGTTCCTGACCCATAAATGATCAAAAGATGGCAAAAGAAATATTTGAAGAGCTAGACCATCTCAAACATCATGAAAAAATGTATTGGTTAGCTCAATTGTGCATTTTATAAGTATGCTTAGAAATCCTCTTAGGCCAAAATATCACATGGACATGAGGTTCTTCATGCCTAAATCATGCTTTACATATTTCATATCTTGATGAGATTTTTATCTCAAGATATGGCTCTTTAAAGTTGAACAACCAATCTCATATAGACATGGAGATGTCAAGTTAAAGATATGGTAAGTAGCCATTTGGATTCAAATATTCTTGAGTCTAAATGTATCTATGATAAGTGTCAAAATATTAGAAGATAAGATTAAATATAATGGTGAGAAATGATTAATAAAGTTAGTGGGTCCATCAGATCCAATGATGTATGTTTAATCATGCCAAAGTAAATCAATAGAGACCTCAAAGTCAAAATGTTAGTGAATCCTAAAGACAAGTGACAAGATGCCAAGTTTCATGACTGTGGTAGATACCAGGTAAATTAATGGTACATATTCCATCCATAAAAAGTAATATTGATGATATGCAATAAAGTAGATCTAACGGTGACCATCTAATCATAGGGATGTTGATTGATGGTAAGTGTGAGTTCAAAGAGTTAGTGTACCTAGGGATAAATGTAAAGTTACCACATGGTACAAGTAAAGGAATGTATGGAATGACTATATGATCTTAAGGATCAATGTGGAGATAAGAATTGGCATAATTTTAAAATCTTAGATCAATATTGATGGTCGATATTTAAATTCAAAGCTAGGATACTTTAAATGGAGGTCAAATATGATTTAGATTAAACCAGAAACAAATATTTCAAAGGGCATGTGCCACCATTAGAGTTTAATTTAAAATAATTAATTAAGATAATTCATATAGTTAGGATTATCAATGATGAAACTTCATCACCATTAAAGCTCAGACAAGACCTCTAGTCGATGATTTAGAACTTGTTGACCCTATTCTCTAAAATTTGTAGGATAATCCCATGGTGTGTTCATTGCTCTTTTAGAAGGAATATCCTCATGTGCAATGAATTCTCAATTCCCATAGGGTTTAGAGGCACAGTAGGTTTATTTAAACCTAATATAGCTCAAAAAAAGACTTTGCAACTTGTAGGTTTTCATTGATATTATAGCTATATGAAAACCAATAAATGGATTAGTTTTCAATCTATAGTAAACCTATGTTCAGGTTTAGAGTAGGGGTAGATATAAATAAGATATGGAAGAGTGTCTTATCTTCAAAAATAGTCATATCCTCAATAATAAGGTACATATTTCCACTTAAAGTAGACATGGCATGGTTCTATCTAGATTCAAGATATGAAGTCTTTGTCCTTACAGTAAAAGCAAATGGGAAGCAACATTGAAGATTATAGTAAATAGATTTGGTGGTTAGAGAAGAAGTTAGAGGATTTAATACTATTTTTAACTATAAATATATTTTATCCAATAGAATTAGTCATGAATCATCATACAAAACAAACCCTTTTCCTCTAGTGGATCTCTTAGCTAATGAGAAAAGATTGAAGGCTATTGGAACAAATGCAGGCTAGCTTCTTGAGAAAGGCTTAGTCCTATTGACTCAAAAGGTGGTGGAGAATTCAAGAAAGGTGGTTTAGACTCCATATAAGTGATTGGACCTCATTTATTTATTTTTTTACTCATGATCCCTCTTATCTCTCCCTTTCTCCTATATCACCCCATTCTTTCCCATTTCTAAGTGATCTCTCTCTAAAAATTTGGATTCCCATAAGGACTCTTTGATTTTGAAGAGTAGGGGACTCTTTGAGATATATTTTTAAGATATTATCATCTTTAAAAGGCTAAAACCTATCAAAAATTTGTAATAAATACCTATTGATTCAATAAAATACTTTCTTTACCTATCTATTGCATGTAGCTAGTGTTTAGAAAGCTTATGCATGATGGCATTGTGAAATAAAATATTCCATGCCGTTGTTCTTCTTTATATCCTCTTTTAAGTTATTTTCAAGTTGTTTTTAAGTATACATTTGTGTTATTTATGACATTAATGTAGGCTCTATGTGGGTCTTATAATCCCTCCTTATTTCCATTCATTACTTCTTAAACCTAGTCTATGAAATACTTATGCAATCAGGTGGTAGTGTGAGCTAGCATTGTCTTATGCTAATCTAGTGTGGGTTCAAGATTATTGGAGTCTTATATTTTTATTTATTTCATCACCTTTTTAGCTTTCCTAACACCCTTTTACCCCTTTTATAACCATTTTCTTAGTAGTAACATTAGTCTAGGTGATCCATCAAGAGGAAGTTGGCCTTATCCAAAAGTTCAACCCTATTATAAGATACCCATAGCCTGGGGTTGTTCCCATATTATGACTTGGAGTGGGGGAGACTAAATAACTCCTCCAAAATGATGAAATCTCATGTCATAACAATTTATGGCATACCTAGTGGGACTTCATTTAAAATAAAATTATTCACAGTTTGATGCTAGTTTAATCAATTTATAGTAGTTATAACTTACAAGCAACAACATCTAGCAACTTCAAAAGAAGATTCAACATTTTGGTAGTAGAGAAATTACTACATCTCATACCAAAGGTGACTATAAGGTCATATTATATAGGTATTCCCTTTGAATTTGTTGAATTGCCTTTGAACTCAACAAAAATATTAACATTTTATAATACACATGCATATAAAGTCAATTTTCTTCCCAAACCAATTTTTAGATCTAATTTAGCTATAAAATATTTGTTAAACCCTTATTTTTCCATGATATCCCCTAGATATTTTCCCTTTATAGATTTCAATGGTCAAAGTCTATTAGACCTCCCTTAATATGATCTTATTCTAGTAGTAACTCTTGAAAGTGTCCCTTATTTTACTGGAGACCAATCTATAACCCCTTATAAGCACCTCATGGATGTAGCTAATTTTTGGAATATTAATAATTTCAATGACAAAAATGTAGCAATTATTTTATTATCCATTTCTTTCAAATGTAAAGCCCTAGATTGGTATAGAATCCTTGATTCTAATTCTATTACTTCATGGGATAAATTAGGAGATGCATTTTGTAAAATATTTGAGGATAAAATTGACCGTTTGTCACTTTCACAGTAGTTAACCACAATAAAAATGGGCCCTCATTAAGTCATGCAAGACTTCAATACAAGTTTCCAAAAGACTTGGTATAGGATCCTAGTCTCTATTATGCCTAATCCAAACTTTGCCTTCCTCTACTATTTGAAATCCCTTAATAGTAAATTATAGTAATGATCTAGTCTATGGGAGGAAACATATTGCCAAATGCATATAAGATGGAAATTAGAGTAGAAAAATGTCTATTATAAGCTAGCAAGCTTACACCTAGACCACTAATGCCTTTGTTTCTTGAGATCCGACCACTCCTATATCTATTCCTCCCCTTGATATCATTCCCCCTATGCCTATAATTGATTTCATACCTTCACCTAAGCAAGAAAAGGCTTTCACTAGTTAATTTAGTGACAAAGAAAAAAACTTTCAAGAGCTTAAGAGTATGTTCTAATATTTGGGAAATGAACTAGTGAATGTTAAGAGAAATAAAGCTTTCAATAGGCCTTACCAAGCCTCATATCAACCTTATCATAAATATTATCAAGCAAATAGGCCACCTTATAAAGGAACTTCCAAGGCCAAGGCTAAGGTCAAATCCAAGGATAAAGGTAGCCTAACTATGTTAGGCAAAACAACTATAATCCAAATGTTGCAAGCACTTTCAATACTTTGGTCCCCATTCAGAACAATATTACTCAAGAATATGAGGGTACCATGCCTTAAAATCAATATTTTGGGCAATATATTATTCCAATCACTGATTTTAATCAATATTTCAATTATCAATGGTAGAAATCTACAAATTATGGGTGAAATCAAGCTCTTATGGCTTAGAAAAAAAAGGTACCCATGATTTAAAAACTAGAAGAGCCTCAAAAAGGTCAAAGCCATGATTAAGTACCAAGCTATTTAGATGCTACAAGGGCTAATTATGATCAAAAAAAGTGTTATGCACTCAATCAAAAGGCTAGTTCTAGCCAGGTATACATTCCAATGGTAGCTAATATAAGGTTCAAAATAAGGAACATGGATGGTAATTAAGAAGTATTCAAAGAGCTTCCTACCATTACTCCTTCAATATCAAATCCAAATTAAACCATTTCTATTTTAAAGTTTCTAATGGATTCAAGGAATCAAAATCATGGAAATGTCTTTGCTACCCAAAACTCATAAGTTTAAAATATAGTTTTGGCTCCCAAATCATAACCAAAGGTTAGTGGTGTACCCATCAACATTGTGGAACAAATGAAAAAGTCCAATGTGAGCATGCCAATGTAGGACATACTCTCTATGCCTGGATAGATGGATATCCTTTAGGAAGGATTATCAAAGATCAAGGTTCTTGAGAGGAAACCAAGCAAAGAAAATGTGATTCTCACCAATGCAACTAAAGGACCTAGTGAAGGGCAATCAAGTAAGATGGTCAAAACTTCCCCATTCTATATTTTAGTGATCATCGGTAATTATTTAGTACATAATTACTTGGTAGAAACTAGAGTTAGAACTTCATTAATGCCAAATTCCATAAATGATCATCTTGGTCTAAAATATAAGCCCCAATCCAAAGGAGTTTTATAGCTAGATGGATCTTCCACCAAGCCATCTGGTATCATTAGAGATCTCAACTTGACCCTTCATGCTTGTCTTAGTGTCCTAGTGGCTCAAGATGTATTAATCCTTGATGTTCCTCCTCATTTTATACTATGCTTATCTATATAATTCACATCAAATATTGGAGGTTATCTAGTAGTAAATTGGTCATTTATGGCATTCAAAATAAGATATGGGACCAAAGTGTCTATCAAGATTGAGCCCATTATATAATTCCACATTAAACCCTATGGGTCAGATAGCATAAACCTCAATTACTCTATCCTTGATGAGGATGAATTCACAAATGGTCAAGCACTAAATACCCATCCTAAGTAGATATCAAATATGTTCTTAGATGAACTACGGAATGACAATCAGTTGGTTGATCCCCTAAAAAATACTTGGGTGTATACTATTTACATGAAGAGAATCAGTCCATGCCATCCCTCATAAGTTATTAAAAAGACTCCAGTGGCTTATGGAAATTATTCTTTGATGGTTCAAGGAAAAAACATGGATTGGGTGTAGGTGCAATGCTGGTATCCCCCTCAAATGACAAGCATTTCTCTTCTTATAGGTTTTAATTTAGTTGCTCTTCTAATGTAGTAGAATATGAGGGTATTATCCATGGTTTTCAATGGGATAGTAATAGATGGGTCAAATAATTTCAAGTATATGGGGATAGTAAACTGATAGTGTATCAAGTTAGAGGCTAGAATATAACTAAGAACCCCTTAATGAAGTCCTACAAACATAGAGTGTGGGAAATAATTGAATATTTTGAGGCCTTTAACATCTAACCAGTGCTAAAGAATAAAAATGAACATGCTAACAAGTTGTCAACTATAGGAGCTTAATTTGATATCCTTAATGAGTTAAAAAGGACCAAAATGTAGCCACATGTTAAAGTGGTAGTGAGACCATCAGTGGCAGATAATGAAGCTCATTGGCAAGTCTTTGACAGTGATGAGTAGATTGTTTATTTCTTATAGTAGGAAGTAGAGTCCTCCTTAGTAAACCAAGATATATTTCAATATCAGTATGAGGATCAAATTTTTAATTTTAAATCCAATAATCTTCCTAAAGGGATATTCACCCTTGAATGTCTCTTCTATGAAGGATATCATATGAGAAAAGACAAGGCAGTGATGTCAACCAATGAAGAGAACTATGAAAGAGTCCTTATCTGTAAGAACAAGCTCCTCAATCTTGGGAAGGTAAGTAATGAGGTATAAAAGCATACTTTCATTTAACTTTGTAAAAAATATTCAGACATCTTTACTTAGGAATACAGTGACCTAAGAGGTTTTGACCCCAAATTGGCCCAACATACTATAGAATTAGAGGCTAATGCCAAGCCTACAAATCAAAACCAAAGGCCTATAAACCCCAAATTTTAAGATTTTATGAGGAAATAATTGACAAAAATAAGTGAATCCAAGATCATCTTTCTAATTAATCACTCCTCATGGGTAGCCAATTTGGTACCTATGAGCAAGAAGAATGGGGAGATCAAATTGTGTGTTGAACTTAGGGATATAAATAAGGTTTCTTTGAAGGATCACTATCTTTTTCCATCCATGGATAAACTTATTTAAATAGTTTTTGGTTCATAATGGTTTTCCCTTTTGGATGGATATTCAGGATACAACTAAGTGTTGGTGAGAGAAGAAGATAAATATAAGACTATCTTCACCACAAAGTGGGGCACATATACTTACCGTAAGATGCCTTTTGGATTATCAAATGCTAAAGAAACCATTTAAAGAGTAATGGGAATGGATTTCTAAGGGTTACTAAATAAAATAGTACTAGTCTACATGGATGACATCATAGTTTTCTCAGAAAATCTAGTGAAGACTTAGATCACCTAAGGTTGATCTTATAAAGATGCAGAGAGTATGGGATCTCTTTAAATCCCAAGAAATGTGTGTTTTCTATTCATGAAGGAAAAAAATTAGGTCACATTATCTCAAAGGAGTTATTATTCATTGACCTTGATATAATAAGTGATATCTTAGCATTATATTTACCCAAGCTTAAGAAAGGAATCCAAATCTTCCTCAAAAAAATAAATTTTGTGAGAAGGTTTATACCTGGTTTTGCAAACCTAGTCAAACCCATCACTATCATGCTAAATAAGAGCTAAGTTTTTACATGGTCAAATGAAGGTAGAGTAGCTTTTAAGGCCATCAAATAGTCCATTACCCAAATTCCCTTGCTTATAAGTCCTAACTTCTTAGAGGATTTTATATTTTATGCCTTTGCAAATGTTGACAATATATCAACTATGTTGATGCATAAGAATGGTGAAGACTTGAGCAACCAATTGACTTTTTTAGTCAAGGACTAGAGGGATATGAGGTAAGGTAAAATTTTATAGAAAAAAATTTTCCTTTATCTTTGATAAGCCTCAAAAAATTTAGGCCAATGCTTTC
Organism: Torreya grandis; assembly: GCA_037957365.1. Taxonomy (NCBI): domain Eukaryota; kingdom Viridiplantae; phylum Streptophyta; class Pinopsida; order Cupressales; family Taxaceae; genus Torreya; species Torreya grandis. The sequence goes on from JARHVA010000896.1 coordinate 311,852, forward strand.
CAACAATAAGATTCATCTTATGGTGTCTTATCTTAGAGTAAGGGATTTCCTCCTCAATAAGTATTTCAATGAAAAGAGAGATGATTGGATTACCAAAGTCATGGAGTATGATGTGGAGATAAAATTCACCAAGATTTTAAGAGGAAAATTCTTTTGTAAGCATATGGTAGATGATATTCAAGAGGACAAGGAATTTGTTTTGGTAACATAAGACAACTCACAGATAGATGTACCTCCATCTCACAATAGTTGGCTCCAAGATATGACACATTTCCTAGTAACATGTGAATATTCAAAAAGTTTGGATAGAGAAAAAATAAGGTATTTTATAATGCAATCCATACCTTATGCATTGGTTAATGGGGTTTTATTTATAAGGAACCTCAATGGATTACTCCATAAGTGCATAGATGATGATCAAGTGACAAAATTTTTGGAGAAATTTCATGATGTAACTTTAGGAGACCATTTTTCTCAAAGAACAATAGTATAAAAAATAATGAGGGCTAGTTGTTACTAGCTTAGCCTTTTCAAATATGCCTATGCATAGGTCATAAAATGTTAAAAGTGTACTCTCTTTTTAGGAAAGTAGAAATTATTAGCCCTTCCTCTAAACCCAATTTAGGTGGTGCAACCCTTCATGTAGTCAGGGTTGGACTTCATAAGAATGATAAATCCACCTTCAAGTGTAGGATATAAATGTGTATACACTATAACTTACTACTTCACCATATGGGTGGAATAAATTTGATTGAAACAAGCCAATGAAATAGTAGTACTAGACTTTTATGACAATATACTAGGTTTGGTGTCCTAGCTACTATAATTTTAGAAAATGACTTAGTATATATTGGTATAAAGACAAGTGAATGGGCTCCTAAGATAAAAATATAACTTATTAAATACTTAAATTACTACCCCCAAGGCAATGGGATAGTATAGTACACAAATAATAACTTGATAATGATTATCAAGAGGACCATGGATGAAAATCAGAGAACATAGCATAGAAAGCTAAGGACAACCTTACGAGATGATAGTGTGACTCCCAAGGTTATCATTAGAAATTTTCCATGTATTCTAGTCTATGGGAGATAATCCAATTTTCCTATTTCTCTTGAAATACCTACCTTGGATTTATCCCATCATCTTGAGTTGATGGAGAGTGAGCCTATGAACATGATGATGATAGAGCTCATGGAGCTTGAAGAAACTAGGGACCTTGCAATGAAGACGTTAGAGTCACACCAAGCTCAAGTAAAAAGATACTTTGACAAGAGATCCATAGTAAGGGACTTCAAGTAATGGGACCTAGTCCTCAAATTGGATTTAAATAGGGCCAAGACAAGCAACCATACCAAGTTTGATAGCTTATGGAATGGTCCTTATTTGATCCATGAATGTAAATAGCATAATGATTTTCAACTTGCCCAACTAGATGGAGAGGTATTACCCGTCCCAATCAATGTCATTCATTTAAATCTTTGTTATTATAATATTTTTTATCTATTATATGCTATTGTAACAAATTTGAGTAGTTTTCTCTACTCTAGGTGGCTTGTGCACATTTCCTTTCAGTTATGTGTTTCCCTTTCAATAAGTTCCTTAGGCATAGTTGTTATTTCATTTATTTTTGGTCCTTGTTATTTCAAGAGGAATTTATCCAAAGGGTTATCCTTACATAATTTCATGTAAGCTAAGATAAAATACTTGTGACTCCATGCCCAATGGATTAGACAAGGAAAATAGTCTAGGTTCTCAAGCATAGTTGGCATCTTTCCCTATCAGTCACCAAAGATGTTGGCCACTTTTAGCCCACATACCAATATTTTGCATAGATAGAGAAGCTAGGTAGATTTATTAACCCATAAATGATCAATATATGGAAAAATCAAAAAGCTTTAAAGAGATAAAACATCTCAAACATCATGAAGAAATGGACTAGTTAGCTTGATTATGAATTTAACAAGTATGATTAGAAATCCTCTCAATAAAAAATATCACATGGAGATGAAGTTATTCATGAATAGATTATTATCTACACACTTCATATGTTAATGAGCTTGCTATCTCAAGATATAGGTTTTTAAATTTAAACAAGCAATCTGGGATGAATACGAAGATGTCAAGTTAAAGCTAGGACAAGTAGCCATTTAGATTCAAATATTCCTAACTCTAAATGAATTGATGAAAAGTGTCTAAATATTGGAATCTAAGATCAAATATAATGATGAATGGTGGTTAACAGAGTTAGTAGGACCATCAGATCCAATGATGCATGTTTAATCATGATAAAGTATATCAATGATGAGATCAAAGTCAAAAGGCTAGTGAATCTTAAAGACAAGCGAGAATTTTATAAGTTTCATGACCACAATATCTATGAGGTAAATCAATGATATGCATTTGATCAATACAAAATAAGATCAATGATGCATAATAAAATAGATCCAATAATACTCATCCAATATTGGGGATGTTGATCAACAATGAGTGAGATGTCAAAGAGCTAGTTTATTCTAGAGATGTATGTGAAGATACCATGTGGAACAAGTGAAGGAATGGATGGAATAACTATAGGATCTTAAGTATCAATGTAGAGATGATAATTGTCATAATATGAGAAGCCTAGATCAAGATCAATAGTCGATATTAAAAATCAAATCCAAGAGACTTAAAATGGAGATCAAATATAATTTAGATCAAATCAAGAACAAATATTTCAAAGGGCATGTGCCACCATTAGAGTTTATTCAAAAATCATTAAGCAATATAGTCATATAGTTAGTATTATCAATGATAAAACTCCATCACCATTAAAGCTTAAATAGGACCTCTAATTGATCATTTAAAACCTATCAACCTCATTCTCTAAAAGTTTCAAGATTATTTTATGGTTCATTGCTATTTTATAAGGAATATCCTCATGTGCAATGAATTCTCAACTCCCACAAGTTTCAAAGGTAGAGTAGGTTAATTCAAACCTAATATAGTTCAAAATAAGACTGCATGACCTATAGGTTTTCATTGATATTATATCTATATGAAAGCCAATAAATGGATTAGTTTTTAATCTATAGTAAACATATGTTTAAGTCTAGAGTAGGAGTAGATATAAATAAGATATGGAAGTGTTTCTTATCTTCAAAAATAGTCATATCATTAAAAATTAAGTACCTACCACCACTCAAAGTAGACATGGCATGGCTCTATCTAAATTTAGGATCTGAGGGCTTTGTCCTTATAGAAAAATCAAATGGGAAGTAGAAAATTAAAGTAAAGAGATCTGGTGGTTAGAGAAGAAGTCAGAGCATTCAATACTATTTATAACTATAAATATATTTTATCTAACATATTTATTCATAACTCATCATGAAAATCAAACCCTTATCTTCTATTGGATCTCTCAGCCAATGAGAAAATTTTGAAGGCTATTGGATAAATGCAAGCTAACTTGTTGAGGAAGACTTAGTCTTATTGACGCAAAAGGTGGTGGAGAATTCACATAAGGTGGTTAGGATTCCATCTAATTGATTAGACCTCATTTATTTATATTTTTACTCTTTATCCCTCTTTTCTCTCCCTTTCTCCTATAACACCCCATTATTTCCCATTTGTAAGCATTCTCTCTCAAATTTTGGATTCCCACAAGGACTCTTTGATTTTGAAGAGTAGGGGACTCTCTAAGATATCTTGGTAGGATATACTCATCTTGATAAGGCTAGACCATATAAAAATATTTAATAAATACCATTTGATTCAATAAAAGACTTTATTTACCTATCTCTTACTTGTAACTAGTGTTTAGAAAGCTTGTGAATGATGACATTATGAAGGAGAATCTTCCATGTCATTGTCTTCCTTTCTAGCCTCTTTTGAGGTGTTTTCATGTTTTTTGTAGGTTTGGATTCATGTTATTTCTACCATTAATTTAGACTTATTATGGGTCTTACAATCCCTCTCTATTTCCATTCATTGCTTCCTGAACCTAGTTTATGAAATACTTATGCAATTAGGTTGTCTGTGAGATTGTGTGAGCTATCATTGTCTTGTGTTGATCTAGTGTGGGTTCAAGCTTATGAGAGTCTTCCATTTTTATTTGGTGCATCACCTTTTTAGATTTATTAGGACCCATTTTCCCCTTTTCTAAACCTCTTCTCAATAGTAGCATTAGTTTGGGTGATCCATCAATAAAAAGCTAGCCTTCTCTAGATGTTTAACCCTATTATAGGATACTTATAGCCTGGGGTTATTCCCATATTATGACTGGGAGTGGGGGAGCCTAAATAAATACTCAATAGAGGTATAATCTCATGTCATAATACTTAACTAGCATTGAACCCAAGCAATAACTGAGAGGGTCCTCCTACAAAACATTAATGGAAATGTATGAAATAATATATATTTGTTGTGTGTGTGTGTGTGTGTGTGTGTGTGTGTGTGTGTGTGTGTGTGTGTGTGTGTGTGTGTGTGTGTGTGTGTGTGTGTGTGTGTGTGTGTGTGTGTGTGTGTAAGAAGAAGCACAAGAAGGATTATATTGATCACATGACACTTTAAGGGGGAAATATCCTTTGAGAAATCTCAATACAATAAATTTGTGCATGCCTTGATTATCCTCAACACTTACTTATATACTAAGTCTAATATAAGAAAGCACTAATTCCCATGAATGTGGGATAAAAAAATACTCATATGATGACTTAAAAACATATGAATCCATAGCATCTAATATACTAACAAAGTAAAGAGAAGGTGTAGAATGGATTCTTAACATCCCCTCCCTCTTAGAAAAATCTTTATCCTCAAAGCTTTAGATATGGGAATTGGTGTTGAATCTAAAATAGTGGTTCCCATGTTACATCCTCTGGTTGCATTTCATGCCACTAAATTAATACCTCTATGATGGAGTGGGAGAAAATTTGGCATGTGCACCTATCCAAAATTGTATTTAGCTCAAGAAGGATATATACTTCATTATCAAGTTATGGTAAAATAGTCTACACTCTGATGTTTGTGCCAAAAAAATTCTTCAGACAAGAGACATGAAATACTAGGTGAACTTAGGAAGAAGGTGGGAGATCCAAATTATAAGTAACTAACCCAATCTTATGGAGAACCTTATATGTCCCATAGAACTTGGGAGCTATCTTATTATTCCCTTTAAGTTTTATGTAGTATTGCTTGTATGGCTACAGATGAAGAAAAACCATATAATCTACTTGGAAAGTGCACTTGGAATGGTGTTGATGAGCCCATTATTTTATTCTATTTTGTGTCATATGAATATTATCCCACATAGTGATGAGGATCTTATCCTAGGCTTGGAGAATAATGTCGATCACTTAAATTTTTGAACTATTGGGGCTGTATAAAAAGAGCATTGAAGGTGTTTGACCATAGACAACTTCATATGGAGTTATTTTAGTCAAAGTTTTGTAGTAGGTATTGTACCACCATTTAGTGAGAGGGAGCTACTTTGTCCATTGATGTTGTTTTTATAAGGTGAAGCCACAAAGGAAAGTTTTCAAGCATTTGTTGACAATTTTAGTTTAGGCATCTTTTTGTGGATGATACTTGAACTCATCTTCAGTTGGGTGTTAGTGCATCAAAATAGTTCTATTCAAAAATGGTTGATGAAGGTTGCATCATGACCTTAGATAATGGAGGAAGGAATGCCATGAAGATAAAAAATCTAGTCTAAGAAAATTTGTGTGATTATGGAGGTAGTATAAGGATGGCTAAGGGCACAAAAATGATTATATTTAGAGAGGTGATCAACCACAACCAAGATCACTATTTTCCCTTCAGATTTAGGGAACACCTTAATGAGATCCATAGAAATACTTTTCCAAATCCTATTAGGGATGGGAAAGGGTTCAAGTAACCTAGGAATGAGTGTTATTTCACCGTTGTTGTATTGGTAGGTATCACACTCAACCACCATCTATTGAATTGCCTTTTTCATTTCCTTCCAAAATAAGTTACATCATTCCCATTCATAAGTTTTGAGAAACCATGAGTTCCCTATGGATGGAGAAGCATGGATTTTATAGAATACATCTTGTTGAATATTTGTGCTCTTAGGAAGCACCAAATGACCCTTATATTGCAAAGAAGCACCATCTTAAGAATAATGTGGTGTAGTAGAAAGGTCAGTGGCCAACTGTTGAATGATTTAAGATAATGAGGAGACATTGACATACCCCTATTGCATAATGTCTAACCAATTCAAAATAGGCATGAAAATATTTAAAATGGAAGCTTGGTCCATAAATGTATGAAATAAAGCATCAACCATAATATTGTCCTTACCCTTATTATAAGTGATCTCATAGTCATAACCCATGAGTTTACTAACCCATTTTTATTGTGATGGGGTGGAGACCCATTGTCCTAGGAAATATTTTAGACTCTAGTGATTATTTTTGATGCAAAAATGATTTCTTAGTAGGTATAACCACCATTTATGTATGCATGTAAAATGGCCATCATTTCCTTTTCATAAGTAGAGTACTAAATTATTGCTACAAAGGGCTTTGCTAGTGAATGTAATGGGGCATCCTTCTTAGAGGATAAAAACACCAAATGCATTGCTGTAAGCATCACTCTTGATTATGAAGGCCTTGGTAAAATTTGGCATAACTATAATAGGTGTAGTATAAATATCTTATTTCAATTCTTTAAATTCACACTCAACAACTTTTGTCCATGTAAAAGAATCTTTTTTCAACATATCTATTATCAAAACTATAATATTTCCATAGTCCTTGACAAACTTGTGATAATATGTATCCATACCCAAGAAACCATGGAGGCTCTTGAGTGTTTGAGGATGAGGCCAATTTATCGTGCTAGATATTTTATTAAGATCTACTTGAACCACTTAGGCTGAAACAATATGCTTGAGATACTCCACTTTATCCTAGATAAAAGCACATTTGGACTATTTTAAACATAAATAATGATTAAAGAGAAGTTGCAATGGAAGCTTTAGATATTGGAGATGCTCAGACCATATTTTACTATAGATGAGGATATTATTGAAGAAGACTAGAATCAATTTCTATAGGTAGGGCTAGGATATTTTATTCATCAATGCCTAAAATGTTGAAGGAACATTAGTGAGGCTAAAAGGAATGACAAAAAAACTCATAGTGGTCATCATGCATGTGAAAAACTATCTTAGGGATATCCTCTTCATGAAGTTTAATCTAGTGATATCTAGAGTGGAGATCTAACTTGGATAAAAAATGAGCTCTATGAAGCTCATTAAGAAGCTCATCAATAATAGGGATCAACAACTTATCCTTGATTATGATGTGATTAAGTATGCATAAGTCAATGTAGAGGAACCATGACCTATCTTTTTTTGGAGAAGGAAAATTGGGGAAGAATATGGGTTGGTATTGGGGTGAATAATACTTTGCTTTAATAAGTCTCAAATAAGCATCTCAATCTTGATCTTTTGTTGAAATGGGTAGTGATAGGGCCTAATGTTTGGAGTAATGCTTCCAAGAATGAGTTAAATATGGTTGTATTATGGCTATGAAGGTGGAAATCCCAATAGTTTGGAAAAGACACATGCATACCTATGTATAATAATTTGTAGATTATAAGGAGTAGTTGAGAGTATTAATGGTTGCATTTGAATGGAATTGAATTGGGAAATGACACTATGTAAATTATTCTTAAGAATATTTTCCATTTGATGCAAACTTATGATTCTAAGAGACCCTAGGTGTAAGCCTTTCAATGTGTGTTTTTACCCATTGTTTAAAAATTACATCCAAAGTTTAGAAAAATCCCATAAGATGGGTCCAAGTGTGCATAGCCATTGGTCTCCCAAAATATAATTACATCTACCCAAGGGTAAGCAAACATGTTGGATCATAATTTATAATATCTAATAGATATATACACATTAAGAATTTCCATTTGTAAGGTAATGTGCCCCCATTGGCAATCATGACTTCAAATTTGGATCAAGGATGGAAAAAATAATCAACCTATTTATTAATCCAAAGTGTCAATAAAGTTATGAGTGCTACCTAAATCAATGATTATTGTGAGAGGGATCTTCTTAAAGTAGCCCCTGACGCACATGGATTTTGGGGTGGTGACTCCTACTAAGGCATGGAGAGATATTTATAGTTGGTCTTCCTAAGAATTAGGTTCCATAATCATTAGATCTTCTTCTAGATTATTTGTTGTATCATGAGCATCTTCCAAAAATTTAGTTTCATGTGGATAGTCTGCATTTAGTACGTATAGCTTTTTCTTGACACATTGATGTCCTTGAGTGAGTTTTTCATCACAATTATAACATAGTAATTTTTATCTATGTGCTCACATCTCTTCTTCAATCAAATGCTTGATAGGAGTGGTTCTATGGGATAAATTTGTTTGAGATCATTATGGAGTTATATTTCTAAATGGAGAAAAACTAGATTTGAATCATTACTGAGTTATGATCTTGTTCTCTACCAACTTGGCTAGCCCTATGGGTTCCAACATCATGTAAGGCCTTAAAATTTTGACCTCAGATTGAATTGCATATTTTATTCCACTAACAAAGCAACTCTTAAAGAACTCATCAAATAATCCCTCTATGTGATTGGCCAATTTTTCAAATTATGTTTGATATTATCTCACAGTTCCTATTTGGCAAAGTTTAGTGGGTTCTCTAGTTAAGTCATCAAAATCATTCAAGCTAAACCATTTCAAAATGAGGGTGCAAAAATTTATCCATATAGGCTTTTCATGAGCCTTAGTATACCAATAATACTAGAGAAGGGTTTCATGTTCCAAGTGAAAGAATGCAAGAATGACCTCATTGGAATCAAAAGTATTATACAAAATAAAATATTATTCCACTTGATAGATCCTTCTAGTCAAAAATACACCATTTAATCAAGGAAAATCAAGCTTTGGCCCATAAAATTTTTGGAAGAAGAAAACCCAGTGTCTAAAGTGGACTCTGGATGTTCTCTGTTGTTCAAAGTGGTATGTTGAAGATTGAGGATGATAATTTTTTCATCAAGATCTTTGATTTGGGTCTTGAGGACTTCAATTTCCTCCTCCATGTTTTTTCACCTTTTTGAGTTACTACAATGACCAGAATAAGATATTTTCTTTTTTTGAAATGGGTTGGAAAACTAGAGTTAATACATGTTTAGTAAAGAATTTTTTTCATTTGGGCAAAATCAAAATGGTAAAGGTAATTTTACTATTTTTTTCATAGTGGGAGTATGATTGATGAAGGCAAGGGCAATTTTAGAAGTGAAAATGGAAAAATTGGAAAATTTATCATAGAGGGAGAAATAAGTAGAAAATGGAAATTAACATGGTGGAAATTTTTTGAGGCAAATAGACAAAAATAGAAGAAGTTATGGCAAAACCCAAAAAAGGGAAAATGAAGCTTTGAATAAATAAGAAGTGGAATAAGGATATAGTAACTCAAGGAAAAAAATGTGGAGAATGGAATTTTAGGTGTCTAGATAAAGTTTAAGGATCAACAGGGCTACAAATGGAGAAATATGGCAAAAAAAATTTAAAAATACTCTTTTGGTCATGCCTTTCTCTCTATCTATCTACTTATATATCTCCTTGTATATATTCAATTTAAAGATTTATCTATATTTATCCTAATCTCATGTTTTAGATCCTTATAATGATACATGGTTTTCATAATAACTTACGAATAGGTAAGATGGTTACATAAACACACAATTGTACTCCTAAACTTTTCTCTTCAAACTTTAATATATTTCAATTACTTTAAACACAAATTATATGGACTTATTTTATACTATAACATGTTCTTGGTTATAGTTCAGTCACCAATAAAGTACTCAATTTGGGCACATGTAAAGATGAGGTGTGTATTTATTTATTATAAACTAGAAATTTCATTACTAGATTAAATGGGGGAATTGTATATGATATTTTATGATTATATATAACCTCAATCTTATACACTTGGAAATTTTAGACCTTGGTTGTTCCTCTCATTTATTTACCTTTCTTACTTTTGCAAGTCTTGTATCTGCTCTACCTTTTATTCCCTTTGGCCTATATATCTTAGTCTAAATGGTCTTATGTTGATGACCCAAATATTATACCTTTCTCATAATGTTTAAAACATACTTATCTTCCATCTCTACAAGTTCTATACTTGTAGAGATTTTCCTACTCCCTAGACACTAACGTCTATGATAGATAGTAGTGTTGACATTACTATCATGTCTTGATGTAAGTGTCCAGTGCCCTAAATTCATCTAATTTGAAAGGAAATGTATCATAATGTTTATCCTAAGTTCTTTAATGTGATTTATTACTCCAAGTGGAATGATATAAATATAAGATAAACCTTCATTCATTTCTCACCTATAATACCTAACTACCCCTAGCTATACCTATGATACCTAGAAATAATACCAAAGAGCATTAAATTTAACAAATATTCCCTATTTATTCATATCTCCATACTATTCATATGGACTATACATCTATAGGTTTTAATTACTAAAGGAGTAGCCCAAGAGCCTAATTTGTAAAGTTATAAACTAAGTCATTATTGTACTTATTTTACACATATTGTATGATTCACACATAAAATAACATGTAGGGGATAACTACATGAGTATGAGGCCATATTTTTTATAATTAACTATGTAGGAACCACCCTCTAATATCAAATTCTTTAGGGTCAACTTGACACTATGTTCCCACTAACCCATTTTCCCCAAGGTCACTATGAATATAGAGAACTAGGGTTTTTCCATTTCACAAGGAATGATAGTCCATGACACATATATAAATACACTAGAGTGAAATTGGATCAAAACTTATAATAATTTAGGTGGTTGCATCTCATTCCATTAGGTATTTTATACAAGACACTAGTGTCTAACCCAGATAGTAGTGTCGAGACAACCATCCCAAGTTGATGCTACTATCTAGAGAGATAGAAACATAAGAGATAAAATTGTATGATTGTTATAAAATCTCCTTCCATCCTAATTTATACCTATTCTAGATCCATAATTGTCTTGGTTCTTTTTATGGTTTTTGGTTTTTGGTTTTTATCGAATGTCTGGATGTAAGTCTTCTGAGAATCTTATGATACTCTACTAATAGTTTTCTAAAACTAATAGGATGAATATTTTTTGGTTTCTAGTTTCTATCAAATATCTGAATACAAGTCCTCTAAGATTCTCATGATACTCTATTTATATATTTTTTATAGTCTACTAGAGATATTGTACAACTAATATAAATGGTCCCTAAGTTTCAATGATTGACTAAGTTTTTAAATATATCTCTCTGGCCACCAATGTCATCTAAGCGAGTACCACTTTTAGAAAAAAATTGGCTATGGATTTACCCCTAAGCGATAGCTCTTGGTTTTCCTCACAGGTGGGAACTACTCAATTAGGAATGGGTCATTGTTCATTTCATTGGTAGGTCCTCTCAATGGGATAGCTACTTTGGATTTCCTGTAGTACTCCTCACAATGATTTTTAGGGCTTTCACCCAAGAACTTCCCATAGTTATGTGGATAGGTTTTTACCCTGATCCAAAATAGATTAATCTAAGATATAAAAATACTTAAATGAATTATGTATTAGAACAAAGTTAAGACTTGCTAAAAAATACTTAAATAAATTATGCAATAGAATAGAGTTTAGACTTTTTGAATAAAACAAATTTGGCCTTGAAAATCACTCTGATACTAGATGAGAGGATCCTCCTACAAAAAATTAATGAAAATGCATGAAATAATAGATTTACATAGTTATTAGAAGCATAAAAAGGATTATATTAATCACAAGCCACTTCCAAGGGGTAACCTCCTTTTATCAAACTCAATATAATAAATTCATGGATGCCTTCATTGGCCTCAACACTTACTTATATACTGAGTCTAATCTAAGTAACTACTACTTCCCATGAATGTGGGATAAAACATAATTCTCACATGAAGACTTATAAAGCATATGCACCCATAACAACTAATATACTAATAAAGTAAAGAGAAGGGGTACCACAAGTTCCAAACAATAATATCAATGCAATTATCCTAGACTAGTGTTACTATCTAGAGAGTTGGAAGCACCATAGCTAGAATCTAATGACTATTATAGAATATAATTTCATCCTAATTTCTATTTGTTACAAATATAGAACTATATTAGCATTATAACAAGTTAAGTACATCACTTCTTTGTCATTTCTATAACTAGCGTATTTGTACTTTCTATATTTAGACTATCTTAGCATAATAAATTTAGTGTATGTTATATATAAGTTTATTATATAATTATAATACTATAGATCTTATTATCACCCTTGTGCCATTTCATTTATATATAATCATTTAATTTATTCTAAGGCTAACTCCAACCCAACTTATATCAACATTTTAGGGTTAAATATTTGGTGAATCTAATCTTTGAACAACATTCTACTTAATTATAACCTATTAGCTACTTATTACATGCTTTATCCCAATATTTATATAGTACATATCTCTTATCATGGATGATATTAATTCCTTTGATGGTTATGATTTTTAAACTATCCAATTCTCCCTCAAGGAAGGAATTAGAATTGACTACTCTTCCATTCTTCCAAGGGCTATAGCATGTAATATAAAAGCATTGAATTGTGGTAGTTTTTATCCCTCTAATCAAGTCAATGCTCTCACCACTTCAATATATAGGTTAATCTATATTAAATAAGATAAAAATCATTTATTCATACTTCTTATACCACCATTGTATGACTTTGGCATTCAATACTTATAAAAGTATAGATACCAAAGCCAAAGATTGGGAAAACATGAGTAAGGTATAACCCACCATATATATCTTAATCATAATAATACAAATAGGTAGAGGTTGGGATTTTCAAAAACATCCTTGAGTCACCAACCATTCAAATCAACTAAACATGTACATTTTACCCAAAAAGTGGGTACATATAACCAAGAGGTTCCTTCATTTGATCATAAAAATTATGATAATTGCCAAAAGTATATTATGGATTATTTGAAAACAACTAATAAGGGGGACATGTCTTCAATAAATTTTATTAAAGATACCAAAATTCTTACATTTCCAATAATATCCCTCTATTCAAGGGTGATGGTTTTTTCCTACCTTCATTTAAAGCAAATTATATGTCCAAAAAGGTATCCTTCCCAAACTTTTCCAAAGCTAAAATTGTTATAACCTTACCAAAGGAAAATTAAACAAATTATTCAAAGGGTATAAGATATTAAATGATATACCAAATGTACCAAAGTTAAAATATCCCATACCATTACCAAAATGTCCTAAATTTATTGATCATGAACATACACTTGTTATACATAAGGATGATGGTATTCATATACCTAGAATCAAAATAGGTGGTGGGTTACAACCATTAATAACACTTGTAAAAAAACATATATCCCCATATAATATATAATTTCTATGATTACCACTATTGAGGTATTCAAAATAACATTTCTATACTCCAAATGCAAATGGATTTCCATAATGATAATGCATATGTCATCTCATTCAATATGCATCCCCTTGAATAATGTATACTTGAATGTCCTTAGCTAAAATATTTTTAATTACCATATTTACCTCTATTTTTGAGATGTAAGGACCTATTCGACCACATAATTATTTATGTATAATATTTTGGTCAATGGGCACAAGATGATAAACTATTGCTAAAATTTTTCCATATGAGTATTTATGATGAGGCTCAAAATTGGCTCTATAGTTTACCAAAGGTCTCCTTACATATTTTATTACAATTGAAAGATGCATTCTTCATGGATTTTAATGTCCTCAAGATTCTAAAACTTACATTAGAACATTTACATAGTTTCAAACAACATGATGATGATTCCTTTCAAAATTGTACTATTCAATTCAAAAGTACATCCTATGAGCTAGCATTTATACCCTCTTATTTGGAATTGAAATTTATCTTTAGTATAGCCCTCATTTCCAAATTAAAGGAAAGGACATTGCAAAAACCCATTATATAATGATGTGCATATATATGCTTCCTTCATAATTACTCATTTAAAGGAACTTAACATATCTCTCTCCAAATAAAATATCTTTATCCCTCACACAAAGGATGAGACAACTTACCTAAGGGGCATTATGAACAAAAATGTGTTATTTATAATCTATATATGACAAGTTTACAAATGTTACTCAATATGAGGCCAATCCAAGGTCTATATATTATGAAAAAATCTCAAAGTGAACAAAATAAAAAGAATCTATGATAACAAGATTTAAAAATTACCTTATACATGGGTGGTGGTTATTTTTGGCATAACCACATTGATATTACACAAACAAAAACTACTTTAAATATAAGATGCTTATAATAAATTATATTCAATCTAATGAACTTATAAAATAAATAAGGTTGGAAAGACTCATTGGGAAACATAATAATACCTATTGCTTATGGTCCTAAAGTAATTAAAAACATGATTTTGGGTTATTCCTACCATGTATCCCTATGATTTACATTAGGAACTCTTTGGTTATACCAAATGGAAAAAAAATTGATGTAAATTGGCAAGGTATTTCCTTTCCTATAAAATTAATACATATTCAAATGATATCATTACTTATTCTACCACACATGAAAAAAATTATGAGGAACATGGTATGTGCCTTTTAAATCTATCCAATCATAACGTAAATAATTTAAAATATCTAACTTAAGTTTTTAATATTCACAATGGGGATATATCTATGACCATCTATTGGATGGCATCATAAGATGATCTTTACTCTTCAAAAATTCTAAAAATACCGAAAAAAAGATCTAAAAATCCAAAAGCATTTTTTGAACCTACATGTTATATTGGCTTCTTGGCATACATGTGTTATTTTTATGTTGATGGATGTAATAATTAATTAATCCTAACTACACATGTGTCACACTTTTACTTAAGTTTGATATAGGCATGCATAGACACATGATACATTCTTATTTCATATGTTTGTCTTTACCTCTACTCATGTCATATGGATAGTGGGGGCATCGTCTTCTTTGATCTTGATGCACAAAAGTTATATGATTCGATGATCACTCTACATTATCATGTTTGATATTGCATATGTACTTATACATTCATATTATTCATGCTTATATATTACATAGGGTACTTGATATGTTATACATTTTACATATTTTTACTAACATATTTCATCCATTAGATACTATGACATCTTTATGTTGGTTGCTTAAGATTTATTTTAAGCACTTCCTTGAATGTCTTGTCTTCCTTTTTTGAGTATTTAAATATGATCATTTGCTTAATTTCCCCATGCCTATGTATGCTTGCATTTAAATTTACATATGTCATTATTTTTTGTATGGAAATTTGAATAAGTCATATCTTTGCCTTTATGGACATTTTATTAATTCATGTCCCTTTTATTGTGTGGAATTTGAACATGCCCCTTGTTTGAAATCTCCTTAGACCATTGCCTTTTAAAATTGGTTTTTAGTGATCTTGTGTGTGTGTGTTTTTAGTTGCTAATATTGTACTATTACTATTTAGATGTTTCCATGATATTTATAATGCATATTATGCCTAAATATGATCACATTGGTTATATATGTTTTAATTATATATCTACCTAGACATATCCCCTTCTATATGATAAATGGTTACATTCACAAATTATACTTTTGTCTTATCCTTTTGAGGTGAGGTAACTACCAATTCTTATCTATCACTCACCTCAAAGGGGGGACATTAATGGGGGTATGCCAGAGAGGCATGTTATCCACACATTTAAAATTATTATATTCAATGGGGGATTATTTTGGAATCACGTTCTATACACTCATTAAGTACATGGTATTTATATTAGTTTTATATTTAGTGGGGGCATGTCATATGGGCATGGATTTTACACATTCACAGTTATCCACATCTATTCAATAGTCAACATATCTAGATTACAGTGGGGGCATATTTTGGAAACATGTATTCCACATTGGTACTTATATTATTTTCTATATATAGTGGGGACATGATTTAGAAGCATGTTCTCCACACTTACATAGTTTTATGAATTGGCCAAAGCACATATTTATATTATTTAGATTCATAGTTGTGGCATAATTATATATATTCATATTATTATTATGCATATTTTTAGCATGAGACATATATCAAGTACATATGATATGAAACATGTGCCTAATATTATAAAATCTAAATTAGTTTCACATTCCAAAACTCTTTTATTGATTGTTACTATATCACAAATTTTTTCATACTTATACCCATAGATTTTTATGGACTTTTATTAAGCCAATATATTTTAATAGTTGGTATTATTTTGGTATGGTTGAGGTGATAAAATCATTAAATCTTGTCAATTTTTTAGTTTATACTTGATCATCTATCCTCACCTAGTTAAATTTATCATTAGGTTACATGGTTAAGCTAATCTCAGCTACTAGGCGGCAACTCACTTTTGCTCCAAAATTGGGGTCATCTCTCTCTCTCTCTCTCTCTCTCTCTCTCTCTCTCTCTCTCTCTCTCTCTCTCTCTCTCTCTCTCTCTCTCTCTCTCTCTCTCTCTCTCTCTCTCTCTCTCTCTCTCTCTCTCTCTCTCTCTCTCTCTCTCTCTCTCTCTCTCTCTCTCTCTCTCTCTCTCTCTCTCTCTCTCTCTCTCTCTCTCTCTCTCTCTCTCTCTCTCTCTGTGTGTGTGTGTGTGTGTGTGTGTGTGTATCCTAATCTGATGTTTTAGATCCTTATAATGATACATGTTTTTCATATAAATTACCAATTGGTAAGGTGGTTACATCAACACACAAGTGTACTCCTAAACTTTTCCCTTAAAATTTAAATATATTTCAAGTAATATAAACCCAAATTATATGTACTAATTTTATACTATAACATGTCCTTTATTACTAGACATTCACCAACAAAACACTTAATTTGGGCACATGTAATTACAAGGTGTGTATACACACACAAGTACATATTTATTTCCTTTAAATTAAAATTTTCATTAATATATTAAAGGGGGGAAATGCATATGATATTTTATGATTATATATCACCTTAATCTTGTAGACTTGGCAAACTCAAACCTTGGTTTTTCCTCTTAGTTCTTTACCTTTCTCACTTTTACAAGTCTTGTATCTACTCTAATTTTTATGCCCCTTGGCCTATATATCTTAGTATAATTATTATTATGTTGATGACCCAAGTATTATATCTTTCACATAATGTTTAAAATGTACTTATCTTCCATATGTATAATTTTTAAGCTTATACTTATTTCCCTACTCCCTAGACACTAATGACTGGGATATATAGTAGTGTTGACATTACTATCATGTATTGATGTAAGTTTCCATTTCCCTAAATAAATCAAATTTTAAAATTAAATATATCATAATGGTTATGTTAATTTCTATAATTTGAGTTATTAATCTAAAGGGAATGATATAAATATAAGATAAACCCTCATTCATTCATCACCTATAATACCTAACTACACCTATGAAACTTAGCAAAAATAACAAAGAGTATTCAATTAAACAAATATTCCTTATTTATTCCTATTTACATACTAGTCATAGGGATTACACATCTATAGTTTTTAATTACTAAAGGAGTATCCTAAGAGATTGATTTGTCAAGTTATAAACTACGTCATTATTGTACTTGTTTTACACTTATTATATGATTCACACACAAACTAACATGTAGAGGATAATTGCATGAGTATGAGTCCATATTTTGGATGATTCTATATGTAATCACCACCCTCTAATATTAAAATCTTTGGATTCAACTCCATACTACGTTCCCACTAACCCATTTTCCCCAAGGTCACTATGAATATGGAGAACTAGAGTTTTAACATTTCACAAGGAATGATAGCCCATGACCCATATATAAATACACTATAGTGAAGGTGAATAAAAACACAAAATAATATAGGTGGCTAAATCCCATTATATTGTGTATTTCATATAAGACACTAGTGTCTAAACTAGATAGTAGTGTTGATACAACCATCCCAGGCTGACATTCTTATCCAGAGAGCTAGAAACATAAGATTTAAAATCATATGATTTTTATAAAATATCAATCCATCCTATACCTATTCTAGATCCATAACTATATTAGTATCATAACAAGCTTAAGTACATCACTTATTTGTCATTTCTTTATCTAGCATAGTTGTAACTTCCATATTTAGACTATATAAACATAATAAATTTAGTGTATGCTTATATCTGAGTTTAACATATAAGTGGCATGTTATATATCTTATTATCACCCTTTTGATATTTTATTTATATATACCCCTTTAATGTAATTTAAGGCTAAATATTACCCAACTTAAATTACATTTTAGGGTTAAATAACTAAGATAAACCAAACATTTTTATAATTATATCTTCATTATTAGTTATTTTATGATCACTAATGGGTTTTTCTATGGTTATTTTAAATCCAATATAGGTATAATAAATATATATCCCATATCAACTCCTTATCTATCATTCTAGCATAAGCATTGGGAAGATTTTGAAATAACTTTATAAATAGGGGAATTCTTAAAGGATTAACAATCTCTTCATGTTGGCTCCCATATCTCATCTCCTTTTTTTACATGACACTTTATTTCAAAGAAATAATTACTATAATTAGATCAAATCATTAAATATTTACTAGATAAAATTTTTTAGGTATAATTTCAAGAGATGAATGTAAGAAAATCTAAACTATATTTTGCATTAAAACAGATAATCCAAAGATTACTATGTTTTGATATTGAAAATTTATTGGGATACTATATTTGGATTAATATACTATAATTTAATATGGGAACAATACTTGGTATTTTATTCTTAACACAATGTAAAAAAAATCCACATAGAAAGAGAAGTGATTAACCCTAGCTAGGAGAGCCAAACTCATCAAATATTATCTTTAATCCATGCCAACATATATTATCCCAAATATTTAAAATTTAAAGATCATTAGATAATTTCATTAATTCAATATATAGATAAGTTTCATATGTAATATATTTGATAATCATAAGAGGATTAACTTAGAGGCATGGAAAAAAATATATGCCTAAATTTGTAGGAGGATTAGGTTTAAGATATTGGAAAGTGATGGAATTTTCCCTGGGATGAAAAATACTATATTAAATCTATAAATAATTTGAGATATTATGGATTTTAATCAATTATTATAAATTTATTGATTCTTCATATATGTTAAATATCTTTATACAAATTGTACTACCTAGAGGTTCCATTATTTAGATTTTTAATAGTTGTAAAGAATTCATTATGTATAAACTATGATGGAAGGTATATAATGGAAGAAAAGTCAAATTTTGAGAGGAAACTTAGATCAAATAATAAACTTTAGCCTAGATAGGTAAGATTTATTTTATTCTTCTATTTTATTACCAATAATGGACTTCCAAGTATCATATTAAATCTTCACAAACAAAGGAAGATGCAGTTGGAAAATGCTAGTTTTCCTAGACCTAGAGCGTCAAGAGAGTAGCAAGAAACTATCCATAATTCTTAGTTTTTAACCTCTATATTATGAATATGATTAATATACTATCATTTTATATGGTTATAAAGACATACGAGTAACTATTAAATATTATTATGTTAAGTTAATAAGTCCCCTCAAGTCTAATATAGAGACATTTCCCTTCAAAAAGGTTTGTTATAAATATGGACTTCCTAAAAATAACATATCTATTTAGATATATTCCCTTGAGAATGCCTTGAATTATGATAAACTAATCAATATAGGATTACATTGACCCTCTATTTGTTTATTATGTGGGGAAAGTGAGGAATTCAACAATCACATTTTCATTCATTGTTGTTTCACTCAAGAAATTTGGAATAACTAGAAACAAAAATGGCAACTCAGTTTCATCCTCCAAAGTTTAGTGGAATATATGTTATATAAATAGTATATTAAATTTTAAAATGATATGCTTAATAAAATTTATATGTTATCCCAAATAATCATTATTTATAATGTCTACTTGCAAAAGAATCAAATAATATACCAGTAAAACCCTAATATACCTCAAATTTGGGCTAAATTTAAAAATATAATTTATAAAGTATGACTTACATATTCAAAAAAAGAGGAATATGTCCAATAAAATTAAAGAGGATAGAACATAGAGTGACCTCTCATCTTCTACACCAATAAAATATTTCTCCCTAATAATAGGGTCAGTCAATAAGTTGGAAATAAATTTCAATTTTTTTAATTTTTATTTTCACTTGGATTCAATAAATTAAATATCAATGGGACAATGAAAAGAAACCTATGCCTAATTGGAGGTTGTTGTGTCTTTATAAATGTGATGGGTTAACCATTAATAATAATTGAATTTTATATAGTCATTGTGACAAAGAACTAGATGGAAGGCTTGTCTTCATTAAAGGGTTTAAAAATAGCTACTCTAAAAAATTAGAAACACCTCACCATTAAAAAGGATTCTCAAATTTGGACTACTATAATGAATAAAAAAATACTTAATATTGAAAACTTTATGCTCTTTGAGATGAATCCTAGTGTATACTAATACATTGAAACTAAGTTATTTTTGTGCACATTAAAATAGAATGAAATCAAGTGCCAAACAAGGCCACTAATATTGGAGTCCAACTTAGTTTTTATGTTGGTTTTTTTAGAGTAGGTTTTGATCTACAATATTCTTGATGCATCAAGGAATTTATTTTTCATTGATACAATGACCATCCCAATTTAAACTTTAATTTCTAACATTGGGATATAAGATGTGATTATTTTCTATAACTCATTTGAATTATATAATTTCTAATTATATATATATATATATATATATATATATATAATTCATTTTCATGTTGTTTCCTTGCCACCTCTCACAAATATCAATCTCCATTTACCATCAATGATGAGGGGATATATAAAATTTGGTAATGATTGATTTATCTCTAGCATGTGTTATGAGCCTTATCTCCTTTTTCCATGTGTATTTATCATCAATATTATTTATTTATAAAGAGTACCTCAATAAAGAGACATATTTTAAAATATTCACTTTCTCCCACCTTCTAGTGGAAGTAATGAACACCATCCTCACCAAAGAAGATAAGGGTTCATAGGATTCCATGGATGAAAAAAGTGAAAGGTAGATGCATGTATAAAATTATAAAAATAAAAAAGTAATAAATGGTTAAGATAAAAGTAAAACATTCTCTAATCTCTTAGACAATGTTATAAGAAACCAAAAAAATTGAGCTTGGTTGTTGAATTCCTAGTCAGTAGCAAAGGAATCTAAAGAAAAAATGACAATGAGGAGGGGGAAAATTTGAGGGTGACCATTATCAATACAAATAATTAATTTGGGAGGAGGAAAATATTTTAAATGGCCCAATGTGTCAATGTTTCCAATAATCTATCAAACTCTACCAGGTTATTCCTCATATACCAAGAACAAGGGTATTTCAAGTCTCATTTTATTATTTTTAGTGAATATGATAATAGTAATGACCATAATATGATTAAGGGGATTAAATACATCTTTAAATTCCAATAGTAATTGGCTACAACTAAGGGAATCAAACTCTAAACAAAATCCATCTTTGAAATTCTAGATTATTCCATAGAGCTACCAAATGATGTGGATGATATCATGCCTTTTGGTTTCCCTTCTAGTTCAAAACATTCTATTTTGAATAAATATGATTTATTTATGTTAGGTTATTTTTTATATATGAAATAAATAATTTTTTATATCCAACAGTGGTAGGGGCCTATTTAATTTTCCTAGGCCACCATAGACTATCTATTTGGACATATTATTAGAACTCATGATATGTTATATAATTATAAATATGGTTTTAATTATTAATGGATTTATACATACATACATATATATTTATACATACATACATACATACATACATATATATATATATATATATATATATATATATATATATATATATATATATATATGTTTATTTTACGAAGACTTTTTAATAAATATACCCTCCTAAAATATCACTCATTATATGGTTATTATAATTAATATAATCCTAATAGAAATACATGTATATTATCTTCTTCATTATCGACAACTTGATTCCTTCCTAACATTATGTATTTTCACACATTCAATAAATAACTCTTTTTATATTTTAAAAATGTTCCCTTTAAAAAAATTATGTTTTGGTTAGTTCGTATATGTACATACAGTAAAATTAAATTTAGGTTTTACATATATACTTCAGATGGTTGTGTAAGATTATGGTTTATGGTTTATGGTCTACATTTTCCTATTTTATATATATGGAATGATAATATGTCCAATTCATGTGTGGTACTATTGATCCTTTTCACTAATATGTTCATTTATGTTTCATTTTTTTATAGGTTAGGTCCCTTTCTCTAGGCGAATAGATAATTGGTTGAAAAATTCTATAGACACATAAATATAGTCACATGTACTTGATAATGTTAATTATTTACACATTATAAACCACATGAATTACAAAAAAATACATGTTTCTTATTCACCATTTCTCTAAGCAACTTATATATGTGTGGGTTTAACCCTTTGTACCTCTAATGTAAAATTCTCAAGTTATCTAAAATCACCTTCAACTTATCTCTAAAAGAGGATAGTTGTCCCTGATCTTTTTAAACAAGTCCTCATTATGTAAGGAGTACTTTGTGGTCTTCTCCACTTATAGTAGCTGCATCTCACACCAAATAATGATGTAATTCATAAATTTAAAATATATTTGGGTCTTCTTGCATGTTATACATGGTGTGCTAAAGGAAATTGTTGAAATGTTTCCAATAAATACATATAGAAAGTTATTCATAATTATTAAATTAGCACTATTTATTAAACACTTATACAATTCTTCACATTGAGAAAAAATTCCCTATTCTCTCCAAATTCAAGATCATTCATAAGGATCAGCCATAATCCAAATCAAGAGTTTTATAAATCAAGTAAATATCTATCATTTTCATGTATCAAATCCATTTTATAGTTCCACACATATAGTCAAAGGATCACAATTTCTTAATTACTCTAGGTGGGGGAACTACATGGGCTTGATTTCCATCCTTAGATTATTGGATATTTAGGTGATGATCAACCATCAAGGGGGTGATTGAGGCCATCTCAACCCATTACAATCGCTTATTTTTTTCATAAGCACCCTTAGAGTTACAAAGATTTGAATAAACACAATTATTTTTATGTGTTATTATTAAAAGCATGTTTTTTTTAGATTTATCAATAGACACATGTAAAGAATGCATAAAAATTAGTTTTTGATCACAATCAATAAGGACAAGTTTGTATTCAATAGATTTAAGTGCATAGTTATGTAGTATACTTACTATAGTTATGTCCAAAAATATATTCTACTTCTACCTCTTATCTGTCAATTCCATAAATGTTTTTCTTTGACTTTTCCTATTGACCACTTGTCATATTCAACTAGGATAAGTTTATTATATGTACTGCATTACACTCCACTTATAGTAAACCTACCCAGATTCTATTTTTGATTTTATTCATGATTTTGGGCTTACACTATCACCTCTTCTTCTAATTTCCACTTTCACATAGTCAGAACAATTAGCATAAATATGTGTATAATCTAATTATATCTCTTATAGAGTTTTGTAAAATAACAACTCTCCATATTTATCAATTTGTCAAAATCAAAAAAATATATATAAATTTATCATGATGTTATTTTACATTTTTACACCTATTATCACACTAAACAAATTATTTTTTATCTAAAATAAGTTAAAACATATCAGTGATGTAAAATTTTGCTAAAAATGATTTGCCACTAGGTTAAATACTCAAATTGATTTAAGTGGGAGATCATATAAATAGTACACAATAAAAACGTAGTAGATGAAAATGTAGCAGTAAAAAACATCATCGACTATTGGTAGTAAATGTAAAATTTGATTGGTATTAAAAATAGCTAGAAAAATGGTTTCTAACATAAAACATAGTATATTAGAATTTGTTTAAGACCAAATTAAACATGTTGCTCAAATTCCTCAAAATATAGAAAGTGAAAAAATTATTAGTTCACCAAGGCCACATATACACATGCAAATGAAAGATAGAGGAAAAATGCATATGGAGATGTATAGAATATGCCATCACAATAACTAAATGTAAACAACATGCTCGTATAAAGGCGATACTATCACAATCATGTAGGAACATAATCACATGGTGAACATGGTGAAGGTAGAAGCTAATAAAATCCTTAGAAATTTGAAAGACCAAGAAGTTAGAAGTGTCTAAACCAAAAAACACATTATTTATATAAATGTGGTGATGGCATCCATTGTAGTTTCAATTCAACTCCCATCCATTCCAAATATAAAAATAAGAATTCATCATACCATAAGATATAAAACCACTACAAATCAAACATATCTAAAATAATATAATTATTAGATAAATAAAAGAAAACCATTTCTATAAAATACTTCTTGATGTTTGATAATAGTGCTAAAAAATAACACATCAAGATTTTGGGTGCATACAAAATGTTGGAAGCAATGGCTACCACTGTAGACTAGTTCATGGATGGCACATGAAAATTTACACCACCACTATTCAAAAAAATATACACCATCCATATTAAGAATAATAATATAGTGGTTCCTAAAATACATGATCTAATCCAAATTAAAAAAGGAAAATGTACAAGAGAATTTTTAAAGAATTTAAAGGCATCAACAACTACCTACATCTACTAACTCTCATGATAGACTTGAAAATAGATGTAATTAAATAATTTTAGTTTGTCTTCCCCAATAGTATACATAGAGGATGTTTCTTACACCTCACTCAATGCCTCTAGTGAAAAATACAAGAAGAAGGGCTCCAGAAAATATACAAAAGAGATGCAAATTTTGCACTCTAAGTCCGTCAATTAGTTGCACTAGTGTAAATTCCAATGGATCATGTGTTAGAAGCATTCCAAGATTTGTGTAATTATCCATACTATAAACCCAATGGATTTAATGGAGAAATAAAAAGTGAACTTCAAGTAGTCATAAATTAATTTGAGGATAGGTGGATTTGTCACATATTTATTCATACAAATAAAAGAAGAAGCCAATACATAATTAACATTTGGAACTATTTTTAATTCATTGCCACCAACCTAACCCACACTAATAATTCAATAGAATGGTGGCACATAGGATTAAATGAGATCCTAACATGCCATCATGCAATAGTCTATAAATTCCTAAAAGTGTTTTATAAGGAACAAAGCTTCATTGGTGTCACCATGGAAAAATTCATAGGACATGAAGAACCCCCTCAGAAGGAAAAATATGGGTATATAACCATAAAAATAGAAATACTAGTTATAAATTATTCACCACACAATTATCTAGAATATTTACAAGACATTTGTTAACAACTTTTAACTACAAATATAAACTCATAATTGTGCCAATATCAGATAAATCTAATAATTTGGAAAATATCAATCAAAATTTTATACTTTAAAGTCATTTATTTAATTAGTTTACATCTGTTACATGTCAAAATTATGTTGTGATAATTTTCCTATTTTTCAATATTTTTATGCTTCTCTTTACATTTTTTCTACCTTCTTAACATTGGTAGGTTTTGTATTTACAACATTATCTCCTAAAATGTTATGTTAATCATGACATTTTTCATACTATATTTTATCCACTACATTTTATACCAATATGTTTTGTCTACATTGTTATTACCTAGAACCATATAATCATCATAGAGAATAATCCTTGAGACTTCTTAAAAAGAGCTTGGTAGGTATTTTTTTGTTGTAATCATAGTCCAAGCATGATACTTGGAAATAATACATATGTTGTTCAATATCATCTTTAATCCCATAGAGTGGTAGACTAGGTTATAAAAATACTTCTCATAGTGGGTAAATTCTTTCTCAGGTGCCAAATATTTGTGAATAAAATTATGGGAGTCAACTAGTTGAGTAGATTTAGAAACACATTGTTCTAATTGCATTACTTTAGCATGTAAGTCTAAAATAATTTACTGAAGTGAAGATGCATTAGGCGAGATTGGAAGTGCACCTTTTGTGGTTATCATAGAAGGTGTATATGATGCCCTTGTATACATAGATATAATAATTTTCTATAGTATGACATAGATACATATCGATGGAATAAAAATTTTCACTCTTTCGAGGCTCCTTCGATGTTATTTACTTTTTTTCATGATAGGATATACATTGTTTGCTTATTATATGTGGCCCTTGGTCCTTGTGTGTAAATTTATTGAACATATATTTAATATTTTTCTTGGTATGTGTATACATAGGCTAGGATTAGCCAAAAAATATCTTATCTCAATATATATGGACTCGAAGAAGGTTAATCAAATAGATTTTATGATACTTAATGTTTGGGTAGTGACCAATAGATCCACAAATCTAGAAGAGGGTTACCTATATCAAAAATCCAAAAAAGAAAGGGTTAAAAACCCTAAGCATATGGCATAATGAAACAACTCTAATCAGACCTCTCTGAAGGTAAATGATTGAAAATAAAAAATGTAATTATTTTTAAAATTAAAGTAAATTAAACTAAAGGGGAAGAGTTATAATGATAAAAAGTGTAAGGTACCATGATCAAAAAATGAGGTTCTAAGAAACCTAAAATGGAATTTGGAAATTTTAAGGAATCTTATAGCTACACCAACTTATTTAATGTAGAGAGAACCTATACATGGATACACACACATTAACTCATTAATAAATAACATCTATCTAATAATTAAATAAATGAAAGAGTATAAGGTTAGAAATATTTACCATGATGGGAGCCCATCAAGCC
Source organism: Torreya grandis (assembly GCA_037957365.1). Lineage (NCBI taxonomy): Eukaryota > Viridiplantae > Streptophyta > Pinopsida > Cupressales > Taxaceae > Torreya > Torreya grandis. The sequence continues at coordinate 338,831 of JARHVA010000896.1, forward strand.
TCAATCTCCTACTTGGATAATGGTGCTTTTTAAGATATTATTGTGTTTTTGAAGACTTCAAATGGGTGGTAGAAGACATAAGAATAATAAAAATGACTCTTATTTAATCTTCATGACTTCCATAATATAATCTTCTTTCAAGATAGCATTCTAGACCTAAATCCTTCAAATGTGACTTAGGGTATAAGTGTGAGTGAAATAAAAGTGACTAAAATGTATATGATATCTTTGGAATGAAATATGACTTGTATATATTGATCCAATATCAAAAACCAACACTAAGCACTAAGTCAATGGCATCATCCAAATTGATAAATTTAAGAGATGTCATTTGAAATGAATGGTATCAGTCAAGTTGATATCATTTAAATGTTATGAAATATGCTAATAACTATAATAAGTTGATTATTATAGTATGTGAAGGTAAAAGGTGTTAAGAAGATAGAATCAAATTAGTTGATGTTATAATATTTAATAAAATTAACATAACTTAATGGGATAAGATGGAATTATGTATGAAGTAATATAAATATAAGGAAATTAAAATAGTAGTAAGAATGATATGATCATGGGATAGATAGAAAATATATATCATAAAACACCATGATCCTGCCCACCCCTTTCCCAGTGCACCCTTTAAGGTGTGCACTAAGGGAGATGAATACTTGACAAGTCATTACAAGAGAAAACATCAATAAATGATAAAGTGAAAATTATTGTGTATATATATGCCCCACCAAAATTTCATCACGTGTCACAATAGTGTGACATGGGATGGGGCTTTAGGAAAGAACATATTAACAAAACAACTGAACTAACTAAATGAAATGTAGAAATAAATGTTTAAAGCATTTAAAATGTAAATATATACCTTCACTTACCTTGTTATATGTAGAATATGTTATATGTGTAGTAGATGATGAAAGTTTCCTAATGTGTGGAACAAGATAAAACTTCATTTTTCTTAAATATTATGTTAGCATTTAAATATTATGTTAGCATTTAAATATTATATCTTTATAGGATTTTAAGGCTTCTTTAAGTTTGTTAAAAGGTCCCATGGAAACAAATATATAGGCAAAAATAGATTTTTTTTTTGATAAATAAGTAGAGGTTATAAAAAGAGATAATTTACTATAAAAGGGTGAAAAATTATTCATTTGTGCATGTGATATTTTTGGAAACTAGAGATATAATTATCCAAATTTAAAAATTCAATATATCATCACTCACATACGAGGAGGTAGGCATGCCAGTGGATACAGTGATTACAACCAGATTCATATAGATATGAAATACATTAATCTAGTATAATTTTATCCTTTTAGAATAAAATAAAATAGATTAGGAAATATTTGTGCTTAGGAAAATATATGTAAAAAATTTTATCTAACAAGCACAAAAGTAGATCTTAAAATAGGACATAAACTAGGTATGCAACAAAAGGTATAAAATTAGGTTGAGGAAATTTATCAGCACTAAGGGAAAAAACATCACATTTTTTGAAGTGTATTATCTATGTTGATCTAGTTTGTAATTAGGGTGAAAATTACCTAATCGATTATGTTGGAATTATTTGATGTAGTTAGATAAAAATATGGTTGATGTCATCTTTTATGGCTGATGTAGTTATAATTTATCCAAGTTGGCCAATATCATAGGGTATGGCCAATGTTGATATGAAGGATACCTTAGCCTATGTAGTTTATATATGGTTGATATATTATTAAGAGAGTTAAAGCATGGCAAATATAGTAATGTATGGCTAATGTAATGGACTTAAGATTTGGTCAATACCATAGTAATTAGTTGATACTATATAAAAATAAGCATGGATGATGTAATCTTGTGCTTACCTAATATAATGAAAAGAGGTAAAACATGTTAATTTTTATGTATTTAAATAATTTTAAGTAATTATTTCTTATTTTGTGATGTAAATATAATTTGTGATTTTTTATTTGGCATTTTTAGAGATGATGAATATTATGGAGGATATTGAGTGTGATATGTATGTTAGATCTTCTAGAGATACTATTGATAGTCAATCAATAATAGTTAAACACAATCAAATTTGGTGGCATCATGGAGATGCGTCATATATTTCTCAAAATGGAGTTGGTCACCATGTTCTTTAAAGCATGGGAGAGGTTAACATACACATAAAATGGGTGGTAGATGGGGATACCATAGATGTGGATATTACATTTAAGGATGTACATGTGATATTGGGGATACCTATAATGGTTACATAAATGGTGTGTAATACCCTTTATATTATATATGAGAGGATAACCTTAGCTAACTGGTCTATTTACTCTGAGAGGTATGATTGGTGTGTGTTTATTATATAATTGTTTGATCTATATATCATGTGTTCAAGAAATATATAAGGCCTTGATCAATATTATGATGGTGTGTGTCCTATGTCATTAGATATATAGGTCAATTCTATTTTTCATTATATATTTGTGTTACTTGAATCTAGATTAGGGAACACTATATGATCTAAGGTTGGTCATTTGGGTGCAAAAGGTGCATGACTTCTTTGCAATTCTAACTATAGGTCTGCAAACTATAGGCTTGATCATTATTTTTGGTATTTATATATATATGAGAGGTTTTGAATTTACGTATTAGTATATTTAACTCATGTTATAGATGAAACCATCCCATGAGTGAGGGGATGGGCACATGATCATGTGGTTTAAGTAGTTCGAAACACACCAACTTTGAAAATTATGTGGAGGGACTAGATCATATTGACATCTTACTAAGGTATTTTTTATGCATAGTCATCATGGCCAACTATAGTACAATCATATGGGTGGAGGTAGAGCATTGGGCACTACACCTTGTGGGTGATACTGCATCCATGTGACTATATTATTAGATAGTTTAGATATGTGCACTCAGTAACTCCTTTGATGGTTTTGATGATTTGGGCCTTCCATGGTAGAGAGTGAAAAGGTGTTTGAAGGAGAGGAGTGCCAATTGAGGTACCCATGGTGCAACCTTGTGGACCTAGAGTGGTGAGATGATGATGGAGATGATATAAAGTGGAATGGGTAGAGGACTAAGGTGTAAAATTATTTGTAGTGCCTTAGTAATAGTAATAATATCCTACTACATGGCTAGTTGACAACTAGACTATAGATTTGTAAGTACACAAGGTGTCCTATTGATCTATAGTAGTCTAGTTAGGTAGATATAAGGTATTCTCACCACCTTAGAGCCATAATGGCCATCATGTGATAGGCAACTTGGGAGATAACACTATTTTGGGTAATTAAATGTGTTAATTTTATCACTTTCATTTTCAATAGGTAGAGATATACATGTTAGGGATTGGTGACATATAGACTTCATATTATGATATATATGTGAGATATAAAGTTATTCTAATTTGCATTTTATATATGTGATGGTAGAGAAGGAAACATAGTGGAGGACTCTACTGGAGGTTATTGACAATGATATTTTGGACCCTGTGATTCCTCATCAAGACACTACAAGGATACAGGACCATGTGGCACTAGTAGCTAAAGTGCAAGATAGATAGTCCATATTAGTAGGAAAGGCTACTTCAAAGATATGTATACAAGTTAAAGTTATTACTCAATCTTTGTAACCACCTGAGGTTGGAATAGGGTAGGTGGAAACATGGTGGGAGTTATCCCATGAGAGGGTTTCACACATATCCATTATTACATAGGTGAGGAGTCTAAAGCAAAGTTATACAACCTATAGGGACATATCTAGTGATTATATTCATGTACATATAGGCTCTACATTGGAGTTTGAATAAGGGATAGTTTGGATCATCCATGGTGAGTAAGGAACCTCCTCCTCCTGTTGGATAGAATGCACCAGTAGCCTAGGCCTATATTTTATCATATTTGTATCATGATGTATAAAACATTAAGACATTCATATATATAGATATATGCCTTGATATATATAGAGATATGATTTTTTGTGACTCATTGACATTATCTATGGATTTGGTTGATTTCATTTTTATCACATAGTCTATGTTGATCATTATATGGTAAAATGTTATAACGTATGATGTATGTTTTATTATTTTATATTAAATGTGAACAAATGAATGTTCAAAAATAAAAAAATAAAACAAAATGAAAATTATTAAGTTGATATAATATCAACAAACAAAATATATGAAAATAACAGATAAAATGATAAAATGAATGTAAAACAAAACACAAAATATGAGATATGTAAAATATTGTAATTAAAATTAAATATCAATGTAAGAATACTCCTAAAAAGATATATATGTAAATGAAAAATCAAACAAATATATGTAAGTACTAAAATATTGATGAATGAAAAATCAAATTAATATATGTAAGTAAATTAAATTTCAATGAATGAAAAATTAAAAAAAGATATGTAAGTAAATGAAACATCAATGAATGTAAAATCAAATAAATATATGTAAGTAAATGAAAAATAAATGAATGAAAAAGCAAACAAATATATGTAAGTAAATGAAATATTGATGAATAAAAATAAAAAATAAATGTAAGTAAATGAAATATCGATAAAATAAAAATAAAACAAATGTAAATGAAATATCAGTGATTGTAAAGTCAAATAAAATATGGAAGTAATTTAAATTTCATCTCATGTTGTACAAACATGACAAAACAAAAAAGATTGAATTTTGAATGTAAGACAAGAATTTCAATTCAAACATAGATAAAAATATGCAGGCATATTGAAATGGAAAATGTCCAATATAAGATAAGTGAAATACATATAAATGAAAATTAAAATGCTCTAAATAATGATGACTTCAAACTTTATTGTTTGATCTAAAATGCAATTTAGGAAGGCACATTCACATTAATACATGACAAGTATGAATATGGAGTGGTGTGAAAAGTAATGGTGAAAATGTATTTGTGTGGAAGGCCTAACTATCTGATGTCTTACAATGCAACTCACAAACTAATCCAAAAGGTGTAAGTATATAGATATGATCAAGTATGTGATCAGCTAAAAACATTATCCAAGAAGGGGATAATGAGAATAATATGATGTAAGTATGTAATACAAGGTACCACGTGGGTGATGTGAACATCCTTTATGGGTGTGAGACACACTAGACAAGTGGAAAAGGATAATAATATTAACACCAAAGACCCAAGACACTTTGATTGGTTAACACAAAACTTGGACTAACTACTGAAGTACATAGATCATCCCATGAAGGTTAAATACATGAAATTAAAATGATTTCTACCTTCCCACAATGTGTTACCCTTCCTCAGGACCCCTTATAGATCTATCATTCTACTAAAAATATTGTGTACTTGTGTGAGAAGATAGATGACAAAAAATATTTAGGAAGAAATAATGATATAAGACCTCTTACCCAGTCTATTGGCTATCACACCCTAATGGAGCTTGAATCTATCATGATCTAAAACGTAGAGTTCAAGATTCAACTAAGATAAGATATGTGCAAAATAAATATCACATATTTTGGTGTGATCTAACTTTTAAGGTTTAATTACCTTTTAACATTATCTTTTCTTATCATATAGCTTTTAAATATTTTTTATTTTTCTATTCCTCTTTATACAGATTTGTAAAAACCAAACATGAGTGAAATAGGTAGCTAACATAAGAAATCTTACATTTGGCCATAAAGGAGAAGAACCTAAATACCATGGTGTCTAAAGGATCATATACTTTCCCACATGTAATTTTGTAATCTCAAAACTGACCTACATGTGGATCAAATAAATGATAAGAAGGTAAATATGGAGATTGTGGAATATTTGTCCATGTAATAAAGGTGATACAATGATGAATATGCTCATATATGATCACAAGGAGGGAAAATAATAGACTAAAAGAGATCGGGGTATATTGTGATATTCATGTTTCTAGGGAATATATACTAAACCATAAGATATCTAGCATAAGCATTAATTAAAGTAATAGTCATCCCAAAATAGGGGAAAAATAAGTGGTCATCTAAAAATATGGGTTAAGAAAATGGTCATCCCAAACTAGGGAGAAAACAAATTGTCATCCCAAAATAGGGGAAAAGTAAATTAGAGTCCAAATAATCATAAAGGGGCAAATTCCAAAATGATATAAATATAATAATAAGAAAACTTGAAGGTGATACCTAAGTTATACAAGATAAATGAAGGCCAAAATTAATGTGAGAGAAAATGATAGAAATTTTGGAAAGTAAAGTTATTAAAATGAAAGAAAACCATGATATAAACAAGATATCTACAACAAGGCATAACAAATTCTATAAATAATATAATCGTTAAGTACATTCATATGATAATGTGAAGAATAATGTGATATGAATCATATATGTGCTCAAAAATGCCAATATAAATATTGATATACATCATCATTAACATCTGATAAATTTCATTGTAACTAGTATCTAGCTTTGATCATAGTCTCTTATACTTTCTCAAAGAGTCATGAAAACATTACCTAGAAAATTATCTCTATGGAAAACATATGAATAATGAAATAATGAAAAGGGCATGTGGCCTCATAGAATAATAATCATTAGCTAATATCATGTGATCTACTAAAAGGCTATGGTTGAGCAGAAGACTTCCCCTTCACTTGAGAACAAACCTAAGAGATTTTTTGAGGTGTGGAGATAAAAAATTCACTAAGGTGTTGTTGTATTAGTCTACATATATTATTATGATGTATAATGCACCAATGCTAAATAAAATAGACTTTCGCATGTTTGGGGATGTAATCTAGAGATTTCTTTAGGGGTGGCATATTCTTGATAGCTAAATATTAAGTTGCTTTAAGATGAAGTACATATAATTACTACCAAAGAGCTTGGAAATGGTTCAAATAATGTGTGTTCATGATGTGGAAACAAGCATGTGTAGGAGTAGTTGACAATGGTGGTCAACTATTTATGGTAAGAACTAAGCCTTGTGACTTCTATTGTGCTAAAAAATATTTTATATGGTCAATATTATATATCACTAATAAGCAGATATCTTGTGGAAATTAGAATACATCTCTTAAAATATAGGTGTAGGATCATATATGGGACCATCTATAACCTTATCAAATAAGTCATCATTATCAAAACATATAAGGGTAGATTCATGAACTGGTACTATAGCTACTTCTTTAGGAAACTTCCTCTATGTGGATTGGATCGTTGTAGATAGAATTTTAAGAGTAAGTTTACTCAAAGAATTAAAAAAAACCTATAAAACTAGTGTGGTCATGTCATGGAATGACAAAGGAATATACTACAAAATGGCTCAAAAGTAACTAGGGTAAGATGAAAATAAACTAGAATATGATACATCTCTAACATATGAACATCAACTGAAGATGGATAACATCATGTAAACTAGAATAAGATTGAATTATATCAACTAAATTAATTTAATAAGAATATGAAGACTCATAATAACTCTGAAGAGAGGATTGATCATAGAGTATTTTTGCATCCTTAGATTGAGAATAGCTAGCTAAGTATGGGTCATCAAGGTAATCATCATCATTGTAATTAGGTGTATAAATATATATATGGAGGGAGTTGGACACTTTTTCACTAGATGAATATTAGGTAATTGTATTTTTAGGAATTATTTTAGAAGATGGAAACTCATCATTTGGCTTTTTTTTAGAATGAAGTCTCAAGGGAGGAAACTGAGCTATAATTCTAGAATGGAGGTTTCATGTTTTAATCTTGAGATAAATCTCATCAAGATCATCATCATCATCATCATCATCATCATCATCATCATAATCATAATATAATAATTTAAATGGTATTGTAATCATCTAAAAATGATACTTGAGTGTTATGAGTGTTATTTGAGACCACCCATTCTTATATTGTCCCTAGACATATATTAGGTCCTATTTAGACACTTATCCAACTTTTATATAGGCCACACACTTCCATATACATCTTAAAATCATTCCCAAACCCTTCCTCAATCATATAGGCCCCTAGTTCCTAAAATTCTATTGTTAAACACTAGTGTCATAAGTGGACCCTAACACCATAATGTTATTATCCTATTTGGGTACTATTATCCTTTTCCCTCTTTTGGATATCAAACAAATATATTTTTAATTCCTAAATCACCTAGGGTTAACTTAGACATATTTTAAACCACACACAAGCACCAAGTTAATATATATACATGACTTTTAGCACTTTATCCACTAGATGGAAATAATATGAAAATACACATAAACAATCTCAGAATAAGTTGTGCATAATCAAGGTTATTAATCCCTATTCTACCCTAATTATACATACAATCATTTACAACCCTCTTAATCTCAAAATACATAGATTTATAATCTTAATCCTCACTCAAATCAATGATACCAACATTCATACTAGTTTCACTTACACTTGCACTAGAACTTAAGTGGGGAGAACTGCATTGGGCTTGATCCCTCCTTAGAGTATTGGTATTTAGGAAAATGGGGTGTTGAGGATGTCCATATTATCTAACTAACACCACACATTTACTATTTTTTCCAATTCAAATTACCTAATCACATGGAGGTCTAGGGTTTACATACAAAATTAGTCAGAATAAATCAAAGATAATAAATTAAGGTTTTTCCACATAGGAATAGGTTTTCTAGACTCAAAAATAGGTTATCCCAAAATCTCAAAATAGTTCTTATATAGAGAGCACTAGCACCATAAATGAACGGTAGCACCACAATGCTATTATCTAAGGTACCGGTTCAAGCATTTGAATATGTTATTTTGCTTGTGTCCCCTATGACTATGTATTCTTCCATTAAAATTTACATATGTCATTATTTGTTAAATGGACATTTGAATATTTCATTATTACTTTTATGGACATTTTAATAAATCATGTTCTTTTGATTATGTGGCATTTGTACATGCCCCTTGTTTTTGTTCTCCTTGGACCATTGCCTTTTGAATTTCTTTTTAATACTCTCATGTGTGTGTTTATTTGCTTATTAATCTTAAAATGTTACCATATAGACATTGTCATGATATTTATAATGCATATTAGTCCTACATATGATCACATCAGTTATACATGCTTTAATGATACATTTACCTAGACATGTTCTCTTTTATTTGTTACATGGTTACATTCATAAATTATACCTTTTTCTTATCATTTTGAGGTGAGGTAACTACTAGTTCATATCTTTCCATAACCTTAAAGGGGGTGAATATTAGTGGGGAATGCCATAGAGGCATTCTCTCCACACTTATTATAATTTTTAGAGTTATTTGGGTAATGATTTGGAATCATATTCTCCACATTAATTTATTACATGGTACTTATATCACTTTTTAGATTCACTAGGGGCATGTAATATGGGCATGGCTTCCACACATTCACAATTTCTAGATTCAGTGGGTTTCAATTTGAAAGCATATTATCCACACTCATGAATTACATGGTACTTATATAAAAAAACTAGATTAAATTGGGGAATTTCATATGGGCATGTCTTTCACACATTTATAGTTTTTGGATTTAATGGGGGCATTCTTTGGAAGCATGTTCTCCACACCTATTCAGTATTCAACATCTCTAGATTATATCGGACGTATGTTTTAGAAACATGTCCTTCACATTGTTACTTATATCAGTTTTTATATTTATCCATATATGGTTGGGGAATGATTTATAAGCATGTTCTCCACACTTTCATAATTATCTAAATTGGCAAAATCACACAATTATATGATTCAAATTCAAAGTTGTGGTAGAATTTTATAAATTGGTACTATTATGTACATAGTTATAACATGAGACATATGTAATGTGCATATGATATGTAACATGTGTCTAATATTAAAAAATCTAAATCAGTTTTATATTTTAAAACTCTTTTATGGATTGTTATCAAATCACAAAATTCTTCTTATTAATACCCTACAAACTTTTATGGACTTTTATTTAATCAATATACTATAGTAGTTGGTTCACCCTTTTTTGTATGGATGAGATGATAAATTAACTCAATATTTCCAAGTTTTTAGGTTAGAATTGATCATCTATCCTCACTAGGTTATAAGTATCATTAGGTTACATGATTGAGCCAGTCCAAACTACCAAGTGGTAACTCACTTTTTCTCCAAAGCTGGGGGCATGTGCCTTCTAATATATTTATCTCTCTTTCTCTCTATTTATATATCTATCTATATATATCCTTGGATATATAAACTTTAAATATTTATTTATATTTTTATTAATCTCAATTTTAGAGCCTTATAATAATACATCTTTTTTTTAACTTGCCAATAGGTAAAGAGATTACATCGGCACACAAGTGTACTATAAACATTGCTCTCTAAATTTAAATCTATTTCAAGTATTTTAAATAGATATTATATGCATTTATTTTATGATATAACATGTTCTTGTTTTTAGGTTAGTCACCAATAAATCACTCAAGTTGGGAACATGCAATGACAAGTGTGCAGACACACCTAGGTACCCATTCCTTTCCTTTGAACTAGTAATTTGATTAATAGATAAAATTAGGGGAAATTTTAGATTATATTTTATGATTATATAGCTTACCTCAATCTTGTACACTTGGAAAACTTATACCTTGGTTATTTCTCTCATTTATTTACCTTTACCACTTCTCAAAGTATCGTATATGCTCTATCTTTGTTCCTCTTGGCCTATAAATATTGGTATGATTAGTATTATGTTGATGTCATAGGGCTTATATCTTCCCTATAATTATTAAAATACACTTATCTTCCATATCTATAAGTACTAAACTTATACTTACTTTCTTACTCTTTGAGCACTAACATTTAGGATAGATAGTAGCATCAATGTTATTATCTTGTCCCGATGTAAGTGTCCAATTATATAAAGTCATCTAATTTTTAAATGAAACATATCCTATGGTTATAATAAGTAATTTAATATGAGTTATTACTCCAAATTATTTTATATAAATAAAATATCAACCCTCATTCATTCCTCACCTATCTATACCTTAAAAAGACCAAAGAGACCAAGGCAACTTATCAAAATCACTTTAATAAGCATTTAATTAAACAAAGATTTCCTATTTCCATATCATTAATATGGATTACACATTTATAGGTATAAATTACTAAACTAGAAGATAAATATCCCAATTTTTTAATTTACAAGCTAGGTCATTATCCTACTTGCTTTTCACATATTATATGATTCACACACAAGCCAACACATAAGGGAGAACTACATGAGTCTAAGGCCCTCTTTTGGATTATTGGATATATAGGCATAACCCTTTTATGTTGGGGTCTTTGAGGTCATCTCTATGTTGTGTTCCCACTAACCCATTTTTATCCAATATCACTAAGAAGATGGAAAACTAAGGTTTTACCAATTCATAAGGAGTGACAGTCCATAACCCAAATTTGAATACACCAGAGTGAAGGAAAAATAAAAAATATAATCATCTAGGTGGTAAAATCCTATTCTAACACATTTTATACAAGAAAATATCATAAAATCTAGATAACATAATCAATGCAATTATTCCAAATTGGCATTACTATCTATAAAGCCAAAAGTGTTAGAGGTAGAATTTGACAACTATTCTAAAATCTCTTTCCCACCTTATTTTAGCCTATTACAAATATATAATTACATTTGAATCATAATAAGCTAAGTACATCACTTATTATCATTTATATATCTATCATATTTGTACTTTACACATTTATACTATCTCAACATAGTAAATTTAGAGTATGCTTATATCTGAATTTATAATCTAATTGGCTTACTATATATCTAATTATCACCCTTGTGAAATTTCATTTATATATACCAATTTAATATTAACATAATTTTAACTCCAACCAAATTTATATTTTCATTTTTGGGTTAAAAAATTTTAAAAACATTAGTGGTAGTAGGTTAATTGGGATTAAGTTGTTGGTTTTGATTTTGCTTAGGAACTAGATTTGAATATATGTCAAGGTGAGCATTAGCTAGGTTAAAAACATAATGTTTGAATTTGGATTAATTTACTTTGGATACCTTATCATAGGCTTGTTGATGCTCTCAGATCATATCTTTTTTATTAAAGTTGAGATTGAGGAGAAAGTCAAAAGCAATAATATTAAGCTGTTGACAAGTTTATTAAGAGTGTCCCTAACTTTATTGATACTAACAAAAAATTTAGGAATCATATAAATTTATGTCATGGTGATAAGTATAAAATATCTCTAGTTGAGGGTTTTGGAATATGTTTCTTAATTTATCTTATATAAGAGGCTTTTAAACTTCCATATTGTTCATATGAACTGAAGATGAAAGATAAGGTTGGAAGGAGTTTCTCATTATAGGTTGGGAAGTTGTCACTTTATCAGAGACACTAGGGAGGATAACAATTATATTTTATATGGAATCATATTTATTTATGACACTGTCATTGGTATCATGTTTGTTTTTAGACTTCATAATCATACAAGTCTTAGACATAGGTTGGGAAGGCTCGAATTGTGTTATGAGGAAGTCTTGATGTTTAGCTTGATTAAGGGATTATTATAATGATTTTAGGAAGATATTCATGAATATATATTTAATTTTTTAATGGATATAATTAGTAAAAAAGTGGAAAATTTTGTATTCTAACATGTTATTCCCAGGCTTGTTAGATAAAGCTTTCCAATGCTTTATAAAGGATATGGTAATCTCAAATCCTGCCTATTTGAAATTAATGAAATGGGATAAGATATTTTCATAAATATAATTGGTTTGAAATTTATAAATCAATGTTTTAACCATGTCTTCTAATATAGATATAGTTATAGACTTAAGTTGATTGCACCAATCTTACGCATTACCTAAAGAGGTTTAAGCTATATGTTTGGTAGTTACAATGGTATTTAGCTTAATCCAATCTTTATAAATATTTCCAAAATAATTAAAATGAAAAATTTTATATGGTTCCATTATAGGTTGTATTAGGAGTAATACTACCTATACCTATGTTTATAATTTTAGGAAATAATGTTTCATTTTGAAGATGTTTAATTGCTTTGTTAATAATTGGAGGTTGTGGTATTAGATTACCATATGCATCTGTAATGGGGGTGGGGGATTTTTGATTTTTCACCCCCATGGAGGTTTTTGAGGATGTCTTTTCAATTTTAATATTTTATTTTTCATTTGAATCATATAATAAGCATTAATGGTTTGAAAGGTATCTATTTGGTTCATAGCTTACAACAAGAACTAATATCATCAAAAAATTGATGGATTAAAGAGGAAGCTTGAGTAGAACTTATGTAAGTGTTAACACGGGCACTTTGAGTAGTCATATTATAAAAATACCCATAATATTATTAGAAATAATAGGCATGATGGTGGAAGAAAGAGAGAAGGAAGTCATCTAATGAATTCCCCAAAGTTTGGTAGAAACCCTAGGCATAAGGGAAGGAGGATCCTCTACATGGGGTTTCATCATGAGATGATAGACCACTATAACATACTTATCCTTATACTTAAGACTATTTTTAAGGTATATGATTATTTTGAATATAAACTTGATATCATACTCATATTCTACCACACTCATGTGTGGTGGATAGTTAAGTGAATTAAAGGATTTAGATTTACTAAGTGGCTCATATTTTTAGTACCAGTGTTCACATGAAAATTACTTGTATCTTTATTTTATATGGTAGTATGAGGGAAAAAATATTTATAAATTTTTTTGGAATTGATTAATTCCATCAGGTATTGATGGGTTCTCTATTCATAATTAGAAAAGATGTATTGCATGTTTAAGGATAAGTGGTGTAATTAAACTAGATTGGCTAGTATAGTTAAGTTGCAATAAATAGACTATATCAACCAAGCCAATGTATTTGGATCTAAAAATTAGTAAAATAATATTGTATTAGTATAGATAATATATTAAGACAAGTAATGGATGCGTATAATGGAATATATTGGGCTAGAAAATGCAATCAAGAAAGAAGAAACTAGATAACACAAATTGTATCAAGTTTGCCAATTTAGTAAGGTATAAAGTATCTATGTAAAATAAATTATATTAGTCTTTTCATATTATTCAAGAATGAAGAGAATTATATTAACAGTCTATATCAGATTGGCCAATGTACTTAGGCACATAGAATTTGGGTAAAATAAATTATGTTAGGTTGGCTAATGCAACCAAGTTAAATGAAATAAAACTATAGAAGTGTTGGTTGATACAGTTGTCTATAGGATGGTAAGCAAAGAGACTTTGTAAATCTAGTTGATGTAATTAAGGAGACAAACATAGGGAACTATATCATGATATATTATGTGGGTCACAAACATAGATAGATGTATCAGGATGGTTGATGCAATTATAACACACCATAAAATAATATCAGGTTGGTCAATATATTCTATGACATAGAAATAAATTCAAGAAAAAAATGAAATCTAACCAAATTTTCAAAAATAAGATCAATTAGATGTACCAAAATGATTTGACTAATATTGTGGGTTCTTAAATATACTTACTCATTCATTGACTAGTGTTGGTCCAATGTTTTAGAGCATTGACTATAGATGATAAACCATGTTTGTAGCCCACTGACATTAATTTCTAGGGTATAGTGAGAATAAATTACTTGGGTGATACACTTCTCTCAAGTGCACCATAAAATCAAATAGATGGTTGGTTTCCTATGTTTAATAAAAATGGAATCCTTAGTGCTTCTAATATACCATGAGGTACATGAAAATTAAAGTTTGCATTTAGTATTTTAATATGGATATGAGTATTAGGGTAAAACACTCATACCATAATGTATATAAATAGAACACCACATATCCTTGCATGTAGTCACTAGGTATTTTTAAAACTACTTAAATATAGTTTCTAAGGAGAACCAAATAAATAGAAATAAATTTAAAAAATCTATTTCAAAATCAATTTAAAGTATTCAATAAATTTAAATAAATAGGTAGATAATGGTATCAGGTTGGTCGATATAATTAGAGAATAAATTGTGATGAAAATGAAACACACAAAATTATATAGAGTTGATTGATATAGGTATAAACACTTAATAGAACTATATTAGGCTAGTTGATACAATCTGTATAGACATAAAACAAGCTCAAATTGTTCAATACTATTCACATGCATGAAATAAAATGTATCAAGTTGGTTGATGTATTTTTATAAAAAGGAAAATTGAGACAATTTTATCAAGTTGGACAATGTAGTTGGTTGAAAGAATGAAATCTAAAACTAAGACAAACTATACTGGGTTATTTAATGTAATTGGTTAAAATAATGAAGGTAATGGTGAGGTTCATGTCATGTTCACTATAATATATACATGGGATAGGATTAGTTTTTAACTATAATATCTCAATAGATGTATATTTAGATAAGGTTAATCAAATAGATCCAATTATACTTAATGTTTAGGTAGTGACCAATAGATGTACAAATCTATAAGAGGGGTACATATATCATAAATCCAAAGAGGAAATTATTCCAAATCCTAAGCCTATGGCACAATTAAATAACTCTAACTAGACCTTTATGAAGGTATATTATTACAAATAATCAATGTAAGTAGTTGTGTAAGTAAATTAAGCTAAAAATGGAAGGGTTGGATTGATAAAAAGGGTAAGGTGCCATGATCAAAAAATGTGGATATAGGCAACCTAAAATGGAATATGGAAATTATAATAATTTTTTTAGATACACTAGTTTATTTGATGTGGAAATAACCTATACAAGGATATACACACATTCATTCACTAAGAAACAAGAAACATCTATCTACTAAGTCAATAAAGGAAAGAGTATAAGGTTAGAAATAATTACTTTGATGGGAACCCATCGAGCCTCAATTCACCCTTTATCCAATGGTGTTTATCAAGAGATTTTTGTGTTTGTGAATACTTTAAATAGTTAGTATAAGAACTAAGAATAATTCCAATGACTTTTCCTATTGAATATCTAAGACTTCCACAAGACAAGATTTCATTAAGATAATATTCTAGACCTAACTCCAAATATAACTTTGGGTAGAAGTAAAATTGAATAAAGTGTATATTATATCTTTTGAATTAAATCAATGGCATCATTAAACCAACCCTAATAATTAAATCAATGACATCAGTTATATCGATATAGTTAAAGATGGCAGTTGGCACTAAGCAATATCATCTAGGATAATGCAGTACAAATGCTAGAAAATAGGTTCAAAAATCCATCAAGTTAGTGAATACAATACATTAAGTAAAAAGGTGCTAAAATATGTCATCATCCTATCTAATGCCATAGGATATGATAAAATTGACATAGTATAATGGGATAGGATTGAATGAATTAGGTACTAATATAAATCTAAATAATATGAACTAGTAGTAGGAATGATATGATCATGACATAGATAGTAACATATCTCATAAATAACAATGATCTTTATCACCCCTCTCTTTATGTACCCTTTAATTCATGTACTCAAGGAGATTGATGCTCAATAATTTTATGTAAGATAAAGTGTCAGTAAATGATAAAGTGAAAAATATTATGTGCATATAGTATATGTGACATTTTAAAATGTCTATTTCTTGTTTCCCTTGGCCCTATGTGTGCAATATTTTCTTGTGTGACATTTTAACATGTCCCTTAATTATGTCCCTTATCCCTATATGTGAAAATGATTACTTGTGTGACATTTTAATGGGTCCATTGATTATAAAATTGGGTAATATGTGTGCAATCTTTACTTGTAAAAATTTTAAACATGTCCCTTGTATGTGGCCCTTGGCCGTATTATATGACATTTTGTGACATTATGTGACATCATGTGTTGTGCTTATCAAGATTAATTAATGGTGCCATGATCTATATCATGCAATTATTTAAGCATAGTATACTTTAGATATGGTTACCTTATTATGTGTCTCATTTTATAATATATCTAAACATGATAGTTTATATGCCTTGTATTAAACATGTTACATATATGCTTCAAATTACACTTACATTTTCTATGATAACATACTATCCAATGTGATGACATAATACTATAAAATCATATATTTATCACATGATAAACTCAAATTTTATTTTGAGATGAGTGACTTGTATTCTACTTCCCTCGCCTCAAAATGAGGGCATCATAGTATGATTATCTTAGAGATAAAAACATCCATGAAAATATTTGTGATAGAATACATGTTTGAAAAATATAGATTAAATGTTTTTAAAGATTCAAAGTAATTCAAAATTAGATTATATAACAAGATTATAGGTTTTGAAATATTCATAGTGATTTAGAAATCAAACAGATGAAATATATTATCACATAAATATAGATTATAAAGGAATATGGCATGCATATGCATTCACTTCTCAAAGACTCAAATTACATAATTATAAACACTTGAATACATATGCATAGATATCTAAAAAATAATTATATTAGAAAAAATACATTTTAAAAATACAATAAAAATTAAGAATATAGATGCATAATATTTTATAACATGGGCACAATTTTAGGAGGTATGATACTCATTCATGTTCATGTTTGTTCAAAGTTGAAAATTGAAAAGTTTCATAGATAAAATTTTTAAGTTCAAATTTTCAAATTTTCAAAGAGAAAAATATTCAATTCATATATCAAAATATTTAATTTAAATTAAAAATATTTATTTCAATTCTAGTGAACCCATTATGTGTTTCTATATTTTGTGTAGGTGATGTACATTTGAGTCTAGTGACACTCAATAGATTTGGCATCACTTCTATCAAACCTTGGTTCTCCCTTTTTCTAGTATTGCATTGGGTAATTCTCCCCTTTCATTAGAGTTATAATAATGCATCTTTTGAAATCAATAGATTTATTAGTTATTCAAATTGGTACTTGATCACTCTCAATTCACCATTGGCTCAAATTTTAAAAATTTATTCAACAATGGGGAAAGGTTCTCCATCATTAGTTAAAATATATAAATAAATTTGGTTTCACCTACATACAAGTGTACTTATTCATTTATCTTTTAAAATTTCTTAATTTTCAAATTTCAAAATTGTTTAATTTTTAAAAGGAAAAAATAACTAATTCATGAGTTGTTGTAGGGTTTATTAAAATTTGAGTTCTCTACATAGTTTAAGCATCATCTTAAATAAAAATTATGTGTTCAATTATTTTCTCCTTTTTTCTAATAACTTCATCACTAGAATAAAGTGAGGGAAATTTGGATACATCACACATACTTTAAAATGCTAATTTTTGACACATCTTAAATCACATGACTTACACACAAATACATGACATTACTCTAAGCCTTTTATTTATATATGGTGTTGACCCTTTTTTCCATCACTATTACATAAAGATTCAAATTTCAAGTGCTCAAGCTATCTAAAATATTCTTAAAATCATTCTTAATAGAGAATATATATCCCTAATCCCTTAAGATAAGTTTTCATTAGGAAAATAATATCTCTCTATCATTTTATCCATATACAATGGTCATGCCTTACACTAAATAATAGATACTTTATAAAACTCAAAACATTATGTTGGGTATTTTCACACATTTCACATGTTCAGCTAAAATAAATTATCATTAAAATTCATGAATACATATCTAATGTCATTCATTTTTCCTACCTTATAACTATATATTGAGTACTTATACACTTCTACATATTGAGAAAATATACCCTATTCTCTCTAGATTCAAGATTATTCATAGGGAGCAATCATAAGTCAGTTCAAGAGTTATTTTCAAGTATCAAAGATATTTTATGTCTCCATACATATAGTCAAAGGATTATAACTGCACAATCACTCTAGATATGAGAACTACGTTGGTTTGACTTCCCTCCTTGGAGTAAAAATAAGTAGTGATCAATCATAAATGGGCTGATTGAGGCCATATTATATCATTACACTCACCAATTTTTTTAGGCTTTCAATTTATCAATTTTTCTTTGGGGTTTCAAATAAAATATAACAAACATTGTGATTTATTTATATATTATTTTGAGTGTGATATTTTATATTACTTAGCATATCATAATAAATTAGCCACCCCTAAATCTCTCATATTCAAAAAATTAAATACAAATATTATTCTTTATTTTTTATTATAAATATAATGCTTCTTTTTCTAAGTTTCAATAATAATTATCAATCTAAAAATATTTCTAGTGATCACATCCTAACCCAAGCATTAAATTTTAAGATGTTCATTTCAATGATAAGTCATCCACTTTTTAAAAAATAACACTTAATTTATAATAATAAATTACATATTTTAATAAAATAACCTTTGATCAAAAGAGATAGATAATATTACATTTATTTAAAAAATAACCCTTCATTTTTATTAAGAATCTACTCATTTTAAGAAAAATCACCACGCTTTAAAAGAGAGTGAGAGTATTACATTTATATAAAAATTAGTCCCTTCTTTTTTATAAAAAGTTACCCATTTAAAAAAAATGTCTCTATTGAAAGAGAATGATAATATTACATTTATTTAAAAAATTACCTTTATTTATAATTTAAAAAATCACCTTACATTAAAAAATAATGTGAATATTACACTTTTTTAAAATAACCCTTCATTTATAATTACACTAAAGGTGTTCCTACAATGGCATATAGGGGAGGTGGTTGGGAGTTGTAAGGGCATGAGAATGTTAGCATTTAATTATTTGAAAGCCAACATTAAAAAATAAAAATAAAATAATTTAATTATATATACGCTGACATGATTAAATAAAAAAATAGAAAAATAAACATGACAGTTTTGAAAAAACATATAAATAAATAATTAATTTAAACTAAAAAACAAAAAAAAATTAAAGGGAGAGAAATAAAAATTAAATAAGAGTTAACAAAATGAAAATTTTTGAAAAATAATTTTTTTTTATATTTAATGTTTTAAAGATTAATTCTTTTCTCATTATTTTTCTTGTATAACTTCCTTCATTTCTTTTAATGTGAAATTGATTTCCACTTGACCGATTACATTATATTATAACATCATAATTAATAAATAAATAAGCATATTAGCACATCATATTTATTATCACATCATATTTATTAATAATCATAATGATGAAATTGTAAAAATAAATTATCATAAAAAATATTACAAAATCATATTATATTACCACATTATATTTATTATCACATCATATTTATTGATAATCATAACAATGAAATTATGAAAATAAATTATCATAAAAATATTATAATATCATAATAAATAAATAGATTACATACAAATAATAATAATTAATTTATGGATAATATATAAATTTTACTACATCACATTTATAAATAATTAGATAGTCATAACTAATTTATAGATAATATATAGATTTTATGACATCATATTCATAAATAATCATATTATAACAATGATCACCATTCCTAAATCAAGAAGTTGATACAAAAAGGAAACTTCTGCCTATTCCAGTACCATCCACTTTTCCTCAAGACACTCAAACCTTCCCATCATATAAGTATATCTAATAAGGAATCCAAAATAGTAGAGAGGTCCAAATATTTGATCCCATTCATGAACTTATTCAAACCCCACCCATCCCTCCTTAAGAAATTAAAACTTTCCCATCATGGAGGTTAATTCAAGAGAGCTTTCAAATGAAGAAGGAATTCCTTGTGGTGAAGACCAAATCATATCAATTTTTTTATGGATTTATTGGTAAATGCAAGGAGATGAATGATAATCTCATTGATCATGAGAGCCCAAAACTTATTTGTGAGGTTCAACAGTCCATCATTAAGGAAGAACATGTTCTATTAGAGGTTAATCAATGTAAATTTGTAGCTATAAATGAGAAAAATTAAGGATATAAAGAAGAATATTTAAGTGAACATGAGGAATAACTCATCATTGTAACTCCCCTTGGTCAAGAAAAGAGCAAATCAGTTTTTAGAGATGAAAGGAGAGGTGATTTTCATCATGTAGTAGAAAAAATTGAAAGATACAACACTCTTGAAGATGAACAAATTATAATTGATATATTTATAGCTATATTTCAATTGACTAATAATCTAAATGAGACTTCAGATGATCAATAACAATATTTCTTAGATCCTCTTGATGAATTGGAACATCTATATGCAATTGAGATACATTTGGATGCTTTCCAAAATGCCTCAAGTAGACTATAGGTAAATATTTTTTTTAACTCTCTCCTTTTATTAAAAGTGTTAGTCTTCATTCTTGTTGTAAATAAGAATTATTTGAGATAAAAATAGAAGGATCTCAAGGAAACATTTGCATAAAGATTCTCCATGAAGAATTTGTATCTGATCTTGATGTAGAAGATATCCTAAGTAAACATTTGCATAAAGAGTCTCCATGAAGAATTTGATCTAAATTTGTGTTCGAACTTGAGTGGGATTGAAATGGCCTCTAATGAGCATGATCACCTTTGAAAATCAAATCCAACTTGTTAAAATGATTGATTACTTTCCAAGCAACCACCATGAATCTCATGATCACATGATATTAGTTACAAAGGTGATGGAGATATGTATTCAAGGTGACAATCATATGCAAGATGTTTTCTCAAGTTAACATGAATAATTTCAAGATGATATGTGGAAGTAGTATTTGGATATTTGAAATGAGTTTGAGGCTCTTAAAGGGTATACACATATTATAAGGAAAATTTAGGATGCTTGTGAAGCTACTCTTTTTCTTGAAAAACAATGTGTGAACCATCAAGAGATTATTCAAGACCAAACACACTATCTAATAAAACCACTTGAAGATAAGGATGATGTTTTCCCTATGAGCCAAGATGTGATCATTTTTTATGTGAATTAAAACATCAAGGAGAAATATGAGGTGATTATTTGGCCACAAGATGAATATGTCTTCATTAGAAACATGTTTTATGCTAATAATTCACTTGAGAGTATGTCTTCATTTGGAAAATAAGAAGACTAATCCACCAAATATTATGTCCAAAGGGAAAATTTATCTACATATTTTTTCATCTCATGGATGAATAATTTGTATAATTTTTTCTTTTTATTAAAGAGGAAAATGTCTTAAAGCTAGTTATTTTCATTAGTGTTCTTGTTATTTGTTTTCCATAAGTGTTTTGTAGCACAAGTGTGTGTGTCATGATTTGGTGTGTTTTATTCTTGTTTTTTTGTCTTGGGGAAGGCAATAAGTTTCAATTTTTTCAAGGCATTTTCAATCCAAGTTCAATGTCTAATTAGGTTTAAGATTGAGTGAAAGATGACTCCATGCCTAATGGATGAACTAGGCAACCAGTCTAAGGTGTGTAGTAGGCATGCAATCCTAGGAGGTCACCAAATATGCTATCCAAATTTGGATACTACATGTGATTCTAATTAAAAACTTGTTATTTATATCATTTTTAAATTTTTTGATATATTTTAAGGGTGTTTGTATAACTCATATGTTATTTTTCCATGGTAAGGTGTGATGTTGTCCTAGTAGTTTTATAGGTAACCTAGGGTGGTATAGCCAAATATGAGGTCATGGTCCAAAACTTGACTAACCAATGGTCATTTATTTGATCCTTCATAGGTTGTTTAAAAAAATTTAAGGTAATTTTGATGAAATTAAGGTAATGAGGTTTCATTATCATATGTTTGCTTCTAGTCACTTTTGTACAAGTCTTTATTGTCAAAGACCATGAAGATCTAGTATCATATTAGGAGTGAAATAAAGGGATTTTAAGTCATTTAATTTTTTTTTTATGTTATGACATGTGTACTTGGACATACACCTTACCCAAAGTGTTTTAAAACTCTTTTTCTACTGTTGAGATGCTTTTTTAACTACCCATTCTTCATTTATAACATCTAAACAAGATATAATAAGGAAATTGTAGAGGAAAAGAAACTAGGATTGATTTGGCACATTGTCAAACTTTAGTACAAGTCAAAGGAAAGCTTCATGATTATCTGGTTCATCATCTCCATAAATTCAAGAAGGAAAAATGGGTATAACCTTGAAGTAAATAAGCTTATGGAGGTATTCTTGTAGGGAATTTCCATTGAAAGACAATGTATAAACTTCTCTAAGTCTCATACTAGGTCCTTCAGATCAAAATCCATAGAATATAATGAATTTCATGTATAATCATGCAAAAAACACTTCCATTCCTCCATCATTCTCTTAGCAAGCTCACAATGACTATTTTATAGATGTTTGGTAGGGACAAGATAGATAGATTCAACACCCAATATCTTGTCTAATTATTGGTGACTTGATGCCCTCAAGTTTTCATGAAGTAGTTATGAGTTTCATTCCCTAGGCTTATGTATGATTTCTAATAAGGTAGGGTGGTCTAAAACCCTACAAAATGTGTAATAACTCAATTTTCTCATTGAAATGACATTTTAAAGCTAATTGAAATAATGAAATCAATGGGAAAGAATATATGGGTAATTTATAATCCTTGTTTATGATCTTCCAAACCTCACTTGTCACGTGTGATCTCAAAGAGGCAAGAAATCTTCATTTTCAAATAAGTTGGAGGTTGAAGACAATGGAGTTCTTGATGTTTTGGGGTTTCTAATGGTTGAGAGTGTATTGGTGAAGCTATCAAAACTCTTCCACACATCCTTGATGCTCTAAAATTTCATTAAATAATTATTTAACACATATATGGACCTAAATATTCACAAAATGATGGTGACCTATAGTTTTTCATAAGGTTTAGCATATATCAAAGTAGCAGGTAGAATCCTAGTCTATGAGGGCCTCCAATGCATGAAATAAGTGAGAAATAGACTATTTTTGTATGGTTAGATTCTTAAAAAATAAATCAAACCTTATCAAATAACTGATTATATCCAAAAATGGGAGAGAGGTTATGTCGTCATGTACATCAAGAGAGTGTGTATACCCTGTAGGTGTAGGAGGTCAATATGGTCATGGGTTTAAGCCTCAAAGAAGCTAATGTGGGGATTTTTTTCCCAATATTATAACTATATAATACACATTAAATATATTATGATAATATGTATTACCTAAATACGAACTCCTCTAAAGTGAACCTATATTGATCTTAAGTTTGAGGATTGTCTACAAATCTACCTATAAGAATGAATCAAAGAGACAGGCCTTGCATTGACATGGAAGCATAAATATCATGAGAACATGAGGATTTTTGTGAGGTAATTTAAATATTATTTAAGTTTTAAAATCATAAAAAATCTCATTGTAAATGGATTAAAGTGATAAAATGCACACCTACAAGTCTACAAACTTGTAAGTCTCCATTTTTAATTAAATATAATAGACCTATATTGAAAGATGAGGTTTGAGAACCAAAGGAGTTATGGATACCATGGGAAATAGATATGTAAATGTTTTTAGGGTATAATATAGGTAAATATTTAGTTTTAAAACTATTCTTTGGCACCGACAAATATTAGGCCAAGAAAGAACACCTATAGGTTTAGTTGGGACCTATAAGTCTGCTCTCAAGTTGTAAAGAAAATATATAAATTTTTCATTGAGATTAGGGTTATGATGATCAAGTAAAGAATTAATAATAATAATAATATTGGTTTTCACAATGATTTTATCCTTTTTATAATTAATAAAAACTCCAAATAAGGCCATTAGGGTCAGACTAGCCGCATTGCCTACAAACCCTCAAAGTGTGAAAATCAAGTTATAAAACCTTTTGAAAGGTAAATATATATTATAGATCACTAGTAAGCATGGTATAGACTATTTTAGACCTATTTTAGGCACTTAGAAGAAATAAAATTCACTTTGAAAGTTATAAACTAAAAACTCTCTTTCTCAATCATATACACAGTCTTACAAACCTAAGAGGCTGATTTTGAAGCCTAGAAACTCCACTAAGCAAATGTATGGTGTCAAATGGATATTGGAAGATTTGAGGAGGGTATACTAATAATAATTAATATAATTGGTTTGTTTATAAATATATTATGTATTATGAATAATACTTAAGAGGATTGAGCACTAAAAATCATCTTTTCACCTTGTGAAGGGATCAAGAAGGCTTAAGTTTTTACTTGGAACTCAGAAGAGGAAATGCATGGGACTTGAAAATATTATCCATAGGAGATGAACCATACCTAATAAATAATTGTCACATTGGTCTAGGTATTAGGACCCTCATATTTATGAATAGTCACTAAGATGGTAGGCCTATTTAAACCCTCTCTAAACCCTTCTAAGAGATTGATTGAGATATAAGTCCTTCTAATGACCTAAAATGCCCTTAAATGACCCTATAAACACTTAGATGACATATTCACACCTAATAACACTTTAATTAACCATCACTTGGCATGTGTGGGAGAAATTTTTAGATATATGGCTTGGAATATTATATGTTAAAGCTAGTTTATAGGGTTTTCAAGTTTTCAAGTCTTCCTAACTAGTGGCAGGGGATTCTTAAGCCAAGAAAGAGGAATTATGTACCTTCACAAGTCACTTAATATGTATTTATATGGATTGTTTAGTTTCCAAGTGGTTAACTAGGCCTGAAAGAGTAAAGGTGATAAATCTTACACCAAGAAGTAAAGGTGATCAATCTTACACCAAGAAGGTTGAATTGTAGGTTCTTAACAGCATGAATAATTTTCAAACTTAGTTATCATTATCTCCTAAGAAGGAAGGAGAATAAAAGATCCAATGATAATGTGAGAGTATTCCAAGAAGCATAATTAAGAATTATAAGTGTCAAACACAAGATATTAACTCCTCTAATCCAAAAATGGAAATTTTCACATGAGGCTAATGAGTCATTAAGAAAGTGAAGATTCATTCCATTCCACCCTTGATGAAGGAAAATATTAGATCAAGAATACACATTTTGATGAGAAGCTTCATAACTACCTATCTACAATTTTGTTGTTTTTAAATTATTATGCATGATATGACACTTGTCATATGTATCTATTATATATCTCCTCTCTCTCTCCTTCATTTCTCCTATATATGTTACCTTGAATGTCTTGTTATGGATCCCTTTTCCTAAGTATGGTAAATCCCTACTCAACTAAAAACTTGTATTATACCTTTGAATGTTGAATAAATTCATTTATTACATTATAAAATGCTTGCAACTAGTGTACTTGTGTGATTATTGATGAATTCTAGTAGTAGTGCTTTCATTATCTCTCATTTGTCCTCTCCTAGCTCTTTGTAAATGGATTATCTTCTTACATGTCACATGGTGAGTTTGGATAACTTTTCATAGTTTATAAGTGGATTTTAGTCTTTAGTATCTTCTTTAGGCCTCTTTATTATCCCTTCTATTCAACAGGTTATCTATGACCTATATGTTGAAATACTCATGCTTGAATATCCTTATTTATTAGTGTGATTAGATTCATGCCTAATTCATGTTTTTAGTATAGTATGGTCAAGTGGAGGGTGTTTATTTGGTATGTCACCTCCCTAATTTAGTTTATTTTCAAACCTATTACACTTTTCCTTTACAATTATTAGGTCTAGTAGTAGTTTTAATGATGATAGCATCAAGGGATCTAGCCCTATCTAGAGAGTCACCTCATTGATTAGGCCACCCATAGCCTAGAGGTGTCTCCATGCTATCACTTAAGTGAGAAGGCTGTAAAAAACTCCTCAAGGGTGAAAATTTTGATGATATAAAGGCTCATATATCAGGACTTTACATTCCATATAATAATTTAATAAGCCTTGCTAAATTTTAAAAAATTCTCCATGATTTGATAGTTTCAATTAGGATAAAAATGACCTAGGCCAACAAGGGAGGATATCAACATGTAATTGATTTTTTTCCCACACATCAAAAAATGTGGAAAAGACTAAAATAATTAGGTTTTATCACAAATGACCCATTCATTTCTATAAATTTTTCCTATCAAAGGAAAACCCTCTCTTTAGGGGGAAGTTATCGACATATCTAGGATTGAAAAAGATTGCCATTTATGCATGTAGGTTTACAAGGGGACTAAAATGTCCACTTGATGAGTGATTTTTAAATTTATAAGGCATTAGGGACATGTAAAATTTATATTTTTTTATATAACATACATGCTTTAGTATTAGATTTAGTCACTTTAGAATAGAATTACAATTCCATGCATACTAATTTATACATATATGGTAGTGCCCATCTCCTTATTATAAATGAATGCATGAGACCTTTTATTAAGGAGGAATAATTTGGATACTTAATATTCTTGATAAATATTTATGGATTTTCAATGATTTTTCTATGTTTTTTATTTCTCAAAGTTTAAATTAATAATGTAGATGTTTTATCTTTGTTTGAGTGTTCACATTAGACTAGGTGTGATTTTATCTAGTTTTATCATTATTTGTGTCCACTAGAGTTATTCAATATTTTTTTAGGGATTTAAATGTGTGCACATAAGTTTAATACATAATCTTATGATTACTCATTATTATGTGTGTGAAAATGGGTTGGGTATTTAACTATGAGGTTGTTATAACCACCTATGAGTTATCCTAACCCATTCACTCTCCTATATATTTGGAACTCTTGTCGTACATAATGTATGATGAAAAGAGAGAACTCAAGATTTTAATAAGTTATTTTAGAGTGATATTTTATTCTATTTAACTTGAGTGTCATATTTGGCATAAAGCTTATTTTATGGTAGTTCTCATCTACCAAATAGATCCTACATAAATCTTTAGATTTCTTTCTCATAACCATGATATGGTATCAAAGATTTGGAGTATTTTGAGAAGCTTTAACTCATAACTTATTACCCACACTCTACTAGAATTCCTCTTGGACCTAGATATCTTTATAAACTTTAGTCTTTTGTGGATTTATGTTTATGTAGATCTATTTTTTAAGGTCATACTATTCATATATGCATTGGTATTCAAAGGATTTGGTACTATGATCCATATAGGTTATACCATATGGATTCATTGTTGTAGTTATTTGACCTATATTTCCATATTTTGGTATTTTTATCTAAATCTTTTTTTAGATCTAAAGTTTTTTTAAACCATAAGGCCATATCTTTTGGTACCAGGGTTAGCATTACATTGTTTATTATTGTATTTGTATTATTTTATTGTGGATATGATAAAGGAGGATACACATATTTATAGGATCTATCTAGTAGACTAGAACCACCAAAAAATAGGGTTGATGCCAAATACAACACTTAATATAAATGTAAAAACCCAAAATAAACTATCTATATAAAACAAATTATCACAATTTTGAATTATTTCATCTCAACTCTAGTGGGTACAAATAATGATAAGAATAGATAAAATCACACCTAGTCTAATGTGAAAATTCCAACACCTTCCCTCAAGTAAAATTTAGGGAGAGAAAACACAAAAAATATGAATCCCAAATGCTAGGCCTAATAATCTACCCATGTATAAACAAAATAAAAATAAGGATGGAAGAACTTCATGCTAAGTCTATTTTTTATAAAATGTAAAAATACCCACCCCCCATGAATCATACAAGATACCCATGAATTTTATAAAAATAAAAGACTCTATTTTTTAGTTCCCTAAATTTTATGTAGAATGCACATGGTTGCTTTCTAATGACTCTCATGAGGATCATGTGATAATTTAGATATAAGTTTAATATTAAAAGTGATATCAAGGTGAGTATGACTTAGGTAAATAATATTTCCCTCTAGCTATTGATATAATGTCAAATCAACTAGAGGAGTTGTGAAACTAGTAGATAAAACAACACCTGACTAAAATGGAGTGGGTGTAGGATTGAAATCTCCCATAATAAACTAATTAATAAAATCACATGCATACTTATGATATATAATGGATATCCCATCATAAGAGTGATGAATCTGAAGACCAATAAAATAGTGTAGAAGTCCTAAATTGGTCATGTCAAATTATTCCATCAACTTGTGATTAATATACTAAATCATGGGGTCCAAATTTTTTTGATAATGAGATAATAAACATTTAAAATTAGTATTAAAAACTATCCCAATGTTTTTGGATGTAGACATTAGGGTCAGATGAACAACAGGTGAAACTAGAAGTGAGCAGAAAACTATCCATATTCTTGTACTAAGATTGAGGAGCTTGCTTGAAACTTTAAAGAGAATGATTAATCCTACATATATGTGAATAATAATACATAAAACCTAGTCATTTATCCATATATATATATATATATATATATATATATATATATATCCTCTTGAAGATCCCCATGTATAATAAATCTTCACATACATCTATTATACTAACCAATAATTTGTTGTAGTGAGGGGAAGTACAAGATGAAGATAATCTATCTTGGAAATGGGGGAAATTTTGTTATATTAGTCAACTCCCTTAACTTTTGATAGTCCCTTTACTACCAAACATCATTATACTTATCAAAAAAATGATCTGCTACATACTTGGTCTTATAGACCCATTTACAACACATAATTTTTCTTCCCTTAGGAAGAGGCATCAAGTCCCACATACGATTCTTCATGAGTGAATAATTTCTCTCTTTCATAGAAAGATCCCACTCTCATTTTCATGTCACCTCACAAAATAAAAATAGATCATTGGAAATAGAATGACTTAAAATATAAACACTAAGTGTCTGATATTGAGTATGTAAAGGATATAAAGGATCACCATCTAAAGAACTAACTACTTATAAAGTAGAATGAGCATAGTTGAACATAGTTTGAGAATCATTTTTAGCATAATACATTGTGGGTGCCTTAATAATTTCATCATAAAAATTATGAAGTAAGTCCTTAGAATGATAGAAATGAGAAGAAATGAAATATGGAGAATAATTAGATGGGGGATCTAATGGGAAACAACCTTCATCAAATCTGACATCTTGAAAAAAAATACATTATGAGTGTTGATATCTCTAAGGAAATAGGCCTTAACATTGTCACAATGGTGAATAAATATGAGAAGTTGGATTTTTTCTCCATATACTTACATTTATCATTAGGAAAAAATTCCCATGCCCTACATTCAAACA
Source organism: Torreya grandis (assembly GCA_037957365.1). Taxonomy (NCBI): domain Eukaryota; kingdom Viridiplantae; phylum Streptophyta; class Pinopsida; order Cupressales; family Taxaceae; genus Torreya; species Torreya grandis. Next base: position 368,882 of record JARHVA010000896.1, read on the forward strand.
CATGAAATCTAGATACATCAAGCTTGATTCCATACCAAGCTGCTTTAGAATCCTTATTCTACATAGTGTGGTAGAGTATATGGTTCTAGATATAATTTACACAATTAACTATTGTAGCCTAATATTGATAATCCAATCCTTGGACTAAAATAAATATTTTTAGATCTCTTTCAAAGTTTTATTATTTTTCTTGGCTACACCAATATGTTTAAGAGTATAAGGCACTACAAATTGGTCAAATTTGCCATGCTTAGTATAAAATACCTTTAATATGTTACTAACATGTTCCCCCTCTATTATAAGTGTGGATATTTTTTAGTGGAAGAGATGATTGCTTGTCTAAAAAATAATTAAAGTATTTTAGGTTGTCAAACACTTCACTCTTGTACTTGATAAATTACACCAAAGTTCTTCTAAAAAAAGTCATCAATAAAGGTAAGTACATATTTTTCCAAAAATATATCAAGTAGTAAAATTCATAAGATCATTATGCACCAATTCAAGTGGATCTTTCACTCGCGAGGCCTTATCCTTTGTAAATGGGTCCCTATGTTTTTTTCCAAGTAAAAATTCATGACAAGCACATTTAATAGAAGAGACCTTAGGAAGATCTATCACCAGATTTTATGTACTCATCTTTTGAAAATATATGTATTTGAAGTGGCCAAAACATTCATGCCACAACTTGCTCATTGTATTAGCATGAGCAGAGAAATAATAACCCATATTAGGTATAAATCTATCAAAAATTTAGAGACGTGAACCATGATCAGTAATACATGCTATAACTACATGATTTGGATCTTTCAATTCTCTAGCTACAACATTATGTGGAGATAATTCCATAATCTTCATATTACCTTAATTATAAATTTATTATACATGAAAAAATTAGAAAAAAAATGGGAACAAAAATCACATCAATGATGCACCCATTCTACATCTAAATAGTATTAGATCCCAAATAATAAACTTGAAAAGAGTTTCCAATTTCAATCTAAGTGTTGAAATAAAAAATAGAATATATAATATCATGATAATAAGTTAGATGGTGTGAAGCACTAGAATTAAGAATCCAATTATCATGTGATGCAGATAATGTCCTTACATAAAGAAGATGGAGTAGGAATATAAATATCATGTTTTTTTATTGTTTCTTATAAATCATTCATTTTTAAAAAAAATTATAGACTTAAAATGATTTCTCCCACCAAAAAAACCACAAGAAGTATATGTCTTATTTTATCTGAACTTTTTTAGACTTTGAAGTCTTAGATGACTTAGAAGATTTAAAAGACTAAGAGGTAGTTTTTACAAGATTGTTTGAGGATGTTGTATTTGGCTTATTTTTGGTTTATCTTTAGGGGATATTACAAAAAGTGTATGACTAAGACTAGGGAGATAATCAAAATGAGATATATATGGATCAACCACCAAGATTTGTGCAAGATTATTCACTTTTATGTAGGCTTAAAATTCATCATTATTTTGACAGGATCTACATTAGACAATATAAATATGCTTTTGATTTTCTTCATCAATTTAGCATGGTTGATGTTAATCCTACACCCACTACATTTTAGTTAAGTGTTATTTTATATACTATTTATACAAGCCTAGTTGATCCAACATTGTATCAATAACTTATTGGTAATATTTTGTACCTAATTCACACTTACCGTGATATAACTTTTTTTAACCTTGTCTCTAATTTCTCATTTGAGCCTCATGGGAGTCATTGGCAATCAACCAAGCATATTTTTTGCAACATTTAGGTCACTACACACTTTAGGATTCATTAAACACCACATGGATCTTCATATATTTTTGGATATATACACTATGATTGGGTAGGTGATGTTGATACTCATAATTCCACTTGTGGTTTTACCTCAAACTTATTTATGGTCTAGTATTATTTTTAGTAGATAGTTACTACATTATCATCCATAAAGGTTAAATATCTAGGTGTTGTCAAAGCTAGTCAAGAGACATTTTGGATTAAAAAATTGTTATGTGAGTTTAGATTCCCACAACATAGTCCCACTATTCTTTAGTGTGACAACCAAAGTATGATTTAAATTTTATACAACCCTATTGAGAATCTATGAATAAAAAACATCAATATTCATATGCACTTAATTTAACATATTATTCAGTATGGATGTATTTCATTAGTATTCATGCCTACCACTGATTAGGTTTTTGACATATTTGCTAAGCCCTTGGCATCCCCTCATGACATTTAGTTATAATAATTGATTATGGTGAAGGAGGTTTACCTTTGGGACTCATCATGAAGTCATTCCTTATTTTTATTTTGTTTGTACATAGATATATTATCAGTCATAATAAGATGAACCCATATTTGTTGTGTTCTCTCCCTAACTTTAAATTAAGGGAGGGTCTTTTAGTGTTCACATTATACTAGCCATGTTTTTAGATAGTATTATCATTATTTGCATCCACTATAGTTTTTTAATCTCAATTTAGGGAGTTAATTGTGTCGACATAGGTTGAATATACAAGCTTTTGATTACTCCTTATTATGTGTGTGTGCACATAGGTTGGACATTTACCTATGAGGTTTTTATAATCAACTATGAGTTTTCTTCAGTCCATTCACTCTCATATATTTTTCACTCCTATAGTTCATAATGCATGATGAGAGGAGATATTTCAAGATTGTAATATTTTTTTTAGATAAATAGTTTTTTCTAATTTTTTCCATTTAGCTTGAGTGTTGTATTTAGAATAAAGCTTATTTTTTGGTGGCTAAAGTATACTATATAGATACTACATATCTATGTAGCCTCCTTGCTCATGAACGCAATAAGCCTCTAGTGATCATTGTATGAGATTTAATTTTTTTTATTAAATTATTTGCATTGAGTAATCAACAAATCTAACCATATATATATCTAGCTTTGTTTAATTTCAATTACAATGGATGATGTGCTATTTATTTTACAATTCATCATGGTAACATTATCTTACAACATGATGTGGTGGGGATTTATACATAATAAATTATTCCTTAGAATTTCTACTATTTTTTGAAGGTTTGAGTGAATACTAGATTTAATAAACATTAAATTAACTTGTAGTGTATCTCATAAGGTTTTTGCTTTGGTAGAGTTATCTCAGAGTGTTAAATATAAAAAAATATTTATATTTTGTCCTACCCTTCCTTCTTATTTGATGTCTTATCATAATTATCTCTTTTAATATAACATTATTGTGAATATTCATTATTATATTAGTTATTTTTTCTTTTATGAGAGGTTAATTCTCACACAAGGATCACTTAAATTAGGTAACAAGCATGTGTCTATTACCATGATATTTCATTGTTTATTTATCTATAAAATTGCATTCCTATAAATTATACCCTTGATTAATTTTTTTATCCTAAAATAAGTGGGATTGTCCCATCATCTTATTAGAGTTGATATTAAACCTATATCAATTTATACATAGCTATAAGGATGGAATGAACAACTATCCATGAAAATTTTTAAAAATATGGAATGAACCTATATCAAACCTATATCAATTTATACATAGCTATGATGGGATTGTCCCATCATCTTATTAGAGTTGATATTAAACCTATATCAATTTATACATAGCTATAAGGATGGAATGAACAACTATCCATGAAAATTTAAAAAATACACATAATCTCATTGCTAAAAATAACTTATACTTGATAAAACTAAAAAAAAATAGAATTAATGCCATAACAAGCTATATCCACATCTAGTTTTGGCATACTATTACTTTAACCTTTAGATATACATTTAATACCTAAGTTTTATAAGGGGAGACCATGAATCTCTAAGACTCAACCAACTTCACCAATTGACCCTAACTTTAGACTATTTCCCCTATGGTTTCCCTACTAGGAAGAATGTTGATTAATGTTCAAGGAGATGTCCATAATTTTATGAGGAACCATGATAGTTATCTCCCATGATACACCCTTAATAGAATGTGAATATTGGAAGATCATATTACATAATTCAAATCCTCCATGATAATCTCGAATGTACAACATGAGGGTGTTACACATATACTATTCCCATTTTCACTTTAATATGCTACATGTGATATTTTATTATTATGATTTTTAAATCTATTAATGGTTGGAATTGACTTGAAACCACTTTATTGGATTATTTTTATCAAGTGATAGACCCTCGTGTCTTGTATCAATAGTTATCTAGTATGAGGATATAAACCAATGAACCCATTAAAACTTGTAATATTTTAAAACATGTACATTCTAGTTAAAACATTATACTATCCTAATGTTACATCGTATCTTGATATGTATAAAAATGTATTATACATAATGAAAACAATGATCCTTACATGTGTTTCATATATTAATTATTTTCTAGTGGATTATGCAAAGATATCAACATTGATATGCAATTGAATGCTTAAGGACACATCATTACAAACATCAATCATAACAAGTTAATACTTAGTCCCATTATAAATGAAAATCAAAATAGTCAAGCACTAAATCTAGTTTTAATCATCAAAATTTTAACTTTGAGGCAGGATTCCTATATCCAAAAACTTGGCTTTTTGAATGATCAACCTATTCAAATAATAACACTAAACCAAAATCAAGCCTTTTTTCTAGTTACAAATAATGTGCAAACATTACCATAAAATAATGACCTTAATGTCATTCAATGCATGGTAAATAAACTCAATAATGATTTTTTCAACCTCAAAAATAAATTGGGTAATATCATTGGGTAAAAATAAACTCAATATTAGAGGTAAAAACATTCATCAAATTATCCCAACAACCATCTTGAGCATCCACAAATAGCCTAGTTGAGTTTAAAATTTGTGAATTAGCACTACCTAATTGGTATAAGGTCCAAAATATAGCTTATCATGGATAATTAAATAGTTTTGAGTTATGAAATTACTTTTAAATATTAAAAAATGATATGGAAGGGTATGAGGCGGTCCCAAACCACTAGAACATAAACAGAACATTAGGAACTCCTAACACATCTAGTTCATCTAACAATGCCATGATGTTATAAACCATTAACTTATTTAGTCAAGAAGAAAATTAAATTCAAGAGAGAACTAAATATATATACATAATTTTCATTATTACCAAAGAAATAATTATGCACTAATAACTAAGACACAACAACAAGGGCCTCTTACTACCTCCACACTACCCAATAACGAATCTACCCTTCCAATTAAATAACGACACTCCTCCACCAAAATTGAATTACCAATGTCCTTTCATTTATTTACTTTAAAATATTAAAAAAATAAAAATAAAATATAGTATAGGACATGAATAAAATCAAGGTAAACATTACATTTCATGAACTTTTAAAAATCACTAAGCAACAAGTTTTAATTTTAATATTATTGACTAAGAAACCAACCTAAATAAATAAAAAACAACAAATCTGAATGTGTAATTCACATAAATAATAATGAAGTTCCACTTTTTATATTGGCAGTATGTATCTTTGGGGAAAACATGCACAATTTCTTGGTACATTCTAGTGCCTTAGCTAATGTCATGTTCATAATCATTTTTGAGAAGTTGGGATTAGATCCTATTGAATATGGCTAAATACTTGTCTATTTAGACAAGTAATAATTTAAACTAGTAGGTGAACTCTTGAATGTTCACATCTAATTATCTTTATAACCTAGGTTCCAATGATTCATATATATCCAAGTATTAGACATTCCTTAGGTATATGGCATGATCTTTATCTGATAATAGTCTCAAACACTTAATGCTTACATGGATACTAATTTTATCATATGTGGTTAAATTGGAGAGGTGTGGCAGATAAAATTCACATTTTTATAGAACCTAAGATGAAACACATTATAAAAATAGATATTGTAAATAATGAAAAGGTCAACATGGTCTCCATGGTTAGTAGCATATATACACTAACTTCTATTAGGGACAAAGAGAATATAAATGATAATCATCCTAGACTTTAGACCTTATACTCTGATGGATATCAAACCAAGAAAGGATTCAGCATATGTATTATGTAAGTAAACACCTAGGGAAAATAATACCTTACTACTTATGACTTACATTTCCATTATACTAATAACCTTATTGAGTGTGAGGCCATTAATTTTGGATTACAAATTTTTTTGAGTCATAAAATAGGATAATTAAAAATGTTTGGAGACTTTGAATTATTGACTAATAAATTCATAAGAAAATTTTAGTTTAAACTATCATATTTGAGAGATAAAATCATAGATCTCAATACTTAATTAAATCATTTGATGCCTTTAACATCAAAATAATCCCTATGGAAATAATTATACTATGTATTCCCTTAAAGCATTAGTTGCAAATTTATTTATCTTAAATAATTCAAAATTTCAAAATTCCTCAATTAAATTGATTCTTTATTCTTATATCCTAGATAATGTGGATGATTTATAATTATTTAATGATGATACAATCCTAGTGGTTTTTATGCAGAAATAATAGATGAAATGGACAAATATCATGCCATAGGAGACGAGTCAAATGATGATGGAATCAAGAAATTTAAAGAGAACAAAATTAAAAATGGCATGGTCTCAATTAAGAGGTTATTTTACATTGATATGTTAGCTGAGTGAAATAAACCACAAGGGTCCATGATCGACCATAATGCTATCACGAACTTATGATCCTTTGAATAACCCCAAAATGTGAATATTGGCCTTGACTATAACAAATAAGAGAAATAAGAAATGAGACATTTACTCATGAAATTCAAGTACATGATAACATTGATATACAAGGAATTTATAATATTTTACCCATGTGTCATAACACATACTATTCCACTTAAATAAGATCAGAAACCATTTAGATAGAGACAACATCTAATCAACTCCATTCTTAAGCCCCTTATTTATAAAGAAGTTTAGAAAATACTCTCAAAAAATATTTTTTCAATGACATATTATAGATGAATTATTGGGGAAATATCATTTGCACTACTATTGTCACTAGTTCCACTTGTACACTATACTTACTTGGGATCCTAAGATTTGACCACCTCCTAGGTTACCTCTTCCCATACTAGTCATCTCATCCTTAAGTGGGTGTTTATCTTGCAGTTCTAATACAAGGTTGTACCACAGTTCAGTTGGAACCTTGAGTCACTAATTTGGATCCTTCATCCATTATTCCTCTAGAATTAATACTTATATATGGGATTTTATTACCACCCTATGTTGGTGGCATTCCAAACTTAGTTGGGCTCTTATTTTACATTGATTTTGTCAAATCATGTCCCAAAGTCTTATAATGTTTTATCTAAAGTTGAATAATATTTTTTATTCTTTTCCCCGGTACTCTCTAATATTATATAAATAAACAAAATCACTTACTATGGTTGGATCAAGAAACCCACAGGATTGTGCTTCAGGTAGACCTTGTGTGGTTGCTTCTTTTTTTTTGTTGTTCTACATGATCATAGGGCTCCATTCCCATTTAATTTTTTTTCCCAAATGTATCCTTCTAATTAGTGCATGATTAATCCTCATCATAGTGCATTTACTTAATGTTATATCCATCCACATTCCATCCCAATATTTTTTAGGTCCTTGTGATACCTCTTAAATTTCATCTATGAGATGTCAAAAATGTCACAAAGAGTGTACATAAATGTGAGAACTTTTAGAAATATAAGGGATTTAATACACTATAGAGTAAATAAATCTATTTTTCTACCACATTATTTCATAACATACATACTTAGTATTGTAATTATGACCTAACTCAAGATATTGTAGATTTTTACTAGTTGAAGGCAACATTATGAAAATTGACAACATGATATTTATGCTCTAAAGGAAATCTTGTTGGAACTAATAAGAGAATATGTGATTATTATGAAATTTGTATAACCTTGATCTCAAATATCTTATTGAAAATTCATCTAATACAACATGTGAAATTATTTTTTAGAGTACTAATATTACCTTTCAGGTATGCTTTGTCAATGAAGGCATTCATAAACTTACATCAGGTGTTAGAATCAAAGTTGAGGGTTAAGGTCATAGGAAGTGTGGACATGGGTTTCAAAAATATTATGAATGTAAAAATTTATTATATGGCCTCACAAATACAAAATATAACTTCCAATAGTGCACATGAAACATGCAATGGTTTATGGTGTATTGACTATGAAGTCAAGGAGCATAATAAGAAAAATTATCCTAGGCATAATGTTTGATCACTCTTTGTATCCTAAAAACATTTCCACAAAATACATGATGTCAAAAATTATCCCATAATACAATGGGTGATGTAAAAAAATAGATTATTTAAAATATATGAGTCCTCCACCCAAAAAACCATGGATTGTTAAGTGATCGATGAGATTCATAAGGCCCATCAATGAGGAGTGTAACCAAAAACACCCAAACTATCAAACTATGGCTAAGAAAAATATGGAGGCTAATTCCCAAAGTATGGAATAAGTGGGATATGAGATGGAAGATGGTTTCACCTTCATAAATTTTATAAGTGTGGATCCCCAAACCACAATCAGAGAGACTACATGAATTTTACTACTTGAAGGTATTATTAAGAATAAAACTGAATGGAATAGTTCCATGGACCTTTATGGAAAGATAATGTAAAAGGATGAGTTTAAGAAGGGATATAGGATGACCCATATTATGCACCCTAAAGACCACTAGGTACCAAAGGATAGAAGTTAAAAACCAACCAAAGGGCCAAATGTTAAGTTATGACACTGAGTGGCATTAACACCTAGTATCAGGTAGTAACCCTGACTAATTTTTTTACTATGATAAAAACCTAGGATAAAGGAGAAAGTATATTTTTCATAATATTATACCAATTATTATCATTATATATTATGCCATAATGAAATCTTACAAGAATTAATGGATGTTATACAAACCTTACAAGGCAAACTCCAACATGTTTGGGAATTAAAGGACAATGCTAGAGAAGTACTCCAATAAATGAATCGGGATACAAAGACTATAAATTAGACTTAAAACATCTTTAAACTATTAAATTTATAAGTTATGATTCCCATGAGCAATAACTAGTTAATGAAATAAGCAATAGTAAAAATTAGACTTCCTGCATTGTGTATATTAAGAGAGCATGAAGTTAAAAATGTATAGAACACCAAATATTATATATAATTTATAATATATGCCACCCTATATGTTTATTAAGTATGAAATTTTCTTATCAAAATTTGAGCTAATGTCAATATTCTCATGTAGAAATCTTGGCACCAAAGTGAAGTCCTACTTTGAAGCCCTTGCCTCATGTTTTTTTATGGAAAAAATACCCACACACAACCTTTATGAATCCTAAATAATGTATGTGTTGATTTCATGGGAGTAAATTTTAATACATAATTTTAATTATTGAGTTAGCTAAGGTTTAAAATTATCCAACACTATTTGGTAGGCCATAGTGTTATGAAAATAATGTAGATATGAGCTTCAAGAATTGTTACATTATTTCTAAAAATTGAGAGTAACACATAATTATCCCATTTTATAATAACCATGGACAATAATATGATAAACGTGTGTAAATATATGAGTATTTAAAAGACATTTACAACATAATTACTTAATTCATGAATAATATTGATGTTGATGATGGAGTCATAAGTTGTGAGGTTTCTAACTCTGTTATGACTTATGGGTGAAATAATATTATTAAGTAATGGGTAAAAAGTGTGGAACCGTGATTTCAAATAAAATATCATCAATGGCATAATAATATGTAAGGAATATAAATGCCAACTTGAATCCAATCCAAGGTTTAGGGTTTGTACTCCACATTCAAAATGAAGAGGGTGCAACAACTTAGTAATGGAAAACTTATTTATTTACCAAGTTAATAAGGGTCTAAGGATGTTATGATATTTTTGGAATAATAATAGTTGAGTGTTTTAATGAACACCTTGAGGAGTATGGCTACACATTGATGGGTAACACATAATCTAGTCCTACCAACATGGGTCAATGTCAAGGAATCCATGTGTATTCAATTTGATCTAGTGATAATATATGTTTAATATTTAGTTATGTTACACATTCTTATCATAAAATACATCTAAATAGCTATGAAGAGGTGTGGACATAAAACATACACTAGCTTCCTAAAATGTTATGGGTCCATGTGTTTTATATAACACTAAAGATTTAGGCTTGTGCATGGTATATTATCCATGAAAAAAATATTTTTACATACCTTTTCATTATATTCACCTATGACTAATATTTATAAACTTTTGATATTGGTGCACCAAGATATCACTTCAAGAAAGGAATCATGGAGGAGCAAGTAAGATAGTTGCATAGTGAGAATGGCTTAGTATTTCCAAATATGTTTGAATATTTCAATGTCAGTAATGACTATAGAATGAATTATTATGTTTTTTGGGTAGAGTGTAATTGGTGGCACAAGTTCTGAAAGGAAAATGTAGTGTACAAGGTGGATGAAATTCCACCCATAGATGTCATGGACCATCTAAAGGTAGAAACCTTAGCAAGATATTGTGGACACACAAGGGGACTATAAAAATATTATCTTTTGTCTTAAAATAATAAAATCCAATATAAAATATAAAAATAAAAAAAGATCATCATTGTGGGTGATTACTAGACTGATTAGTGGCTATAAAAATCATTGAGTTACTACAAAAATATCAAGAAATTTTGCTATATGTATAATGAAATTAAGGGTGCACATCCCTCCTTGGGAAAATTAAAATCAAGTTATTTTATGGTGCAATACCTATTAATAAGATACCTTACCCCTTGATATGGATCTATAATCAAAATCAACAGCTCCATATGTCACATATTGAGGGTGGGAGGTTTGAATCCCTTCATAAATATATTACTGGGGTATGACACATAAATAGCTCTTGACTTTGACAAGGCATAAAGGAATATGAGGTTATCCATCATATGTATTAACATGGAAATTTTTGAAGAGGAAATTTAAGTAGATAAAAGCATTTCAATGGAGGGTGAAAAGGTGTTCAAAGATAGGCATCAAAAGAATAAAGTGGTGAAGATATTTTTTAATGGAGAGAGAATTCACAATATCAAAGATGGTTACCTGCATCATGGTGGAGATGTTTTTCTATAATTAATGAATTATATAACACTAGAATATAAGTTTAATATCATTTACTCTCAATATTTAATTTTTTTGAACCAATTCTGACATAATAAGCTCATCAACATTCTATTAGGAATTAGCTTTTACATGAATATTTACATTTGATATTTACCAAGAGGTAAATAGTATATTGTTGAGTTAGTTATTATTTGGTTACTCAAATATATTTTTGGTAACAATATATTTGTATATAGTGTTTGGTTAGTCAGGTGATTATTAGTTTGAGTCATAATAGGGATGTGAGAGATATTGGTGGAGACATGATCTCCCCAATTATAGGAAATAGTTTTCCTATATATATTTGTAATAAATCATATATGTTTAATCAGAGTGAATGAAATAATAGTTTTATGTATTAAATATTTTATCTATTTTTGTGTTTGGATCTTTTAATCTATTCAGATCTAAACTAGTTCTATTATTATCTATATGATAAGTGTGACTATATCATCCACCAAGTTCTCATTATTAAATTTTTCCAAATGGGTAAGACTTATGTGGATTCATCCTTTCCAAATAAGCATATTCATTAGGGGGAAGGGTCTAGAAAGGTCAAATATAGTAGTGAATGAGAAGTAGAGGAGAATATATCCCAATTTATAGAACACATTAAAAATTCCAAGGGTAAATCCATTATTGTTTATGGTAATAATAATTGCATACTCTGAATTGATGGTATTAAGGTGGATGAGAATTTAATAGGGTATTTTAACAATTATTTAAAGGGATATATGACCAAATTTAATGAGAGGTTAAGTTGTATGATGGTATGTTGAAGTCTATTTCCACTAATCTAAAAGAATCACATAGGAATTTCAAGGCCCTAAAGTTTAACGTATATGGTATCAGTAGTAATTAGGTGGGGGTTTTGGATGATACCAATTTTAGAAAAGGGTATGATGATAGCCCTACTCATGTTGATGAGGTGGGGGAAGAGGCATAGGATTATCTTCCAATTAAAAGAAATAATATTAAAGGTACTATGGTTACTTGATGGAAGTATATGAGAGGCAAGTGTATGGGCAAATCAAATGTTCCAAGTAAGATAACTAGGGCCAAGAATATGAATTAATGGTAGAAGGCTCCTTTTTTGTTTTGGGTGATAAGTATGAATTGGTGGTTATATTTTGTTAGGTGTCTTTGGCTCCTTTTATGATATGTGATGGTTTTTTTTGTATTACAAAAGGTTGGATATATTTTTGATGAAGTTTGGTTGTCATCTCATAGTAGTTATTTAGTTTTTATGCTTCTAGCTTTTGTTTATTGTTGTTTTAGTTCTTCCTCTTTATTACCTCATCTAGTTGGCTTGTATTGGGTTTTTGAGTCCAATTTAAGCCTAATATTTTACCCATACTAAATAAAAAATAAATAATAAACCTTAAAATGAAACATACTCTACATGAAAAATTAAAATAATATATAGATAACATGTTCATTGTTGGAGTTATCTATTAAATTGAATAATATAAGTGGGTAAGCCCCATGTTACTAACCATTAAAAAGGATTATAAAATTTGGATATGTAATACTCAATGTTTCATGTCTCTCTGACCCATTTACAACCCTATTCATTGAAATAATATTGGAAGGAGTGGTGGGATGATAAAAATATACATTCAATGGTGGGTTCTCTAGTTAACATCAAGTTTAGATTGATGATGAACACAAGACAAATATTATGTTCATGATGTAATGGGGCACCCTTTCATACAATTTCATTCCTTTTGGCCTATATAACATTCTATCCATGTTCTCATGCATCATTTTTCCCACATTTAAATACTTTATTCATCACTTCCTCCAAGTATATCTTGATAACTGGATGGTCTATGGGTTGGTAAAATACCACAACACAAACCTATGCCTGATTTTTTAGCAATGAAAATAAATACATATTTCCATAAATTTTAATAAGTATATCTCTAAAACTACATTTAGAACACTACTTGGTCATGTCACTGATAAAAAAGGAATGCTTGTATATGCAAAAAAAATAATTATTATTTTTTAGATAGAAGTGCCAACCACACAAAAGGATGTGTGCACATTTCTAGTTATATGAGCTACTATTGAAATTTAATTAATAACTATGCAAATAATTTTGTGCCATTGGAAGAAATGATCCCCATAAAATAGCCCTCTCATTTAGATGGAAAAAAAACAATCTGTATTTTTTAATCTAAAGGAGAAACTTGAAAGTGCATTGATCATACAATTCCCTCACTGGAATAATCTATTCCATGTCCATGTTTACAAATTGATGATAGCTGTGGGCACCATTTTGGCACAACTTGTGGATTATAAGGTTGATCATTTTGTTTATTTTTATATATGAAAATTTACCCAAGATAAAAAAAACTACATGAAAACTAAGTGAAAATCACTCATAATGGTCTATGCACTTTATAAATTTTTATAGTACATAATGTCCACATCATTCATGTTTTTTATGGATGATGAACCAATAAAGTATCTTGTAAATAAACCTATTTTATAAGAAATAATTTTTAGGTGGATCATGTTATTCTAATATTTTTAATTCTTAGTGGTGGTGAAGTTGGGAAAACAAAATTCTACATATGATCATCTATCTTGAATAACCTCAAAGGAAGACATGCAAAATTTAAAATACGGCATGACATATACCAAATTATACAAATTTTAGTTTGTTCCAAAATACCTAGATAATATCGTAGCTTCCTTACATAAATAATTCCTACCAAGGATCTAACATCAAATGAAAATAATAAACTATAAATCCATGTCACTCCCTATCAATTCATTGGTGAGGAATTAAATAAGATGGGATAGGATGAGGTTATATACAAGTGTGTGATGGAGCATGAGGGCACATAATTTTTACATGAATGGCATGAATGATTAGTGGGTTTTCACTATGTAGGAGAAGCCACCATGAAATTTTTTATGTGGCCTAAGGTAGTCAACATTACTTAAAGATGCAAAGGACTATTCAGAGAAATGTTACATGTGTCATATTGATAGTAAACCCAACCATCAAGAAAATATTCCTTTGTTTATTACCACTCTATAATAAAAATTTGATAAATGGGTAACATATTTTATTAGACCAATCTATAAATCCCCATTTTTCATATTTCTCATATTTTGGAAATATGACTATGGACTATGACTCATATGTTCTGATTATTAAATTTTGTTGTTAAGTCATGTCCAGTGAAGATGTGCAAGGATTTAAGAAGCCTTTTCATGTGTTGGGAACCATAGGAAAGATCTATTATCAATCTTGTTTTGATTTCCCACTTATGAAAGTATGATGTTATGATTATGTCTCCTTATGAAACTGATTATGTCTATGTGATATATTGACTTGAATCATGTTTGAATTATTTCTCTTAAGTTGATAAAATGGTAATTAATTGTATATTAAAGAACATGAAATTACTTACATTAATGTGATACTCCATGAATGTTTGATTATGGATAATTGATTGAAATTGACTTATTTGATTAAATTTCATATGTTTGACTATTAGGTTATATAAATTTATTGTATGAATCAAGTATATAGGAATAAGAAAAGGGCCAGTGAAGGAAAGATCCTTTGCCAAGTATGGTTTTATCACTAATCAGTACCTTATCGTTTCTTAAACCCTTTCTAAATTAATCAAACATCTAGTCCATCACCCTTGATGACTTAATTTATGTTATAGGAAGCTAGCCTTTAATCTTGGTTGGTGAAACTTTTTGTCACCTAGCCAGAAGATCTTGCAGCCAACGTCTAAATTATCTGGTCACTGACTGAGAGAACTTCCATCAAATACCTTATAATAAAATATAGTGGGAATCAAATTGGGATAACCATATAAGGAAACACTTAAGTCTACAAGAGCCTCTATGTGTCTTAATTAAACATGGAAAAGAATGTCCTTTAAAAAAGGCATGGGTTGGCAAGTAGCTGGTGGTTGGATAATTCTAAGATGTATATATATATATATATATATATATATAATTTGAGCTCCTCTTTTTGGGGATTCTTTTAGTTTAAAAAGGAATTATACTTGGTATAGGAGAAGGAGAATCAGTAAATATGATTAGTTGGTTAGGAGATCCAAGTCTAAACAACTAAAGGATAGATCCTAGGTGGTCTAGAGGTTGATAGGTTAGCTTTCTAGTAAAATGTATGTTTTATAGTATTCATTTGGAATGATATGATTATATTCTCTATTTGATCTTATTATTTTATCAGAATAAGACCACTTAGTTTATTTTACCTATTTTATTGGTTGTCCATGGTTGAGCATTGGCCTTCATGTTGTGTTAGCCCTTTAAGGACTTTGGAGAGGTTATTCCTCATTATTTTTTTGAAGTTCTTGATCTTATGCATGTTTTGATATGATGTTGTGGCACTGTGTGATGGTGGTTTCGGAGAAATATCTTCATTTTGGTAGTGTATCAAATTCCTCTTGTATAGGTACAATGAAATGTTGTTTGATCCTCAAATGAATGTCATGATTACAGTGATTAAATTCCTCCTATTTAGGGAATAATGGTAGTTTATTCAACTCTCCCATGATTCATGGAATAATAAATAGAGTGATGGAGTCCTCTTTCTATTTCATGACTTTATGCAAACCCTATTATATTTTAAGAACCTGTATGCATATATTATATTATTTAATTCTTTTCTTCACTTAAATGATAATTGGAATGCTTGTTTATTATTATTTAGATTGTAATATCTTTGGGTAAGAATTATGAAAAAGGAATGTAGGTGTTACATGGTCTTCCCTTGTGTCATATAACCTTGATTAGAGTCCCATAACTTCCCTTGCCAAGTGATATAAACATGTTTAGAGATTAGATTATCATTCTTGGGGTGTCTAAAGTAGTAGCTCAATGATAACAAAAGGTTGGGTAATGATCTTTCCTTCTAATGGACAATAGGTTCTTGGGAGCAACCATGGTATGCTATTGAAGGCCACTTAATTTTTTGCATTAGATTAGACTAAGAGATGTGTATATCCTTTAAGTAATAAAGTAATGAATTTGATGTATCATTAATGCTTAAAATATAAACTGATTTTAATATTCTTAAAAAGGAATAGATCTTAAACATCATTATAAATATGGATTAAGGCACTTATTTTACTTATGATTTCCTTAGTATAAAGCTGAGAAATTATCGTAGTAAGTTATTGATCATAGGATATTTGGAAGAGTCCTATTTGTATTAAAAGTATATATCCCTTAAGGCTCTTTTTGATAAAATTGATAGGTTGAGTTGTTTGGTTCAATCATTGTTATGAGTAAGCTTATTTAAGCTTTGGGCATATCTATTTATCTAAATGAGAAGAGTTAATGGAGTTGAATTTATCTAAGAATGAAATGAACATAGATAAAATCTATGAGATTATTATTAGAATAATAATAAATCCTATTATAAAACTAACCAATGGTGTATTCTAGTTAGGCTTAAGAATATTTAGACTTTTGGGAAGAAGTCTAGTTATGGAAGAAATATCCTAATTAACATTATGGCTTGTCTTATAAAAGATAATAGGGTCAATTGATTTCATCTAAATGAAAGTAGTTCCTCAATTAGGTATTTGCCTACCCTTAAAATTATCATGGTTAATTTGATGGGATTGAATTTGAGAAAAGCCTGAGTTTAACATAGTTATTAGATACTGAATTTTTATTTGGAAATAACATTTAATTTAATTTTTAAAATGTTATTGTGATGTTGAGGATTAGATGGGTGTATGTGGAATAATCCTTAGGCCTTACAGAGGGGTGAATGCCGATTTAGCCATTCCTTATTCTAGAATAATTGACAAAGTTGAAGAATTTGTTGAGCTTAATCTTAAGTATTAATCTAGGCTATGATATTATGTTGGTCAAAGGCTTCTTAGATTATTTTTAGCCAACTTTCTAGCCTATGGTTATTGCTTAAGACCTTCTGTTTCTTTTCCTCATCATGTAAAAATGACTAAGTCTTTTGTAAAAGACTTAGTGCAAGTTTTTTAAGATTTCAAACTTCTCTTCTTTGGCAAAATGAATAGTCTAAACTTTTGTTGAAAATAAAAGTTTCAAAGCTTTAATGAATTGGTGAAGCCTTTAAGAATTTGGATAAATTGCATCAAAATTGTTGGAGTAATTATCGTGATCAAAGGTGTCAAAGGCATCACATTTTTCTTAAGTCTATAGGCCTTCAAGAGTTTTGTGAAAATTTATCTGAATAAATGGTGCAAACAAAAGTCTTTAAGATTACCAAAAATCATTTTTAATCCTTTAGTCTTTAGAGTTAGTGTTTGGAAGAATTGTGCCAATGGGAGATGTCAAAATTTTATATGGGACAAAAGTTTAGAATACTTATAATTCTAAGTGAAGTATTTAGGTCTTTAACAATTTTTTTTGGCATAAATGTTTATAAAAATGCCTAAAGATCATCATGAACATGATTTATAAAGTCATCGATCCTTATTATTTATATTCAATCTTCAGAAGTTTTGTTATAAATATCCCAAAGACCTACATGTTTTCCCTTTTTGTGTTTTGCCTTAGATTTTGAGTTTGAGTTTTCCTTCATCTTTTTCCTTAGTCAATTTATTAAATTGGATAAGTGGAACATAGGAATCCAAGTGTATATTTCTCATAAACCTAGGATTTACTTCATCATGGTTTGATGTATGGTTAGTGATGGGCCAGTGGGATCAAGGGATGATTCCATGTGGAATCATCCTAGTGACTCATGCTCCCAATAACAACCATATAAGAGGTTTAAATTTAGGCTAGTATGCTCATAATATTTTACCACATGCATCATCCTAGTGACCTAGGATCCTCAAGTTGGCCATACGGAGTGTGGAGCTTCCAGGCTAGTGGGATCATGGGATGTTTCCATATGGAATCATCTCAATGATTCACAGTCTTGGGGATGATTGTACTTAGAAATTTTCTTTCATACAATCATGTGAGTAGGATGTTACCATATGGCATCATCCTTATGACCTATAATCCCAAGGAGAGTCATACCAAGAACTTGCCTTTAGGATATTAAAGGAGTGGGATGATACCATGAGGCATCATCTTGGCATCTCGTGACCTAGAGATGTTCATGATTCAGTAAGACTAAAGACCTACATCTTTCCATTGAGCCTTTGTGCCTTAAAAATTGAATTGGATTTTGCCTTAGATAATTTTTGTGTTTTACTCAAGTCAACCAAATGATGCCATGTGGCATCATCCCAATATCCCAAAAGGTTAGGAAACTAGACTAAATCCTCTATACCTCTATGGATTTTAGGGCCTAAGATGTTGTAATTTGGTAGCATCTTTAAGCCCAAAAGCCTGAAAGACTTGATTTAGGGAAGGCTTAAGTTCAATGTCACCAAAGGCCCAAGAAACTAAAATATTTCCATGTGGTATCATCTTTGAACTTGTAGGAGTATAGGAGTGTAGACTGACCAATAGACCTAGGGGCCTAATATTGTGACATGTGGTGTGCTTGTAACCCCTAGTAATTTAGACTCAGACTAACCCAAAGCTACCACATGGAGTTGAGAGTGTCAGCAAGGGCCTAAGTCAATCTCTATGGTTGTTTTGATGTTGACTAAGCAGGAAGAGATTTTGGCAAATGTTTCCAATTAATTCTATAAATGTGTCTAAATGATTTTAATGGTTTCTTTCTATGTAATATGGCATGATAGTTATAGGACATAGATTATGTGAATTCATTTACTAGTTAAAATGTGTTTTTGGTGTGTTATATCTATTTTTTAGATAAAAAAGGACTTGACACATTGGTATTAGAGCCTGTGTTACAACACCTAGAGCTTTGGGTAATTTGTATTGCTATTGGATTTCTATTTTTTGCATGTATTATAATTTCCTACATATTGGTATGCCAAATAAGAGTAGGATGTCATAAATGTCATGATGGGGATCCCCTTGGTGAGTACAAGCCTCCTTAGTAGTAGGGACTGAATGAGATTAGACCCCAATAAATCTTGGACATGTAATAGATGAGGGATGTGGTGTAGGAGAGATTACCTATAGTTTAACATGAGGCATAGAGGCACTCTCCACAACATTCCTAGGATGATGAAGTATCAATTGAAATATGAAGGTATACAAATCCTCCCCATCACCATTCTAGATTTGATAAAGTTTAATTTCATCATCATGGTGAGCATCATGATAGAAGAAATATGTGCCCTCCTCTTAGATGCCTGGTGACCTAGTGAAAGATTTTATCATACCGCACTCTCTTACTTTTGATGGTACTCAAGAAGGAATTATAATAGAAGCTTGGTTGGAAATCATAAGGGGATGCTTCACTTTATATGTCTATGATTATAATGATAAGGATTATCTAGGAACTCACCAACTTTATGATGTATCTAAGATGTGGTGAGAAGGAGAGGAATATAAACTCCACTTGACACTAGCTTCCCTCACTTTAGAATTATTTGAAGAATGTTTTAGATCACTCTACTTATCACCTTATTATGTTTAGAAGAAGGTAGATGAGTTACATGACTTGTGATAAGGTATTTTCATGGTGTCATATTATGAGTGCCATTTTTGTATTTAATCAAATATTTTTAGGGTTACATGAATGAGATTATCTAAGTAAATAGGTCTATTAGAGGCTTAAATCTTGAACTAGATGGCATAGTGCACATTTTGGATACCAATACCTTAGAAATGGTAGTTGAGAAGGCCTATTTGGCCAAACAAATCTTGTGGTAATACTTAGGAAGCTCGATATAAATTTTGAGGCAAATTGTAATCTTAGCACGACTCAAGGTTGTAAGGTGTACAACTTGCACCTAAGGGAGGTTGTAAAGTAGCTAAATACAACTTTAGATCCCCCCAACAACCTTAGTAAGAGAATAAAAATTATGTTTATATTCAGAATAGGAACCATTTGGATAAAGACTATTGAAGATGTAGTGAGGCTAGAACCACAAACCATTAGTAGTCTAGGACTTCACAGGCTCCTTAGTTCAAATAGGTGAGACCTTTAAGGTCAACTACTTATTTGGAACCTAGAAAAACTAGAGCTCCTTCAGGGTGAGACCAACATAATGATTTTTTATTCACATGTGGATATTTTGATCATTTTCATGAGATTGTCCTCTAGGAACATTGACTACCATTAGGTATAATGCCCTATCATCAGAGCAAGAAGTGAGAGATGTGGGTTGAGGACAAAGAATCTAAGTAGTGGTGGATGACCACCAAGTTGATCACCAAACCATGATCATTAAAAATGACAAGTATGATAGAATGAATTTTAGTTTCTATTTTGTTTGATTTAGGAGCTTTAAACTCCTTTATTCCATATTATATCATGGACTATTGTGACCTAGTGGATATCATGCAGTTAGAGAGTTGGGTAGTAGAGTTGGCCTAAAGGTATAAGATGTCTATTAATTACTTGGTGAACAATTATGTTTTAGACCTTGGTGTATTTTATACTACTATGGACTTGTGCATAATTCCCTTGGGCACATATGATGTTTTCATGGAAATGGATTGGCTTTTAGCTCATAAAGCCAAGTTAAATTGTCATGACAAGGTTATTAAATGTGAGGGTGACCTTGGGACTTCCATGGTAATATTTGGAGTCAATAAACTTGTTTCCATTCATGTTATCACTATAATGCAACTTAATCTAAGCTTGAGGAAAGGTTATCAAATGTTTTTTATCATGGTGAGTGATAGTTTGGATGAGTGATATAAGGATTCTCTAGATGGCCATCCTATTCTATGGGAATTTATTGGTGTGTTTCCATATGAATTGTTAGGCATGATACCTCCATAGGAGATTGATTTTTTTATTGACTTAGTGCCTAGGGATGAACCCATGTCAAATGCACCTTATTTTATGACAACATTGATTTATGTGAACTCAAAATGTAACTTTATAAACTCCTTTAGAAAGGACTAATTCATCTTAGTGTGTCCTCATGGGGAACACTAGTCATCTTTATGAAGCATAAGGATGCATCCCTTAGATTGTGTGTAGATTACCACTAATTGAATAAGGTGATAATTAAAAATGGTTTCTCATTACATAGTATTGGTGATTTATTTGATCAAATGTGGAGATCTAAGGTATTATCCAAGATTGATTTGAAATCTAGATACCACCAGTTACATATTGTAGAGCTTGGTATTCATAAAATTGCATTTCAAATATGGTATGGGCATTATGAATTCAAAGTCATACCTTTTGGGTTGATGAATGCTATAACAGTGTTCACGAATCTTATGAATGATATTTTTTTCACCTTCCTAGATCATTTTGTGTTAGTATTTCTTAATGACATTTTGATCTATTCATATAATGAAGAAGAGCATGAGGATCATTTGAGGTAGGTCTTGTAGGTTTTAAGAGAAAATTAATTTTTTTGGAAATTTAGATAAGTATTCATTTATAGAGTCTAAGGTGAATTACTTTGGGAATATTATTTATATATAAGGAATCTCTATGGATCCCTCTAAGATTTGAGCCATTTTGGAATTGTCCAGCACCCACAAAAGTTTTAGAGTTACATAGTTTCATAGGACTGGCAGGTTACTACAAATGCTTCATTGAGAATTTATCTCAAGTTATGAATCCCATTACTTCACTTTAGAATAAAGAATATAATTTTGTTTGGACATAAAATTATGAAGAATTTTTTTAGTTGTTGAAAGAGTGACATACTAGTGCACCAATTTTAGTAGTACCTAATCTTATGAGAGAATTATTTAATTACATAGATGTATCAAAGGAAGGATTTATAGCTATAATCATGTGAGAAGATAGAGTGATAGCATATGAGTCTCAAAATATCAAAACTTATGAGTTTGGATACCCTACACATGATTTGTAATTTGTAGCTATGATTCATGTTTTTCTAAAGTGGTGACACTTCTTTCTTGGTCATCATTTTTTAAGGACTAATCATTTAAGTCTACAACATCTATTCAATCAACCTAACCTCAATGCAAAACAAAGGCATTAGATGGAAATATTATGTGAATATGATTGTGAGATATTTTATATCAAGGGAAAAGATAACGTATTTTTTGATGCCTTGAGAAGAAGGTACGATGAGTTGACAATAATGAATTTTTGAACTAACTTAATAAGTCAAGTTTTGAGGTAGCTTATAGAGGATCACATATATAACTAAGTAAGATAGCTAATATATTTTGGTGTGAATATGAAAGGTAAGTTTGAAGGATATGCTTTTGAGCTAGATGGCCTGTTGTGCCATAAAGGACATGTTTATGTTCCTTTAATTGATGGATTGTGTGAGTTGATTCTATCTGAGTCTTATATATATCCTTACCAAGCACACCCTAGAGTTAATAATATGCATCATAAGTTAAAGAAATTATATCATTGGTCTAGTATGAGATGTTATATTTCTAAATTTTTAGCTGATGTCTAGAATTCTAGAGGGTTAAGGTCAATTATTAGCATCCAGTAGGATTTGTATATCCTCATGAGGTTATAGAATGGAAATGAGATACCATCTCCATGAATTTTATTTTAGGCATTCTTGCTTATTCATACCATCATGATGAAATCATGATCACTATGGATAAGTTGACCAAAGTTGTTCACTTTTATCCCATGAAGACCACTTATCATGCCAATTCAATGGCAAATGTCTTTCTATATGATGTAATTAGATTACATGGGATTCCCCATAAGATTATTTTAAATCAAGATCAAATTATTAATTCTCACTTCTGGGCTTCCTTGTAGAATTCATTGGGTACACAACTCAATTATAGTACTTCCTATTACCTTGATATGGATGGTCAGAATGAGAGAGTCAATCAAGTCATATAAGACATGTTGCACATGTATGTTATGGACCAATAATCATATTGAGAAGATTATTTATATCTTATTGACTTAGTTTATTTGTTTATAATAATGGCTATCACAATTCAATTAAGATGGAACCTTACTAAGATTTATATGGTCCAACCTATAAAACCCCATTGAGTTGGGACCAACTTCAATATAGAGTCATGATTGGCCCTACCATGTTGGAAGACATGGAGTAGTAAGTGGTTAATATTAGACAACATCTTGAGACTACAAGGGATCAGTAGAATAAGTATGCATATGTAAAGAGAATTGATCATCATTTTCATGATGATGAAAAAGTTTTCTTGAGAGTGGGACCCAAAAAATACCCATTCATTATAGAAAAGGGTTGAAGTTGGCACCTCATTTTATTGGACTTTTTGAAATCTTGGAAATGTTGGCCTAATAACTTATAGATTGACATTTCTAGCTATCCTATATCATATATATGATATATTTCATGTTTTTGTTTTGCATTAGTATGTTGATGACATTTCTCATGTATTGGAATGGATGGCCTTGTAGGTCAAGATTGATCAAGCTATGACTTTGGATCCCATCAAGATTTTAGTTTGCAGGACGTTGGGACTTTGAGGCATAAAAATGGATTAAGTCAATGTCTAATGGGACAAATATTATGAATTTCCAATAACTTGAGAAGATGATGCACCTTTGAGGATTAATTATGCTCACCTCTTTTAGTGGTTTCTATGTGGAAGTCTATTTAATGGGAAGGGGGTGTAAATCCCCATTTTGCATAGTGTTCATCTTTGGTAAAGATGATTATGGAAACATGACTCATATGTTTTAATTATTGAATTTTTTATTAAGTCACATCTAGCTGAGATGTGTAAGGATTTAAGAAGGATTTTCATGTGTTGGGAACCATGAGAAATACCTAATATCAATCATGTTCTTATTTATCACTTATGAAAGTATGATGTTATGTTTATGTCTCCTTATAAAACTTGATTTTGTCTATGTGATATATTGGCTTAAATCATGTTTAAATTATTTCTCCTAAATTGATAAATTAGAAAGTAATTGTATATTGAAGCACATGAAATTACCTATGTGAATGTGATACTCTATGAATTTTTGACTATGGATAATTGATTGAAATTGAATTGTTTGATTAAATTATATGGCTTTGGATTTTAGGTTAGAGGAATTTGATGTGTGCATTGAGTGTATAGGAATAGGAAAAGGGGCAATGAAGGAAAGAGACTACACCAATCATGTTTTTATCACTAATAATTACCTTAACCTTACTTAGACCCTTTCTAAATTAATCAAACACCTAGTCCATCACCCTTGTTGACATAACTTATGTTCTAAGTGGCTAGATTTAATATTAGTTGGTGAAACTTGCTATCACCTAGCCAAAATATCTTGCATCAAATGTATAAATTTTATAGTGGTTGACTAAGATATCTTTCATTAATTACCTTAGACTAAAATTTAGTATTAATCAAGGTGGGATAACCATAGAATCAAACATAAAAGTTTGCAAGAGCTACCATGCATCTTAACTAAACATGAAAAATAGCATCCTTTGTGAGGCATGGGATAGAAAGTGGAGGTGGTTGGCTACTCTTGAGAGGTCTATATATAAAATTTGATATACTCTTGTTTGGTACTTTTTCTAGTTCAAAAAGGAATTAGACTTAGTATAGGAGAAGGAGAAGTAGTAGATATGATTAGTTGGTAAAGAGAGTTGAGTCTAAATAACTTGATAGTGCCCAAGTGCTCTGGAGGTTGATAGGTGGGCTTCTAGTAATGTATGTTTTTTAATATTCATTTGGAATGAAATGATTGTATTATTTATTTGATCTTCTTACATTAGGAGAATAATACCACTTGGTTTATTCTACATATTTAATTAGTTTCCCATGGTTAAGGATTGGTCATCATGGTGTGCTTGTCCTTTTAGGACTTTGGAGAGGTTGTTCCCCTTATTTGAATGAAGTGTTTGATCTTATGCATGTTTTGATATGTTTTTGTGACACTATGTGATGGTGGTCTAGGAGTAGCATCTTCTTGATGGTATCATATCAAAGTCTTATTTTGTAGGGCATAATGGAAGGTTGTTTGAGCATCCCATGAATGTAATGATTATAGTGGTTGAAGTACTCTTATGCAAGGCATAACGGTAGATTTTTCAACTCTCCGATGACCATTGGAAGGAATCAATATAGTGATGGAATATTCTTTATATTTCATTACTTTCTATAGGCCCTATTATTTTTTAAAAATTTGAATGCATATACTATATTATTGAATTCTTTGCTTCACTTAAATGATCATTAGAATGCTTGTTTATTGTTATTGAGATTGTAATATCTTTAGGTAATAACTATTAAAAATGAATGTAAGTGTTGCACAATCTTCCCTTATATCATATACCCTTTATTAGAGTCTCATACTTACCCTTGTCAAGTGAGAAACTCAACGATGATGAAAGGTTAGGCAATGAGCCTTCCTTCTAATGGCCAATAGGTACTTGGGAGTGAATATGGAATTTTATTGAAGACTAATTGGTTTTATACATTGGATTAGACAAAGATATGTGTATCTCATTTAAGTAATAAAGTGATGAATCTGATATATCATTAATGCTTAAAAGCTAGACTACTTGTAATATTATTAAAAGGAATGGATCTTAGACATCATTCCAAATATGGATTAAGGCACTTGTTTAACTTATTATTTCCTTAGAATAAAAATAATAAGTTGGTATATTAATTTCTTGATGATAGTATCTTTGGAAGAGTCATATTTGTATTAAAAGTATATATACCCTGAGGCTCTTTCTAATAAAGTTCATTGGTTGAGTTATTTGCTTCAATCCTTGTTATGAATAATCTTGTTTAAGATTTGGGCATCTCTATTTATTTGAATGAGAGGAATAATTGAAGTTGAATTTATCTAAGAATTAAATGAACATAGATAAAATCTATGATATTTTTATTAGGAATAATAATATAACATGTTATAAAACTAAACAATGGTGTATTCTAGTTAGGTTTAAAATAACTTTTGAGAATAGTTTGTTTATGTAATAAATATCCCAATTGACCTTATGGTTTATATTATAAAATATAAATGGGTCAATTGATTTTATCTAAATGAAAGTAGTTCCTCAATTTGGTCTTTACCTCCCCTTGAAATTATCATGGTCAATTTGATGGGATTGAACTTGAGTAAAGCCTAAGTTGAACATAGCTATTGGATATTGGATGATTATTTGGAAATAACATTTAAGTTCATTCATAAAATCTTATTATGATGTTGAGGATTAGATGGGTGCATGTGGAAAAATCCTTAGGCCTTATAGAGGGGTGAGTACCTATTTAGGCTTTCCTATTTCTAGAACAATTGACAAAGTTAAATAAGTTCTCTAGCTTGATCTTTTGTAGTAATCAAGGTTAAAATATTAGGTTATTCAAAATATTCTTGCCAATTATTCTTAGTAAAATTTATAGCCTATGGTATTACTTAAGACCCTATGTTTATTTTACTCATTAGGGAAAAAGGACTAAGTCTTTTATAGAAGACTTAGTGCAAGTTTTGTAATATTTCAACCTTATCTTATTTGGTAAATGAGTTTGTCAGAAGTTTTATGAGTAGATGAATAGTTAGAAATTTTGTGCAAAGACAAAAGTTTTGAGCCTTTAATGCATCGATGACGCCTTTAAGCCTTTAGAGAAATTATTATGTAATTATCAGAGTAATTGTCACAAGAAAAAGTGTCAAAGGCATCACATTTTTATTAAGTATTTAAACCTTTAGAATTTTTTTGTGAATTTATCAGAACAAATGGTGTAAACAAATTTTTTGAAGTTTATCAAAAAAATTTATTAATCTTTTATCTTCAGAGTTAGTGTTTATAATAATTGTACCAATGGGAGCTATCAAAATTTTATACAAGATAACATTTTAGAAGACTTAGAATTTTGAATGAAGTCTTTAGGTCTTTGATAAAATTATTCAGCATAAATTTTTAGAAAAAAAAGCCTAGAGATCATCATGAACACAAGTTCTGAAGGCATCAATCCTTGTTCTTTGTCTTTGATATTTGGAAGTTTTGTTGTAGATATCTTGAAGACCTACGTATTTTCCCTTTTTGAATTTTACCTTAGCTTTTGAGTCTAATTTTTCTTTCAATTTTTCAACTTGTGTGAATGGATCAAAGGAATCCACATGTCACTTTCTCACAAATCCCAGAGTGATGTCATCATTTCTAATGTATGGATGGTGTTAGGCTAGTAAGATCATGGGATGCTACCACATAACATCATCCTAGTGAATTATAGTCTTAGTAATAATCATATAATAAGTCTATCTCTAGGTTGAAAAGCTCACAAGATACTACCACATGGAATCATATCAATGATTCATAATCCTAGAGTTGGACATACATAGTGTAAAGCCTCTAGGCTAGTGGGATCATGGGATGCTACCATATGGCATCATCCTAGTGATCTATAGTCCTAGGGATTATTTTACTTGTAGATTTACCTCTTAATAAGTGGGTGAGTGAGATATTTCCTTGTGGAATCATCTTGGTGACCCACAATCCTAGAGAGGTCCATACTAATAACTTGTCTTTGGGCTAGTGGATGAGCAAGATGATGCCATGAGGCATCATATTGATGCCTCATAACCTAAAGATGTTAATGTTTAGGTAAAATTCAAGACTTTTATATTTTCCTTGAGACTTTGTGCCTTAGACTTAAATTTAGCTTTTTCCTTAACTAATTTTTATATTTTACTCGAGTCAGTTGGATGATGCCACATAGAATCATCCTGATAGCCCAAAAGGTTAAGACATTTTCTTAAATCATCTATACCTCTATAGATTTAAAGGTCTGAGATGTTACAACATGGTAGCATCCAAGATCCTAGAAGCCCAAAAGATTTTATTTGGTGCAAGCTTAGGGTTAATGTCACCAAAGGCCTAGGAGCTTGAGAAGCCACCATGTGGAAACATCTTAGATCTTGCATAAGTCTAGGAGTGTAGTTTTAGCAATAGACATTAGGGCCTAAGATTATCACACATGGCATGTTCCTAGCCCCCAATAATTTATACTCAATCTAAATTGAAGCCACCACATGGAGTTGAGAGTGTCAGTGAGGGCTTATGTCAATTTTTATGGATGTCTCGATGTAAATAGAGAAGGAAAGGAATTAGGCAAATGTTTTGAATTGATTTTATGAACATGGTTAAAAAAAATTTAATGGTTTCCTTCTGTGGCATGATAGTTATAAGAACTGGATTGTGTAAATTTAGTTGCTACTTTAAATGTTTTTTTGGTGTGTCATGTTGGTTGTTATATAGAAAAAATGGGCATGACATTTTCGTATCAGATCCTAGGTTACAAATTGATATTTATAGGTAATTTGTATTACTTTTGGCTTTCTATTTTTTGCATGTATTATAATTTCCTACATATGAAAAATGAGAGGAAGATGTCAAGACATAATGATGTGTATCCCCTTAGTGAGAATGAGCCTCCTAATCAATATGGGATGAATGAGATTGGATCCCAAATCCTCTTATCTATGTAATAGATGAGGGATGTGTTGTAGGAGATTTTACTTATAGTTTAGCATGGGGTAGAGAAGCAATCTTCATGACATTATTAGGATGATGAAGTATTAGTTGAAAGATAAAGGTCTAGGAGTCCCATCGATCACCATTTTGGAGGTGATATAGCTAAAGTGCATCACC
This sequence comes from Torreya grandis, assembly GCA_037957365.1. Classification (NCBI taxonomy): domain Eukaryota; kingdom Viridiplantae; phylum Streptophyta; class Pinopsida; order Cupressales; family Taxaceae; genus Torreya; species Torreya grandis. Next base: position 397,709 of record JARHVA010000896.1, read on the forward strand.
ATGGTGAGCATCATGAGAGGATAAATATGGAACCTCCTCTTAGGCCTATGCTTGGTGGCTTAGTGAAAGATTTTATCAGACTGTACTCTCCTTATTTTGATGGTACTCAAGAAGGATTTATAGTATAAGCTTGGCTGGAAATCATGATGGGATGATCTAATTTATATGATTGTGATTCTAATGGGAAGTTTCATTTAGGCACTACCTACTTCATGATGCATCTAAGTTGTGAAGTAAAGGAGAGGAGTAGAAAATCCACTTGACACTAGCATCCCTCACTTGGTAATTATTCAAGGAAAATTTAGAGCATGATACTTATCACCCCATTATGTGAAAAATAATGTGGATTAGTTTCATGACCTCCATGAAGGGAGTGGCATGGTGACATGGTATGAGTGTTATTTTCTAGATTTAATCATATATGTATAGGGTTACATAGATGAGATGATCTAAGTAAACATGTTTATTAGAGGCTTGAACCTTGACTTGGTTAACATAATGCACATTTTATCTCTAACTACCTTAACAATGTTATTTGAGAAGGCCTATTTGGCTAAAGTTTCTTATGGGAAGAATCAAGAAGCTTGAGAGAATTTTCGAGGAAAATTGCTATCTCAGTGTAACTTAAGGTTGTAAGGTATATAGCCTACACGTAAAGGAGGTTGGAAATTATTTTAATCCAAAATTATACCCCTAAACAACCTCAATAATATAAAAACTATTCTAGACATAGTTAGAATAATAACCATTTGGAGAAGGACTACCAAATATGTGTTGAGGCTAAAATCCTAAACCATTAGTAGTCTAGGACTACATAGGGTCCCCAATGTGAGAAGGTGAGACATTTAGGTTCAATTACTTCTTTTCAACCTAAAATAACTAGAGTTACCTTAGGGAAATACTAACGGAAGGGTGATTTATTCACATGTATATATTTTGATCATTTTACATGAGATTGTCTTCGAGGAACATCAACTACCAATAGATAAAAGGTCTTGATGTTAGAGAAGATAGTGGATGACATGGGTAAAGGATATAAAATCTATGCAATCATAGATACCATAGGTATGATAGAATTAATTTAAATTTATATTTTTTTATTCAAGAGCTTTAAACTCCTTTATTTCACCTTCCATCATGGACTATTATGGAATGGTGGATGTCAGGTAGTAGAGTTGGCCTCAAGGGCTAAGATGTCTATTAGCTCATTGGTAAACATTTATGTTTTAGACCTAGGTGTCTTTTCTACTACCATGGACTTTCACATAATTCCATTGGTCACATATGACATTATCTTGGTATTGGATTGGCTTTCAGCTCATAAATCCAAGTTGAATTATTATGACAAAGTTATTGAATATCATGACGACCTTGGGACTTATGCAATAATATATGAAGTCAAGAAACTTGTTTCCATTCACATGATCACTATAATGTAACTTAAGGTAATCTTGAGTAAAGGTTTCCAAATGTTTTCTATTATAGTGAGTGATAGGTCAAATGAGTAAGAGAAGGCTTCTCTAGATGACCATCCTATTCTATGTGAATTTCTTGATATGATTTTAGATGAATTTCTAGGTAGGCCACATTTTTAGGAGTTTGATTGTTGGATTAACTTAGTGCCTAGGGATGAAACCATCTCAAAGGCACCTTATCAAATAACCACACCTAATTTATGTGAACTTAAGATATAGCTTGAGAAACACCTTTAGAAAGGAATGGTTCATCCTAGGCTGTCCTCATGGGGAGCACCAGTCATCTTTGTGAATAAGAAGGATGGATCCCTTCGATTGTGCATGGATTATCACTAACTAAATAAGGTGACAATTAAGAATTCTTATCCTTTACCCAGGATTGATAATTTGTTTGATCAGATGTGGGGATCTAAAGTATTCTCTAAGATTGATTTGAAACTTGGATACCACCAGGTACATATCATAGAGCTAATATTCATAAAACTACATTTTGAATGTGATATGGGCATTATGAATTCATAATTGTACCTATTGGCTTGACTAATGATCCAATAATGTTTGTGAGTCTTATGAATGGTGTGTTTCACACCTTCATAGATCATTTTTTATTATTATTTCTTGATGACATTTTGATCTATTCATAGAATTAAGAAGAGCATGAGGACCATTTGAGGTAGGTCCTGTAGTTTTCATGAGAAAACCAATTATTTGTAAAATTAGAGAAGTGTGCATTTATGCAGTCTAAGGTGAATTACCTTGTGCATATTATTTATAAAGAAGGAATCTATGTGTATCCCTCCAATATTAGAGCCATTTTGGAATGGCCAACACCTATAAATGTTGCATAGGTATGAAGTTTCATTGGATTGACAAGTTACTACAGATGCTTCATTGAGAATTTATCTCAAGTTGTGAATCCCATCACTTCACTTAAGAATAAAGGAAATAATTTTGTTTGCATGAAAAAAATTTAATAGAATTTTCTATTTTTAAAATAGTGACTCACTAGTGCAGCAATTTTAGTAGTACCTAATCCTATAGGATAATTACTTGTTTGCAAGGATGCATCAAAGGAAGGATTAAGAGTCTTACTCATGTGATTAGGTATATTGATAGCATATGAGTCTAAAAGATCAAAAATTATGATTTGGATTACCCTACGCATTATTTGAATTTTTTAGCTATCATTCATGCTTATATAAGGTGGAAACACTTATTGTTTGGACATCATTTTGTTTTAAGGAATGATCATTTAAGTCTACAACATATATTCAATAAACCTAACATCAACATAGGTCAAAGGCATTAGATGGAACTATTGCATGAATATGATTATGATATCTTGTATATATAGGGAAAAAATAACATAGTTGCTTATGTCTTGAGTAGAAGGTGCCATGAGTTGACAATAATGAATTTTTTAATTGACTTGAGAATTTAGGTTTTAAGGTAGCTTCCATAAGATCACCTCTATAAATAATTAATCTAGTTAATGGATTATCATACGAATCTTAATGGTAAGTTTGAAGGCTATTATCTTGAGCAAGATGGTTTGTTATGCCATAAAGGGTGTGTCTGTGTTCCTTCAACTGATGGCTTACATGAGTTTATTTTATCTAAGTCTCATAGAAATCCTTACAAAGTGCACCCTAGAATTAATAATATGCATGTTAAGTTAAGTAAATTATATATCATTGGAATGGTATTAAATGTGGTATTATTGAATTTGTAGCTCAATGTCTAGAGTTCTTGAGGGTTAAGGCCAAGCATCAACATCCAGTAGGATTATTATATCCTCATGAGGTTGTGTAATGGAAATTGGACACCATATTCATGGATTTTATTGTAATATTTTCTAATTATTTGTACCATCATGATTTGATCATGGTAACTATGGATAATTTTACCAGATTTGGTCACTTTTCTCCTAGGAAGACCACTTGTAATTCCAATTTATTGGCAAAGGTCTTTCTAGATGATCTTGTTAGATTGCACAGGATTTTGTGTAATATTATTTTAGATCGAGATATAGTTTTTACTTCTCACTTATAGACTTCCTTATAGAAGGTATTGGGCACTTATCTCAATTTTAGTACATCTTATCACCTCAAGACTGATGGTTAGCCTGAGAGAGTCAATTAAGTCTTAAAAGACATTTTACAAATGTATGTTATGGACCAACAATCCCTTTGGGAAGATTATTTATATCTTATTAAATTTACTTATAATAATAGCTATCATAATTCAATTAAGATTACACATCACTAGGTTTTTTATGGTTAATCATATAAAACCCCACTGAGTTGGGACTAAATTAAAGCTTGAGTCATGAATGGACCTACCATATTAGAAGAAATAGAGTGGAAAGTGGTTAAGATTAGATAGAATTTTGAGACTACCATGGATAAATAGAATAAGTATGCAGATGCAAAGAAAATTGATCAAAATTTTCATGTTGGTGACAATTTTTTCTTGAGATTAAGACCTGAAAAAATCCCCATCCATTATGGAAAAGGGTCAAATTTGGCACCTCATTTTTTTAGACCATTTTAGATCTTAGAAACAAATTGCCTAGTAGCTTATAGACTAGAATTTCCACCTAGTCCATCTCATATCCATGATGTATTTCATGTTTCTATTTTGCATCATTATGTTGCTAAAATTACTCATGTATTAGATTAGATGAATTTATAGGTTGAGACTGAAATAGCTATGACATTAGAAAATGTCAGGATTTTAGTATGTAAGACATTGGCACTTTGAGGTAGAGACTTGGATCAGGTCAAGGTCCAATGGGATAACTATTATGAATATGTAGCAACTTGGGAAGATGTTTCATCTTTAAGGATTTGGTATCCTCACATATTTTAGTGACTTCTAGGTAGAAGTATGTTTAAGGGGAGGGGGATGTAATTCCCCATTTTGCATAGTGCTCATCTTTGGGAAACATGACTCTAATACTATGACTCATATGTTTTGATTATTTAATTTTATTGTGTTGTCTCCAAAATCAGCTCAGCTCATTTTTGGAACAACCCCCTGCAAAACTTGTCCATTTCGCCCTTTGTCTCTCTAAGTCCATTTTCGAGACGGGTTTTTCTCATTCTTGTCTTGGCTCAACTGCACCATTCAAAATTTGTAACATCTTTTCATTATGTTTTCCCCAAAACGTGAAGGTTGTTACAGTCTCGATATGACCAGGGGACAAAAATTTGGCTTTTTTTGAGTTAGTGTTTTTTTTCCATTTTTGTGCAAGGGTAGTGAATTTCACTACCAGTGCATTTTTACCTTTGACATGCAGGAGTGGAAAAATTTGCCGCCCCTACATCTGGACATGCATAGGTGGAAATTTTTTCTGCCCCTACATTTTTTTATCTCTCACATGCAGGAGCAGCAAAAGTTTCCACCCATGCATGTCCCTTCTAATTCCCAGTGCAAGGGTGGCAATTTTTGCTGCCCCTACACTACCTCAATTTTTGTGTGTGACATTTATTACCACATGTGTTGGGTTTTTGGGGTTAATTTTCACCCCCATTTAATCTAGTTTTAACCTCATTTTGCTTCATTCCTCCTCTCCTCCTCCTACCCTTTAAATCTGGATGATCCAATGAATGGGTAAAAGTGTGTTTTGGTAGATTTGAGCTCGTGGTATGCATATTTTCCCAGGTAGGTTTTGTATTTGACATTTATTTCTTCTTCTCTTTAAGTTTGCTTTCATTCTTGTTTTTTTCCCCTTCCCTGTTGGCCTTCCAAGCTCCCTTGCTTCCAAAACTTGCATCGATGGTGAAATTCACCACCAATATAAGTTCCTTTCTGACCTGCATCAGTGGCAAATTTTGCCATCGATGCAGGTCAAAGGTACACAAGTGGTGAATTTCACTACCCCTACACCCTCCTTCCAAACTTGCACGAGTGGAAAAATTCACCACCCATGCATATAGTTCATTTTACATGCTTGGGCAGTGAATTTTGTTGCCCTTGCAGTTTTCCTCCAAATTTCTCCAACTCTGGAGAGATTTTGATCTTTTCATTTTTTCTTCCTCCTCCCCTTTTTCCCTCATTTTTTGACCTAACTTCTGACCTGGCCCTATTAAATTCCCTTCCTTGGTCATGATCACCCAACGTGTAAATTCCCCAATTTACCCACTATTCCCTAATTACATGATCATGATTGCAGTACCCCCAGAAGATTCTTGTTCATCGGCACCCACTCGATTGAGACTAGTTCCAATGTCTAAAACTTCTCTGAAGAAGTCAAAAGCCATGAACTATCAGTACCAAGGTATTTTTTTGATCACCTTGGTCACCTATAATGTTGACAACATTAGAGATACAGAGATTGGCCACATGGATATGGCTAAGTTCATGACCAAAACCAAGGCAACGAACCCAAGCTTCAAAATGTAAAGGATCATCAAGAGCAACATTCATCTGGTTGCCACTTTCCCAGTAGCAGAATATCATATGGAGTTCATCCTCTAGTACACCTAGTTCTACAATAAAGAGACCAGATTAGTCTCTGATGCCAGTGGAAACATAATAATTTGACTGCACCCTAAATTCATTAATAAAGTATTCATGTGCCCTCTTGATACTAAAGTGCTAAGAATTGACTTCATAGAAGCACAGAAAGAGTATGACAAGGATCTCAAGAGGGCAAAGAAGGTAATGAATAATAGGTGGCTTAAGGCCCCCAGAACCAACTTGTCTAGATGTTCATAGAATTTTTTGAGGAGTGATTTCATTGAAGAAGTTGGTGACTTGATCACCTTCTCAGTAGAGTGTGAGGCCTCCCATCTTCCTCACAATTCTATGAATGGATGTATCCCTTCATCAAGATCATCCTCCAAGGGAAGTAAGTCATCTTTTGGGGTGAGTAGATCAGCAATGCTCTTCACGAGCAGTTGACCAAGGTATCAGCTACTTCGAAGTTCTATATGACTTCATACCTGGTGTACATTGCAACCTCCATGTGAACCTTTCTAGGTTTGAAAACTGAAGGAGACAGGAAAACGACCCTATTCTACTCATATTACCCTCAATTAACATTGCAAGGATCAATCTATCATTTCAAGAGATTAAATGACACCTTCATGATATTTTTGTGCCTCTTCGACCTTCAAATCGAATAAAAAATAATATATGATGAAGTTTGGATGGTCATCAATGACTATGGATGTATGTTTCTACAATTTCCCTCCTTTTGCTATCTTTGGGTTGGCTTTTTCTAAGGCCATCTCTATATGCTCCCCAAGTTTCCTTCTGATAAGTTAGTCCTAATGGAGCTGTGTAGACAAATGGTTGTTGTACACACTAGATAGATGAAACTAAAGAAGCCAGGTTTCAGGTTTCTAATTGAAATTGGTAGGTACTCAATTTTGATAGTAGCTAAAGAAAAGGTCATGGAAACAGAGATGCAACTGGTTACTATGAAATAGTTCAAGAGGAGGGACAATTTTGACTACAAGGGTGTCAAAGACATGATCAGAAGAAAGACTCAATTTCATGAGCCTATGATCGAAGACATCTAGGTAGACCTAAGGATAGCCAAAGAAATTAGGAGGATGGACTACAGTAGGCTGACCCTAGAATAGATCAAATATTTGGGGCTTACAGATATTCTCTCTAATTTGGTCAATGACAAGAACATTATCAATAGTAGATACCTGGTTGAGAAGGTTGTTGACTCGCCTCTTCCTCCTATCCAATGGTCCCAAAAAGAACTAACTTCTTTAAGGAAGAGATTCAAGCCAATATTGGCTAACACCAATGATTGGTTAAAAGCCAAAGGGATCACACTGAAAGAGTTTATTATAGGATCGAAGGATAAATTCCAAATGAAAATAAAGAAGAAGGTAGAAAATAGAACTAAGAACAAAGGTGGTGTTCCTTCTCCATCTAGGCCTCACAAGCTTAGAATCATCTTTGTTTCCAAGAAATCAAAGGTTGTTGAGGAGCCAAAATCAATGGCTAAGGGAGTTGGGGAACAAAGCTCCTAGAAATAGGCAGCTCAGCAAATGGAGATGGATGATAGGCCCTCATAGCAATAAAGAATTGAGCCTCTACCTTCCTAAGAAGGGGCACGGCCACTTACAGATGTCTCTCCTTCACCACCTCTATCTCCTATTAGTGTTCCTTCTTTTGGAGCTACCTCTCCTTCTAATTTCATGTTTGGCGATCCCCAAGGTGCTACTGGAGATACTCTTTGGTCCTCATGTTCTATTCCTAGTCTGGCATCTCTTTCTTTCAATATAGGAGAAAGTTCCACCCTTGATCAATCAATGGCTAGTACGGTTTCACCAGTTACTCTAACTATGACCACTATTACCACTAGCAGTGTAAAAGTTACCATGGTAACACTAGCTGCAAGAACCATTGCCACAATAGGTACTTCTTATCTCCCTCCTTGGATGTCAGCTTTCATGCCTAAAGGAAAGAAGCTAGCCATCTCTGTAGATGACTTTGATTTTGGCAAATTAGTGTCAGTGAAAGCTAAGACCCCTAAGAGACCAAGGATCCTTTCAAAATTGGTTGAAGAAAAGGGACATAAATTTTTGGAAATAGCTAAACCACTACAGGATGCAACCCTTGAGGGTTTTGACATGAGTAGCTATTCCATTTCTCATGTTGAACTTAGGAAAGTTACTCACGAAGGTGTGAAAAATGATCTATAGTCTGTAATGGACATCATGATCCAAAAATTTGACATAGAAAAAGAGATGAAGGATTACTATAAAGCCAATGCAAAGCAATTGACTGTAGTATTAAGGAAATTCTCCCTTGCCCCTGAAGCGGTAACCCTAGAGGCCTTTTCCATAGATGACCCTATCATTCAAAAGGTAGAGAAAACCTATATGAAAGGGAAAGTGCTAGAGGATTACATTGAAAATATGCACACTCAGGGAATTTCTTTACTTACAGAGGTTGCTAAAAAGACAGACAAGATGAAAAAAGTGAGGACGGATCTAGAGGACCTTGTCTCTCTTATCTCTCAGGACATTGATAGTACAGAGAACTATCTTAGCAAGTGGAGGGAAATGAAAGATCTGAAGAAAAGCACCTTGATTTCCATCAGTGTTATTTCCAGCAAAGATTCCTATGTTGAGATTAAGGAATCATTAATATACAAGATTTAGGTACTGAAGGAGCTGATTGAAGATCTTGAGTCTTCCAAGGATGCTAGCGAGAAAAGTGACACAGGCCTATTAAATAGACTAGAAGAACTACCTTGTGACCTCACCTCTAGAGATAATCAATTTCTCTCAGTAAAAGAGATGATCTGAGGATTTAGGGGATTCAGAGGGATTTTGAAGAAAAAGCATTCTCAATGACTTTTGTGGATAAAGTTTTAGATACTCAGTTGACTCTAGATAATCTAAGATCTAGGTTAACGAGTCATGCCAAGGCAATCACAGCATTGAAGAATGCTATAATCAGGTCCAAGGTCATCTTCAAGAACACCATTGTGTCAAACAGTATAGGAGGCATCTATAGCTATGTACGATGCTCATTTGAAGAAGTCTGGTAGCAAGAGCTGAACCTTTTTCCCCTTCTTTCTTCTTCTTCTCTCATGCACTTTTGTCATGTAAAAGTGCATGCAATTTTGTAATGTGTAATTACATGTAAAAAATTTGGAAAAATATCTAAAAAGTCAAAGATGACTCATCTTTGACCAAGATATTTTTATATTATAATCTTTTTGATTTTGAAAGTTTCTCCCTATATATACAGGGGACCTCTTTTGTAAATATATCTCTGATAATTGAGAGCAAAAACTTTTATGAAATTGAGACACTTCTTGAGACTTTGTGCTCAACTTGTAAATCATATTTTGTTGAATGAATGAGAAGCAGGTTATTTCAAACTTTGTGTTGAAGTTATCTACATTATTTAAGAAATAGTTCTTATGTCCTCTTTCCTGATAATTTCTTATTTATTTGATTTAATAAGCAAAGTGTGTGTGTTGATATTACCTGAGGACATTTCTAAAAGATAAAAGAGAGACTTTGAGCTAATTTTATCTTTGTGATCCTTTTATCCTTTGTAGTTTTAGATGAAGACTTTGTGCTTCGTTTCACTCTACGGTTATGCATATTCCAAATCGGTGAAGAAAACAATGGAAGACTTTGTGCTTACATATGTTTCTTTGTTAACTTTGTTACTTACTTCAGGTGATTTTTTCCTCTACGCTAGATACCATTCTTGAAAAAAGAGGAATGTTGTTGGCCAATGACCAAGATTTCTCTCTCTTATTCCTTGGCCATCACCTCTAAAAAAAGAGAGGTCGATGTTGTTATACCACCCCAAGTATTAATTTCTACTTAATTATATATACATATAGCATATAAATATACATAGGGAACCTCCCCTTGATGAGAGGAGAGATTTACCTCATCTAAATCTAGTAAACCCATGCTTTTCATGGTGCAAATCTCCCTGTGTTATGGTTGATATACCCATTTTGTCATCAGTTAGTTGATGACAAAATATTCACCCAACAATTTTTGGTGACTCCACTAGGGACACAGTAATTTTGTGTAGTTTGGAACCTCAAGTTTTAGATTGAAACATCACTTGTGTCTTAACCATTATCATTATAACCTTATCCATGCATTCCACTATGGAAGATTGAACTGCTCCAGTGATTTCTCATTGTTAATTTTTCCTCTCCAGCCTCGCGCAATAGTTTTTGGTGACTCCACTGGGGAAGATCACATAGTTTGAAGTCTCAAACTTCAAACTAAAGTAGATCTTGCTCTTTTCCAATTTTTGTTCTACAATCTGGCAACTCCATGTTATACCAAAGGCCAAAAATTCCAAAGTGTTGTTGACCCTACTTTTGAGTTGGTGCAGTAAAGTAATTTCAAGTTGTTTCCTCCACAACCTCACCTTAAATGAACTAGGAGCCTTCCTCCTAGCCCTACCAGGCCATCAACACAAAGTAGAACTTTTTCTTCTGCTGCTAGCTGAGCTTTTCCTATCCAAGCTCCACTTGGATTAGTGATCTCAATTTTGCATAATCAAATCATGGCTCAAGGCCCCTGGGGTAATTCTTTCAGTCCACTGAATTTGAATCCACCTCTGTATGAGCTTCCATGCAGTTCAAGGAAGAATTTTCCCAAATTCTTTGGTGATGGGAAGGTTCATCCTGATGAACACATTACAGCTTTCAGCATAGCATGTGGTGTCATAGGTGTGGAATTCAAAGACATAGCAGTCAGGCTGTTCATAGAGACACTACAAGGTATTGTCATAGACTGGTTCTACCACCTATAACCTAGATCAGTGACTAACTGGGACACCCTAAAAGATAAATTTGAAGCTAGATTCAAGCCTAAAAAATATGCACACACCTTGCTGGCCCAGCTCACCCAGATGAAGAAAGAACCTCATGAGCCTATGAGGGATTTTATCACCAAGTTCAACAAGCTGAGGCACAGGATTCCCATGATCTCCCAACTGACCCCTCAGAATCTCATGTGTTTCTTCATCAACTCACAGCTGCCTAAAGTGAGTTTCTTACTGAGACTGGCCAGACACATAGACCTTGTTGTTACTCAAAACTTGGCTAGTGAAGTAGAAGATGACCTTATCTTGGCAAGAAAGATAAGGAGAGACCCTAATAAAGGTAAATCCTCTTCATCTTTTGAGTATTCAACTACAGCCACCACTGACTCAATGGTACAAAAGCTAGCAAATAAAATGCTAGCTCTTAAAAATCAAATGGCATAAGGAATGTCATCTACTCCTGTATACAGAGATATGCCTAGGAGGACATTTTAGAGTCAGGCATACCAAGGCAATGCTGCCAAGAATTAGGGATAGCAAAATCATCTTCCCCCTCCATAGAGGAACCTCTCCCTTGAAGTGCCTCCAAACAACTCAATAGTCAGATATCTAGAAGCTGAAGTGGATTCCTCATTTCAGCCTAAGTTAAATCCCAAAGATAATGTTAATCTCTTCACTAAGGAAGAAGAATTAGTAGGCGACTCTAATATTGGTTTCCTGGATTACCAGGATAAAGCTGGAAGTAAAGGAGAAGGGTTGGATGGATCTTATGCTATTTTCACCAGATTTTAAAACCAGTCAGCTCCATAGGCTAACAAAGGAAAAGTAGGAGAAGAACCTTAGCCGATGGTTTCCATCACTAAATGAGGGACTCCATTGCCTCTTCAATCAAAAGATCAGGTAACTCACAAAAAAGTAAGGACCTCCAACCACCCTATACCTCCACCTCCATTGCTCAGACCAGTGCCACACCTACTAAAGATCTAGATGATGGACTCTCTTCCTTTGTTTCAAGTTCTTTTCAATTATTTGATATAATTGATCATGCCAGGAAGACTAAGATCCAAATGATAGAGATTGAATATTTGAGGGCTAACCCTGAACAATTTGATAGGTTGATAGAATATGTGAAAAATAAGGCCGTCCCCATAAGACAAGATTCTTCAAAGGTCATTCATGATCCCCCCAAGGATAAGTCCACCCAGAATAATCTTGTCATGACTTTTCCAGTTGTTCCTGGGAAAATATAACCTTTTTATGTTTCCCTACTTATAAATGGTTACAAATTGAGTAACTACATAATAGACTCTGGAGCCTCAGATAATGTCATGCCCACCAAGGTGGCAGATTTTTTTGGTCTAACTTTGATCTAAACTTTTGGAAGGTTTGGTCTAACTTTGACCCAAACTTTTGGAAGGTGTTTTTCTATGGAAAACAAGCAAGTCCCACTCCTTGGTCAGATAAAAGATGCCCAATTTGCTTTCGCAGCTTTTCTAGAAAAGAGGATAAAAATGATAGTTCTAGTGGCCAATGTTCCAGCCTCTTACGGTGTCTTGCTTGGATGGAATTTCTTCAAGGATGTTGGAGGTGAGCTAAGCATGGACTTATCAGAGGCAAGGATCCCAATTCAAGGTGTTATGAAGAAACTACTTCCTAAAAAAGAGGCAAGATATGTAGTCACCCAATCATCAGCACTAGAGGCTCAAATTTTATTTGAGTCTTCTAGCATGGGCAACTACTTCCTATCTATAGACGAAGTCCATGAGGCATCTGATGAAACTCCTATAAGTGATGACTTAGAAATGTGTTCAACTGACACAGTGAGAGAATAGACACAGCAAAATGAATGCATGAAAGAACCTATTGCCCCAAATGAAGAAGTTGTCAAAGAAAAAGTGGTGTCTAATGAGGTATGGATCTTAGAATTTGACAGAAACCACTCTTCTACCAGTTTAGGAGCTAGAGTTGTGTTGGTATCTCCTCAAGGAGATATTGTTTCTTTATCCTATAAATTATAGTTCAACAACACCAATAACACAACTGAGTATGAATCCCTATTACTTAGATTATAGATTGCCAGAAAAAAGGGCATTAAACTACTTCATGCCAAAAGGGACACCGAATTGGTGGTTTGCCAAGTAAGAAACCTCTATCAAACCAAGAATGAAAGATTGTGCCACTATCGCAATCTAGTTAGGGACCAAATTGAAAATTTTGATGCTTTCAACATCTCTGCCATTCCAAGAGAATTCAATGACTAGGCAGATGCATTGGCTATTTCTACTACTCTCTTAGTTCCCCACCCAGATTTTAAAGGAGATAAGTACACTATTAAACTAGTCTTTTGACCAAGTGTACCTGATAATGCTGACCATTGGCAAGTATTCAACCATGAAGACCAAATCCTTGCCTTCTTGGAGCAAAGAGACAACTTCAAACAACTGCACTTTGAAGGTAGTGAACTTTGAGAATGCAAAGCAAATTTTGAATCAAATGTGAACACAGGTGAGGATTTTCTACAACTTAAGGGGATTAAGATTCCCAAAGGCCTGGTTTCCCTAGAGAAATTGCTTGATAACCATGACAGGTTTATTAAACAACAATGAATAGATTCAAACTCCTCCTAGGATTTTGATCAAGTAAACTTGGGGACCAAGGGAGATCCTAGAATGGTAAACATCGGGAAATGCTACACTCTCGAGGAGATATTTCAGCTTGCTAATCTACTTCACCAATATATAGATGTCTTAGCTTATTCCTATGATGACCTAAAATCACTAAGGTCTGATGACATTTGCCATGACATTCCTCTTAAGGCAAACTCTGTGCCTTACAAGCAAAAGTCTAGGCAATATAATCCAAAAATCTCAGGTACCATTTTGGCTGAGATACAAAAAATTCTTGATGCTCAAATAATTTTCTCAATCCATCACTCCACATGGATTGCCAACATAGTGCTTGTTAGAAAGAAAAATGGTGAAATTTAAATCTGCATGGATTTCAAGAACTTGAATCAGTTATCTTTAAAAGATAACTACCCCCTCCCTATCATGGATCAAGTTCTACAAATGGTAATAGGTTCAGATATGTTATCAATGCTAGATGGTTTCTTAGGGTACAATCAGGTTGATGTTAGAAAAGTAGATTAGCATAAGACTGCTTTCACCACACCTTGGGGCACCTTCGCCTACTGAAGAATGCCTTTTAGTTTGATAAATACAGGTGCCACATTTCAAAGAGTGATGGACCTCACTTTCAAGGATGAGATGGGCAAGTTCATTGTAGTGTATCTGGATGATTTGATGGTATTTTTAAAGCATCATTCTAACCATATCCACCATTTACAAAGAATACTGGAATGCTACCATCAGAATGGTATTTCTCTAAATCTAAAGAAATTTGTTTTTGCAGTGACTGAAGGGAAACTTCTCAGACACATTATGTCTTGAGAAGGTATTAAAATTGACTTGAAAAGAGTCAAATCCATCGAAGAACTTACTCTGCCTACCAGTAAGACTGCGGTTCACTCTTTCTTTAGAAAGGTGAATTTTCTCTGAAGGTTCATTCCTAAGTTCGCGGAGAAGACTCACCACATCGTCAATATGATGAAAGGCAATGCTACCTTCAGGTGGACCATAGAGGGCAAATCAGCCTTCAGAGACATCAAAGAAGCAATCACTTGTGTACCAATCTTGGTTTGTCTAGACTACACCAAGAGCTTTAAAATATATAGTTATGCTTCAGAACATACACTCTCAGTTGTTTAAGTTTAGCAAAACCTAGAAGGCATAAAATCTCCTATTTCCTTCATGAGTTGTCCACTCAAGGCTCATGAGCTAAAATATTCCAACATGGAAAAGCATGCATATGCGGTGGTTAAAGTGATCAAGCATTTTAGATTTTATATCCTAAACTCGCACACTAAAATTCTTGTGCCTAATACAATGGTGAAGTCTATTTTGACTCAACAGGAGTTTGGTACGAAGAGGAGTAATTGGATCACCAAGATTTAGGAGTTTTATCTAGACATCAAACCTACCAAACTCATGCAAGGAAAGGGTCTTTGTCAATTGATTGCCAACAACATTCTTGAGGAAGCAAAAAATGAAGGAATAAAGATCGAAGGCATACCCACAGTCCTCTTTGTTGCCACTACTGATGAGTGGTATTCTGACATTGCCTATTTTATGACCTATGGTGAGTGTCCCACTTATCTCTCATATAAGAACAAATGGAATGTTAAACTGAAGGTTGTTAGCTATGTTTTATGGGATAATGGTCTATACAAAAGGAACCTAGATGGGGCATTTCTTCATTGTGTTGATAAGGTACAACAAGATAAACTCTTGGAGTCTTTCCATGATTCAACTTGTGGAGGACATTTTTCTACACTAGTGATAGCACAAATATTTTGTGAGCAAGGTACTATTGGCCTACACTATTTCAAGATTCCTACAAATGGGTGCATAGGTGCGAACTATGTCAACAGTTCGTCAGAAAGCCTAAATTGGCTATCTTACCTCTCAAGCCAGTGATAATCAAAGAACCTTTCCAGAAATGGGGTATTGACTTCATTAGCATAGTTAATCCATCTTCGAGTGCCAAACATGATTATGTCCTTACAATGACTGATTACTTTACCAAATGAGTGGAAGCCATCCCAACCAAACACACTATGTCTGAAGTGGTGTGCAATTTTCTCAAGGAAAATATCATTTCCCAGTTCTATGTCCCACTCAAAATTGTAACAGATAATGTGACTTATTTTTATTCATATTAAATTACTCAATTCTACTTTTATTATGGAATTACCCTATCCCACATTTTAAATTATTTCCCACAAGGAAATGGCCAAGCAAAATTGAGCAATAAGAACCTAGTCACTATTATCAAGAAATTGGTAGATGATAATCAGAGAATGTGGCACAAGGCACTATTTGATGCTTTATGGGTAGATCAAATTAAACCCAAGAGGGCCATAGGTATGTCACCTTTCTAACTTATATATGGCTTAAATGTGGAGATACCCATCACTCTGGAACTGCCAGTGCTCAAGTTAGCTAAGACAATCAAAAATTCAACTTTCAAAAGTTCAATCGACAAAAGAATCATGTGTCTGACCGAACTAAATGAGCAGTGAACCATGGTGGTGGATTAGATTATGGTGCATCAAGACTAGGTGAAGAATCTTTTTGATAAAAAGGCTAAGGTCCATGATTTTCAAATCAAAGATCAAGTCTTGTTATGGGACAAGAGGAGAGAATCAAAGGGAATGCATGGCAAATTTGACTCTTTATGGAGAGGTCCATTCGCCATTCGACAGCTTTATGGAGAAAATAGCTTCTTAGTAGAGTATCAAGATGGAATGCCATTTATACTACCCCACAGTGGGCAACATCTAAAGATTTTTAGTCCTTGAAGCTTAAATGGAATCACGTGTATAAATACATATATAGTTTTTTACGTTTTGTCTATTTTTCTTTCATTTTTAGCTTGACTTCGCAGCCCAATGACTTGGATGAAGGCACTTAGAGACTGGTTTCTACTCCTATTGATCATTTTGATTAACAAAAGTTCTCCAACAAGAGCCAGCTATTGTTTCCAAAATTATCTCAACTCATTTTTTGAACAACCCCCTGTGAAACTTGTCTGTTTCACCCTTTGTCTCTCTAAGTCCATTTTTGAGACGAGTTTTTCTCATTCTCATCTTGGCTCAACTGCACCATTCAAAATTCATAACATCTTTTCATTATGTTTTCCCCAAAACATGAAGGTTGTTATGGTCTCGATACGACTAGGGGACCAAAATTTGGCTTTTTTTGAGTTAGTGTTTTTCTTCTATTTTCATGCAAGGGCGGTGAATTTTGTCGCTAGTGCATTTTTACCTTTGACATGCAGGAGTAGCAAAATTTGCCACCCTTACATCTAGACATGCATGGATGGATATTTTTGCCACCCTTGCATTTTTTTTATCTCTCACATGCAGGAGTGGCAAAATTTACCACCCCTACATATCCCTTCTAATTCCCAGTGCAAGGGCAACAATTTTTGTTGCCCCTACACTGCCTAAGTTTTTGCACGCAACATTTATTGCCACATGTACCAAGTTGTTGGGGTTGATTTTCACCCCATTTAATCTAGTTTTAACCTCATTTTTCTTCATTCCTCTTCTCCTCCTCCTACCCTCTACCTCTAGATGATCTAGCAAATGGGTAAAAGTGTGTTTTGGTAGATTTGAGCTTGTGGCGCACGTATTTTCCTAGGTAGGTTTTATATTTGGCATTTATTTATAATTTTCTTTAAGTTTTCTTTCATTCTTATTTTTTTTCCCCTTCCCCATCAGCCTTTCAAGCTCCCTTACTTCCAAAACTTGCATCTACAGTGAAATTCACCGCCGATACAAGTTTCTTCCTAACCTGCATCGGTGGCAAATTCTGCCACCGATGCAAGCCAAAGGTGCATGAGTGGTGAATTTCATCACCCCTACACCTTCCTTCCAAACTTGCATGGGTGGAAAAATTCACCACCCATGTTGTTTTCTTCTCCCTTTTGCATGCAAGGGTGGCAAAATTCACCGCCCATGCATACAGTTCATTCTACATGCTTGGGTGGCGAATTTTGCCGCCCTTTCAATTTTTTTCCAAATTTCTCCAACTCTAGAGAGATTTTGATCTTTTCATTTTTTCTTTCTCCTCCTCTTTTTCCCTCATTTTCTAACCCAACTTCTGACCTGGTCCTATTAAATGTCCTTCCTTGGTCATGATCACTCAACGTGTAAATTCCTCAATTTTCCCACTATTTCCTAATTGCACGATTATGATTGCAGTACCCCCTATAGATTCTTGTTCATTGGCACCCACTCAATCAAGACCAGTTCCAATGTCTGAAACTTCTTTGAAGAAGTCAAAAGCCATGAAGTACTAGTACCGAGGCATTTTACTAATCACCTCAGTCACCTCTAATCTTGATGATATTAGAGATACAGAGATTGGCCACGTGGATATGGCCGAGTTCGTGACCAGAACCAAGGCAACGAACCCAAGCTCCAAAATGAAAAAGATCATCAAGAGTAATATTCATCTGGTTGCCACTTTCCCAGTAGCAGCACGTCATATAAATTTCATCCTCTAGTGTGCCCAATCCTACAACAAAGAGACCAGATCAGTCTCTGATGCTAGTATCAATATAATAATTTGAATGGACCCCAAATTCATTGATAAAGTCTTTATGTGCCCTCCTACTACTAAAGTGCTAAGAATTGACTTTGTAGAAGCACAAAAAGAGTATGACAAGGATCTCAAGAGGGCAAAGAAGGTAATGAATAACAGGTGTCTTAAGGCCCCTAAAACCAACTTGTCTAGATGGTTGCAGAATTTTATGAGGAGTGATTTCATAAAAGAAGTTGGTGACTTGATCACCCTTCTCAACAGAGTGTGAAGCCTCCCATCTTCCTCACAATTCCATGAATAAATATATCCCTTCATCAAGATCATCCTCCAAGGGAAGTAAGTCATCTTCTAGGGTGAATAGATTAGTAATGCTCTTCACGAGAAGTTGACCAAGTTATCAGCTACTTCAAAGTTCTATATGACTTCATACCTGGTGTACATTGCGGCCTCCATGCGAACCTTTCCAAGTTTGACAACTAAAAGAGACAAGAAAACCACCCTAATCTACTCATATTACCCTCAGTTAACATTGCAAGGATCAATCCATCATTTTAGGAGAGTAAATGATGCCTTCTTCACAGTATTTTTGTGCCTCTTCGACCCTCAGCTTGAATAAAAGAGAATATCTGATGAAACCTGGATGATCATCAATGACTATGGCTGTATGTTTTTACAATTTCCCTCCTTCTGCTATTTTTGGGTTGGCTTTTTCCAAGGCTATCCCTATATGCTCCCCAGGTTTCTTTATGATAAGTTAGTCCTAATGGAGTTGTGTAGACAAATGGTTGTTGTACACACTAGACAAATGGAACTGAAGAAGCTAGGTTTTAGGTTTCCAATTGAAATTGGTAGGTACTCAATTTTGATAGCAGCCAAAGCAAAGGTCATGGAAATAGAGATGTAACTAGTTACTATGAAACAATTCAAGAGGAGGGACAATTTTAACTACAGGGGTGACAAAGACATGATCAAAAGAAAGATTCAATTTCATGAGCCTATGATCAAAGACATCTAGGTAGACCTAAGGACAATTAAAGAAATTAGGTAGATGGACTACAGTAGGCTGACCCTAGAACAGATCAAATATTTGGGGCTTATAGACATTCCCTCTAATTTGGTCAGTGACAAGAACATTATCAACAGTAGATACCTGGCTAAGAAGGTTGCTGACTAACCTCTTCCTCCTATCTAGTGGTCCCAAAAAGAACTAACTTCTTTAAGGAAGAGATTCAAACCAATATTGGCTAACACCAATGATTGGTTAATAGCCAAAGGGATCATGCTGAAAGAGTTTATTATAGGATCGGAGGCTAAATTCCAAATGGAAATGAAGAAGAAGGTAGAAAATAGAACCAAGAATAAAGGTGATGTTCCTTCTCCATCTAGGCCTCACAAGCCTAGTATCATCTTTGTTTTTAAGAAATTGAAGGTTGTTGAGGAGCCAAAATCAACGGCTAAGGGAGTTGGGGAATAAAGCTCCCAAAAATAGGTAGCTCAGCAAATGGAGATGGATGATAGGCCCTTAGAGCAGCAAAGAACTGAGCCTCTACCTTCCCAAGAAGGGGCACGACCACTTACAGACATTTCTCCATCACCACCTCTATCTTCTATCAGTGTTCCTTCTTCTAGAGCCACCTCTCCTTTCAAATTCATGTTTGGTGATCCCTAAGGTGCTTCTAGAGATATTCTTTAGTCCTCAAGTTCTATTCCTAGTCTAGCATCTCCTTTCAATCTAGAAGAAAGTTTTTCCCTTGATCAATCAATGACTGGTATGGTTTCACCAGTTACTCCAACTGTGACCACTATTACCACTAGCAGTGCAAAAGTTACCATGGTAACACCAACTGCAGGAACTGTTGCCACAATAGGTACTTCTTCTCTCCCTCCTTGGATGCTGGCTTTCATGCCTAAAAGAAAGAAGCTAGCCATCTCTATAGATGACTTTGATTTTGGCAAATTAGTGCCAGTGAAAGATAAGACCCCTAAGAGACCAAGGATCCTTTCAAAATATGTTAAAGAAAAGGGACATAAATTTCTAGAAATAGCTAAACCACCATAGGATGCAACCCTTGAGGGTTTTGACATGAGTAGCTATTCCATTTCTCATGTTAAACTTGGGAAAGTTACAAAGGTGCGAAAAGTGATCTATATTCTACAATGGACATTATGATCCAAAAATTTGATAGAGAAAAAGAGACGAAGGATTAATATAAAGCCAAGGTAGAGCAATTAACTATAGTATTAAGGAAATTCTCCCTTGCCCCTGAAGTGGTAACTCCAGAGGCCTTTTCCATAGACAACCCTATCATTCAAAAGGTAGAGAAAACCTATATGAAATGGAAAGTGCTAGAGGATTACATTGAAAAGATGCACACTCAGGGAATTTATTTACTGACAAAGGTTTCTAAGAAGATAGACAAGATGAAGAAAGTGAGGACAGATCTAGAGGACCTTGTCTCTCTTATCTCTCAGGGCATTGATAGTACGAAGAAATATCTTAGCAAGTGGAAGGAAATGAAATATCTGAAGAAAAGCACCTTGATTTCCATCGGTGTTATTTCGAGCAAAGATTCCTATGTTGAGATTAAGGAATCACTAATATACATGATTCAGGTACTCAAGGATCTGATTGAAGATCTTGAGTCTTCCAAGGATGCTAGCGAGAAAAGTGACACAGGCCTATTAAATAGATTGTAAGAACTACCTTGTGACCTCACCTCTAGAGATAATCAATTTCTCTTAGTAGAAGAGATGATCTGAGGATTTAGGGGTATGATTCAGAGGGATTTTGAAGAAAAAACATTCTCAATGACTTTTGTGGATAACATTTTAGATACTTAGTTGACTCTGGATATCTAAGATCTAGGTTAATGAGTCATGCCAAGGCAATCACAGCATTGAAGGACACTATAATCAAGGCCAGGATCATCTTCAAGAACACCATTGCACTAGATAGTATAGGAATTTAGGTGTTTATAGCTATGTATGATGCTCATCTGAAGAAGTCCAGCAACAAGAGCTAAACCTTTTTCCTCTTCTTTCTTCTTCTTCTCTCCTTATGCACTTTTGTCATGTAAAAGTGCATGTAATTTTTTAATGTGTAATTACGTTTTAAAAATCTAAAAAAATATCTAAAAAGTCAAAGATGACTCATCTTTGACCAAGATATTTTTATATTATAATCTTTTTGATTTTGAAGGTTTCTCCATATATATAGAGGGAACCTCTTTTATAAATATATCTCTGATAATTGAAAGCAAAAACTCTGTTGAAATTGAGACACTTCTTGAGACTTTGTGCTCAACTTGTAAATCATATTTTGTTGAATGAATGAAAAGTAGGTTTATTTTAGACTTTGTGTTGAAGTTATTTGCGTTATTTAGGAAATAGTTCTTATGTCCTCTTTCATGATAATTTCTTATTTGTTTGATTTAATAAGCAAAGTGTGTGTGTTGATATTACCTGAGGATGTTTCTAAAAGATAAAAGAGAGACTTTGAGCTACTTTTATCTTTGTGATCCTTTTATTCTTTGTAGTTTCAGATGAAGACTTTATGCTTCATTTCACTCTACGGTTATGCATATTTTGAATCGGTGAAGAAGACAATGAAAGACTTTGTGCTTACGTAGGTTTCTCTGTTAAATTTTTTACTTACTTCAGGTGATTTTTTGCTCTATGCTGGATACCATTCCTGAAAGAAGAGGAATTTTGTTGGCCAATGACCAAGATTTTTCTCTCTTGTTCCTTGGCCATCACCTCTGGAAAAAGAGAGGTGTACACTGTTATACCACCCCAAGTATTATTTTTTGCTTAATTATATATACATATAGTGTATAAATATTCATAGGGAACCTCCCCTTGATGAGAGGAGAGATTTACCTCATCTAGATCTGGTAAACCCATACTTTTCATGGCATAAAACTCCCTATGTTGTGGTTGATATACCTATTTTGTCATCAATTAGTTGACGACAAAATATTCACCCAACATATTGTTAAGTCACAACTAGCTAAGATGTGTAAGGTTTGATAAGACTTTCATTTATTGGGAACCATGGGAAAGACGTTTTATCAATCATGTTTTGTTTGATCACTTATGAAAGTATTAAGTTAATCTTATGTCTCCTTATGAAAATTGATTATGTCTACATGATATATTAACGTATATCATATTTGAATTATTGTTTCTAAGTTGATAAATTAGAAATTAATTATCAATTGAAGCACATGAAATTGCCTATATGAATGTGATACTTTGTGAATGTTTGACCAAGGATAATTGCCTCTCTCTCTCTCTCTCTCTCTCTCTCTCTCTCTCTCTCTCTCTCTCTCTCTCTCTCTTCTCTCTCTCTCTCTCTCTCTCTCTCTCTCCTCTCTCTCTCTCTCTCTCTCTCTCTCTCTCTCTCCTCTCTCTCTCTCTCTCTCTCTGCTCTCTCTCTCTCTCTCTCTCTCTCTCTCTCTCTCTCTCTCTCTCTCTCTCTCTCTCCTTAAGTTTCATATGCTTCATACAAGTCTCCAATCATGGATATGATATACAAAATAAGGCACAATAATGGTTCTTGACTAGTTAAGTTTCCATGCAAAAGTTATTAGCAATTTTATAACCCATGCATCATGAAAATGATTTATTAGAAGAACATCTAAAATTTTTCAAGGTTTTAATGAGGTTTACAAAGTATTTAAGCATGTTTCCAAGGTTATTCTATAAGTTTGAGACCTCAAAAACAAAGTTCTCATGAGCCAAAAGCATGACTACAAGTCTATAAGAGATTTGAAAGGTTTTGTAAGATATCTTGAGTAAGGAAAACAAGTTTTTAAAAGGGTTTTAGGGTGAAAAATATAGTATTAAACATGTTTCTAAGGACCCCATGATATTTTAATGCCAAAACAAAATTCTCAAGAGCCCAAAACCATGACTTTTAGGTTTGTAGGAAGTGTACAAAGTCCTGTAAGAAAACTTGAGCATGAAATAAGGGTTGATGAGGTTTTTAAAAGTCCAAGGAGTATCAAAATAAATTTTAAAACATTCAAGGTCTACATCATGAAGGAAACAAACCCTACAAGTTATGTAATGAGCCAAAAACTAAGAAAATGAAGATTATAGGATTGTAAGTAGTTTACAGATCCATGATAGAGATATTGGATAGAAATAAAAGGTTTTATAAGGTTAAATAAGGCCCTAAAAACCATGAATAATGTTTTAGGCCTTTAAGGGATATAATATGAGTTTGTTAGGGTCTTTAAGTTATATAACAAGCTCAAATGAAGGTTGGATGTTTGTAAGTGGTCTTGAGGATCCTATTAAAGGTTTAGAATAAGAAAATAGAAGTTAGGAAGGTTAGACAATATCTAGAGATAAATAATCGTGAGTTTTAGGTCTTAAATAAATGTAATATCAAATTTATATCCCAAAAGACTATGTTGCAAGGGTTTATAACTAAAACCAATCGACATACAATCACATTTCTCCTTATGCATGATACTTGAAATGTTTTAGAGGGGTATTGGTAATATTAACACACCTATTAGTGATCTCCAAACTTTAAAAGATTTAATAAATCATGTGGATCTACTAAAAAACCTTTCAATCTCTAAACTTAGTTTGAAAAACTATTAAAACCCTAGACCCATGATGATGTATTTTGATAATTTAAAGGTTTAAAGAAGCATAAAATAAAGTTTTATATCTCCTAAAATCATAAATAAAGTTTTCAAGTGAGTTTTCATGTCTAAAATTAAAAATATCTTAGCAATAAATGTGAGGTTTTAGGTTTATAAGGTGAAAAATAGAGCATTCAAGCATCATTTAGGAACATCAACAGGTTTATAACATAGTTTCCAGCATTTCATGATGATTATAATGCCAAAATAGGATATAATGATCTCAAGACATACATAAAAATTCTATATCAATGTTATTACAAAGATTTATTGACAATGCAATGATGAGATAGGGGTTCTAGAGCATGATATGAGCACACCAACAAGTCTACAGATAAAGAGTTCAATATTTACATGATCTAAGACCTAGCTAATAGGTTTCCAACATAGTTTACAAGATTTTCATGATGATTTATAATGATAATATATGGTTTTTAATGTTAAGATAAGATTTTAGAGATCATATATACCTAGCCAACATATCAAGTTTATGTTCTTCCTAAGACATTTCCTAAGATAGACTCATAGGCCTTCTGAGGATGGAATTGAAGATATAAATGGTTAATAAAAATTTAGGGTCATTTTAAAGATCTAAAATAAGTTTTCAAGCCTTTAAGATCAAATACAAGATGTTTAAGTTTTTTAATGTAGAAAATAAGGGCTTCAAGCATGTTCTCAATCCTAAATATAAAGTAAGGGGTATAACATTGGATCTCTTGCCAAATAATGAATAAACCCATCTTATACAATCTTTTTTTGAGATAATAAAATGGAAAATGTAGGGTATGAGGTTGGGGATAGGTTAAAATTTAGGTTATTAAATAAATCGATCATATAAAACATGTTGAAAACCCATTCTTAACCAATACCACTATTGGAAACACCCTTTTAGTAGTACAAGCTAAGAATTTAAGGCATCCAACTATGTAATTCAAATTTATTGAGCCTCCTCAATAATCTACAATATATGAAACATCCTAAATAAGTTTATAAGGACCAAGAAAATATCTATTTAGATTAATGATGATTAAAGTTTCTTAAGAGGATGAATAAGCATGGAAACTAGTTGGAAA
Source organism: Torreya grandis (assembly GCA_037957365.1). Lineage (NCBI taxonomy): Eukaryota > Viridiplantae > Streptophyta > Pinopsida > Cupressales > Taxaceae > Torreya > Torreya grandis. The sequence continues at coordinate 422,374 of JARHVA010000896.1, forward strand.
CATGCTCCTAAAAGAATTGCAACCTGCTCAAGGTGATTGAAATTTTTTTTAAACATGTGTAAGGGATCTAAATGGGTGAGTTATGTTATTTTGAGACCTATTTTGGTATTTGAGACTTATAAAATAATCTAATCAAAGAGAAAAATTCAAGACTAACTACCTTTCCTTTAACCATCACATGTTCAAGAGAAAGGTGACGAGTTTATATCTTTTATAGGAGTTTCTCAAGTAAAAAGATTAAGTCATCAGCCAAAAAACATTAAAGCTAATTGTTCTAAGAGACAAATGGAGTGAAGATAGAATGGTTTATCCTCCACTATGCCAAGAAACCAACCAAGCCTACATGGAACAAGTCTAAGGCATTAAAGGAGCTTAATGTATTCAACTTCTTGGTCTAATTTCCTTACACATGCCTAGACTAATGGAGGTAGTTGAGGAAGTTATTGTATCTTATTCTCTCACTCATTTTTACTATTTATATATAAATATAAAATGATTTAAAAATGGACCCCTGACTTTTGGTAACAAAAATATTCTATTTCAAGGATTGTATATAGGATTTAGCCTTGACACAATAAAGAAGTGATATTACCTTTCTTTAAATTTCATGTATGTTGTGTATAATGTTTAGGTTGTTGATATTTACTGTTGGACATAAATGCTTTCCCATGTAAACTTGTCCAATCCTTCTTACCTTCATGTAGAAGTATATCAATTTATTTTATAGGTTATATGTTGTGTATAATCAATTTTATGCAAAATTAGCTATGGATTCCCACTATTTGAGCCTTTCAACATGAATTGTGTCCCTTCTTAATGTTGTGTTAGAATTTTTACCTTCATGCAAATCACTTGTGTTAGAGGTATGTGAGTTGAATACTAAGTAGATAAGTTATTAGTTTTAAAGATTATATTATGCTAATTGAAAAAATTTGAGGAGTTCTCTAAAAATTTGTGCATAAACACTTTGCATTTTTAGTCTAATTACATCCCTTTTAATAATGAAATACTTAAGGTTGTAAACAGTCCCTATTAATTAGTATTTTAGTCCTATAAATTGATTATACTTTAGGTGCACTCAATTTAGGTAGGAGTTGGCCTTATCCAAAAGTTCATCCCAAGGAGCCAAGGTCCCACACCTTGGGGATGTTCCCATTATTGCATTGAGTTAACTTAATTATAAAGCAGGTGTAAGTTTTAGGTCACAATAGTTTTTGGTATGCCTAGTGGGACACTTAGTTCAATTGATTCAAGATTTTTAGGTGATAAAGTTGGTTATATTCTTAGTAATGTTTAGTTTTGATGACATTTTAAAATCACATGGAAATTCCAAAAGTTCATCTTTTCAAATCAGTACTATATTTTTATGCCAAGAGTGGAGACAAGAGATTATTCAAAATGTAAGAGTTATCAATTTTTTGAATTAAGTTTGTCTGCACTAAGAAGAATAACTAGAACATCTAGATCACCTCCCTCAAGACCCTTATTCATACCTCCCTTTTATAAATTTCCTAATCCAAGAGAAATTATAGTTTTTATTCCTTACATGGCTTAATGAAATCAAATATTTTTCACCTTCAATGGAGGTAGTCCTTTTGCCCTTGATCAATGTGATGAAATTCTAGTAGCGAACGTAAAAATTATAGCTTATTTCACTAGTGAAAATATAAATTCCCCCATTAAACACATCTAAGACATTGCTAACATGTTCTTAGTACATAACATTGTAGTATACAATGTAATGTTGAGGCTCCTTTCCACTTTCCTTAGAGGTAAATCACTTCAATGATATAGGGGGTTACAGTCTAATTTAATAAATAATTGGGATGAACTAAGAGAAAATCTTTGTAAATTGTTTGAAGATAAAAAAGATAATTTATGCCTAATGGAACAACTTACCACTATTAAAAGAGCTTCTTGTGAACTCATGGTAGACTTCAATCTTAGGTTCCAGAAGATTGGGGATAGGATTTCACCTTTAGTCAAGCCTTATCTAAGCACTGCATTTTTGTATTATTTGAGATATTTGAATAGTGATGTGGTTTTTATGATTCAATCCATAGGGGAACTATTTTACCTGATTCTTATGAGGTAGCTATAAGAGATAAAAATTAACTAATCCAAATTGGAAAAATATCTTCTATACAAATCAGCACAATTTATATCTAGATTTTTCAACTTGGATTATAATGGGTCAAAGTGGGGTTAATAAGCTATTTATATCCTAATCCTCCACCTAATCAGCACACTTTATCACCTCTCCTTTTTACAACAAGTTAACCAACTCCACATATTACCCCTTCTAATGAATTACATGAAGTTATAACCTTGATACAAATCTTTGGGAATGAAGTGGTGGATCTAAAAAGGTATTAGGCCCAACATGGTAGACTCTTTTAGTCTTTTAATCAATCATATCAGTCTAATAGGTATCCTTATCAAGGTAATACCCAAGGACAAAGCCAAATAGGTTATACTAGGCCCTTGAACACCTAGAATCCACCTGTTGCATGTTCTTCTAAGTTTATTATTCCTATTCAAAATAAATTAGTCCAAGTTTATGATGGTGTTACCCTTTAAATCATCCCCATAATTAAAATGCTTGTCCAAATGGGGTTCTTAGTTAATATATCATGGTTCAAATTGCATCAATACTTCAAAAATAATAAGTGGAATTAGCTCCAAAGGGAGAAGAAGTCCCAACATAGGTGAAAAATTAATCTATTATATTGAATTATAAATAAAGTGATATTTATGGTGTAAATTAGAATTAAGTAGAAATTAAAGGGAACAATCCAGTTGCATATAATATAAGGTCTAAAAATATAGCAATGGAATGAGTGCCATCTTCCCTGGTTGGTCAAACATCTACTTCTAAATCACCACAAGAGGCTATAAATAATGTATAGCTACTAAATATTTTGAACTATAAGTAAACTAGGTTTTTAGGAGAGACACTCAGTCCAAAAATCAACCTCTAATTAGTTAACAATCAAAAGAGGATGTTGTTGCTACCTATTGTATTATTATTTTTTAAAGGTCAAAAAGCTAAAATGCTAGGTCTTTTGACCACAAATATTAAAATAAGTCAAATTTATTTTTGTCTAAGTAAAATATCCTATTTCTAAATAAGTTTAGTTTTACAAAGTCAATTTGGTAAAAATTGGAAAGAAATACGAAAAATGGTTGTCTTTAGTCTTGTCAAAAGTAGTGCACCTACCAAATAGAGCTCAAATTTTTGAATGTTTCCAAATAGATCATTGAAACTTGACATGTGTTTACACACACGTTAAAACCCAATGTATGCTCATGTGCATGTTAGAATTTTTCCCATTACAAATCAACCCCATAGTCCCCAACATGTGTTCAAACACACATTAGATCTTGATACCTCTACAAGCACACTCCTCAGATATTTCTCTTATCTATAACACACATGGATTCAAATAACTTAATTTTCATGATTTAGTATTCCACTCACTTGATTATCCAATTCTTAGGTCCCTAATACTACTTTATGTACCCTAAAAAGTCTACCATTACTTTGGCTATTATGTTCTCACACATGAATTTTTCAAGTTATGATTTAAATCTCTCCATTTCTTCCAATTTATTCATAATTTGTTCCTCATTTCTTGAATTTTCCATCCCTCCTTACTCCCTCTTGAAAATATTACTTTCCCATGATCATTAACACTATAGGTTTACTCATTTTGGCTTATTACCAATGGTGAGTAGCTAGGGTTTATATTCTCTGACTTAGCATAAAGATACACATAATTCTTGTTAAGAATTTTGATCAAGTTTCTTTAGGTTATCCTTTATTATTTATCACTATTTGTTTGATATTGACACTACCCACAAACCTTCTAGAATCAATTTTTCCAAATCACATAGCAAAATCTAGATTCCCTTCATGCAATTGTCAAGATTTATCACTGGTTCATACAACTCTTAGACCCCAACCTAGTCTTTAACTTTTTCCCCCACCAATATACTCTTTTATTGGTTTATTATTTCAATAGACTTTGATCCTTATTAAAACCTTCACCAATCTCTACCCCTATTTGGAACATTACTAGACTTTGATTTACTACTTGGCACCTTCTCAGACTCTAACCCTACTCATGGCATAGGTAGACTTGGTAGTTTGCTCGAACACATAGTAGATATTTTCCCTCTATCATATAGATATATAGAATCCAAATTTTTCATAAACACAATTTAAACTCCACCCTTTGTCTAGGCACACTTCAGAATATGTTATTTTATTGAGCATACCCAATTTATCTCTCTCTTCATAGGATTAACTCAAGTTTTGATTCCTCTCATAAGCAATTGGTCTTCATCAAATGTCAAGATTCAATAATCCAATCAAAGAGACTTAAAATAAAAACACCTTGAATAATACTCCTCCCAAAAGTGGTCCCCTATCATAAGAAGACAGACATGAAATATCAATTTCAAGGAGTTATTCTACCCTCATACCTAAATTAAAATTTTAATTAAATAATAGATATTGATCTAGGTCACATTAACATGGAATACTTTGGAATAAAATTAGTGGGTACCATAATTTATATTATCATCAAAGCATCCATGATAGTGGACTAGCTTAATTAGTTGCCTTCCCAATCTCAGTGTAGTGTTGACGTAGAAGATTGCACCCTTGGTAGGAGGCCGAGCTCTTCCCTTCTTCATGAAACAATGGAAACTCCCCTCTCACCTGTGGAACCGGCAAAGCTGGAGGGGAGAGTCTCTAGATAAGGGCTAGCTCCCTTTGATGCATCATGTTGTTTCCAGCAAGTGCAAAACACATAGATATAGATATAATAAAGGGGGGGATGAAAAGGGAGAGAGATGTAGGAAAAACAAACCTACTCTAAAAGAGGTGATGCACCAAAATAAGTTGACCTTCATACATCCACTCTCAGAATCAGACAAATACATACATACACTACACACTTGGCAGAAGGACCAGGCTGCAAAAGACTGGCAGGGAGGCTTTCATGAAAACACAAGAAATAAAAAATCACTGAGGCACTGTGAAATGCACACCATAAGTAACTCCTTCTATTCTAGTATTCTCAAATGTCAGCTCTTCTTCTTTCAGCTGTAGAAATGGTGCTTTATAGATAACAGGTCTGCTGGTGTTGAACCTATGAGAGCATCAAGAAACAATGACTAGACACAGACAAACACTCGAAACATACTCAAAAATATCTATCTAAATGGAGGTAAAAATTGCATTTTATTTGATTCAGGTGAAAAATTTTCCAGGACTATGCCTTACAAATGTGGAAGATGATTACAAATGAACAATTTGTAATGTTATAGGGGAAAAAAAGACAAGAGGCTCATTGGTGCTCTTTGATTGTAAGTGGGCATGTCACGTCCCTCATTGGTAAGAGGAAAACACTATTGGAAACATCACCCTTCTATAAGAGGCATGTTGGAACCATGCTTGTCACTTGTCCTTTCTTTGTTTTGTCTCATCTGGCTTGTTCGGCCCCTAGGGGCAAATATCTTGGCAGGTCGCTTTAATTTGGGCTCCTAGTTAGTGCTCTTCATTGAAAACAAATAATTACTTTCTTTATTAAACTTTGATGGCTTCATTGACATCCTCATGCTTTATTGGCAGTTAGATCCATGCTATGCTTCTACAACATTTTTCTCTCCCTACGAGCACCTTTCCTTTGTTATTTTCTTCCCTGTAGACACCCTTTTGCTTTTGTAAATGCCTGCCCTCCTTTTGCCTTAGTGTTAAGTGACCCGGCCTTTTTTTATTTTGTTTGAATACACGACCCAACCCTTTGGGACTTAGACTTAGTCAATTTCAAACAATTTGAACCTTGAACTGAAATTGAACCGAACCCAATTTTCCTCTTTAAAGCACCTGCCTTGCTTAAAACGTTTAATCTTGGACATAAGGCCGAAACAATGAACTAGATGTTGAACCAAATAACTAGGCCTATACGAAACATGGTATTGAACCTGAGCAACTCGAAAATACTAGCTTCGAATGGCAAGGGGAGAAGGTGAATGATTTTGGCCTGTGAGCAAAAATTGGTCAACAGATTGGTGACTCACAAGGAAAGCATGCTTGCCATGCTTAGAACCCAGTTGCCTTGTAAATCCATTGGGCACAGAGTCAGATGCAACTATGAAAATTTAATAAACAGCCCCAAAAGATTTGAGAATCAAACATGAAGCTTTACCCCACACGCAAAGGGAAACACACAAGGCTAAAAACACTACCTATGCAAACTGCACTTTGGGAAAGCAGGAAAAGAAATTAAAAATAAACTATTATGTATAGTTAACTAGGTGTTTTTTATTCCCTCCTAGATCAAAGGGAAAACTTCTAACGTCCCCTTCTTGGAAAGAAGACTTATGGTGCCAAACAAGTAGCTGAATGAAAAGGAGATTTGGTGACTTGTTCCTCTTGCCTGTCACCTAGTTTGGCCGGTATCTGAGTGAATTAGAATCAAACATGCTTCTGACATATATGTATTCTACTTGTCCTCAAAATCTTGTTAAATGTTGGTCCCTTATATAGGTTCTCCTCACCAAGAAATCAATGGCTATTGGCTCATTGCCATAAGCCCTTTGATATGCACATTTCCTCTATAATGCATCACGGTCTGACCCATTTCCTTCTGCCTCATTGAAGATCCTATCAGACTCATCCTCTGCTTCCTTTTGGCCTTCTTGAAGAAGGGGGACTATGGTGATGTCTAAAATGGACTCACAAAATGATTGCTCATCCCACAGAACATTGCCTCTTTGTTTGAAGCTTTCTTCTTCAAGGCCTTCCTCCAGAAAGATAGACCTCTCCTTTTCTTCCTCAAAGATCAGGATCTCTAGATGTTCAAAGGCATCCTCCTAATCCTCCTCCAACTCTAGCTCCTCAGCATAGTCATACTCCTCATCAAAGCAATAAGGGAGTTCATCGAACAAGTGGGGAGAGAGCTCACCATGCTTTTGTTCCTCTTCATATTGCTGAAACATCTGCATATATGCATGCCCTGAGTCTTCTCCATTGCTAATGAGGTCTTCACAAGGAGCATTAATGATGATTTCTTCTTTGTTATCACCCATGATAGTGTCTTGAAGAACTGCATATTGGATCTTCTACTCCTCACTTGCCTCCTACAAAATAGGTTATTCTTTGAGAAGGGGTGAAGTGGGATAACCATGTGGAAGAGGAGGCAGTCCTTGAGCTAGAATCGAATGATTCTCCTCTTTCCACTTGGTTAGCACTTCATCTATATCAAGTGTGGCCTAATATTTCTCTTAGAAGTGTGTAGATGGGGTGTGTTCAAACATGGAATGTGCTATTTGGTCTAAACTATCCATCACACATTGGCTGAGGAATCTCTCTCTAGATTCTAACTCTGTAATTATCTTGGCTAAATCTTTTTGGAAGAGTTATTCCTAGAGATTGCTAGCATCATCCTCTTCAAGGCTCTAGGCTGGTTCCTAGCATTCCTTCCTCCAACTTAGAATCTACACATCATGTTGAAAGACTTGGGGAGGTTGAGGAATGCAAAGAAGAGATTGTTGATGCACTAGAAGAGTCTCTAGAAGAGGGACATGTTGGCTGGTGGTATTCCCCCTAATGGAAGATTCAAGATCTAAGGGGTTGAAAAGATTGATCTCCATGGGGGGTTGTTCTAGTTCCATTTAATGCTAGAAAGCAAGGTGCACGAGATTAAGAGCAGATGCGTCAGATGAGCTGGAGTGGGCGAGTGCTATCTGATAGAAAGGATTTAGTGCAAAATAGGGGGCTTTCTTTAGAATAAGAGGGGGCACACAAGGCTGACTTCCTTGAATAAATGGATTTCTCCATTTTGCTACCTACTCCTCCATGGATTGCAAGACATGTGTTTGCCTAAATAAGCACTCCTCTTTATACATCAGCTCCTACTGATACCCGTACTGCTCCTCCAAACTATCAATCTCCATTGTCTACCTCTCAAACTCCAATGCCACCTCCCTTATCATTGTAGGGCAATTATGAGAGCTGCTTGAGGGGATTGCATAAATATTTGGAGCCTGATCATAGTCATATGAATGAATACAAGGTCCATGATTCTGTGTAAAAGAATTATACATATAAAAGTAAGATTTCTAATGGCACCAGGCTACTTAACTAGTAGGTTCAACTCAGAGTCACCATTGGTATTTGATGCAAAGCCTCCAAAGGCTAGTCGGTTAAAGAACACACCAAAAATTCTTCAACTCTTTGGACACAACTTGTCCTAGTTGGTCCCATCGAGCGTGCCAAAAACTGTTGACGCAAAAGATTGCACCCTTGGCAGGAGACCAAGCTCCTACCTTCTTCACGCAATAATGGAAACTCCCCTCTCACCTGTGGGAATAATGAAGCTGGTGGGGAGAGTCTCTAGATAAGGGCTAGCTCCCTTTGATGCATCGTGTTGTTTCCAACAAGTGCAAAACACACATATATATAGATATAATAAAGGGGGGGATGAAAAGGGAGAGAGATGTAGGAAAAACAAACCTACTCTAAAAGAGGTGATGCACCAAAATAAGTCAACCTTCACACATCCACTCTCAGAATTAGACAAATACATACATACACTACACACTTGGCAGAAGGACCAGGATGCAAAAGACTAGCAGGGAGGCTTTCATGAAAACACAAGAAACAAAAAATCACTGAGGCACTATGAAATGCACACTGTAAGTAACTCCTTCTATTTTGGTCTTCTCAAATGTCATCTCTTCTCCTTTCAGCTATAGAAATGGTGCCTTATAGATAACAGTTCTGCTGGTGTTGAACTTGTGAGAGCATCAAGAAATAATGACTGGGCACAGACAAACACTCGAAACATACTCAAAAATATCTATCCAAATGGAGGTAAAAACTACATTTTATTTGACTCAGGTGAAAATTTTGCCAGGACTATGCCTTACAAATGTGGAAGATGATTACAAATGAATAATTTGCAATGTTATAGGGAAAAAAAAGACAAGAGGCTCATTGGTGCTCTTTGCTTGCAAGTGGGCATGTCGCATCCCTCATTGGTAAGAGAAAAACATTGTTGGTGAGGTCACCCTTCTAGAAGAGGCCTACTGGAACCATGCTTGTCACTTGTCCATTCTTTGTTTTGTCTCATCTGGCTTGTTCGGTGGAACCATGCTTGTCACTTGTCCATTCTTTGTTTTGTCTCGTCTGGCTTGTTCGGCCCCCAGGGGCGAATATCTTGGCAGGTCACTTTAATTTGGGCTCCTTCTGGTTAGCACTCTTAATTGAAAACAAGCAGTTACTTTCTTTGTTAAACTTTAACAGCTTCATCGACATCCTCATGCTTTGTTGGTAGTCAGATCCATGCTATGCTTTTATGGCATTTTTCTCTCCCTACGGGCACCTTTCCTTTGTTATTTTCTTCCTTGCGGACACCCTTTTGCTTTTGTAAATGCTTGCCCTCCTTTTGCCTTAGTGTTAAGTGACCCAGCCTTTTTTTTCTTTTGTTTGAAGATGCAACCCGGCCCTTTGGGATTTAGACTTAGTCAATTTCAAACAATTTGAAACTTGAACCAAAATTGAACCAAACCCAATTTTTCTCTTTCAAGCACCTGCCTTGCTTAAAATGTTTGATCTTGGACATAAGGCTGAAATAATGAATTAGATGCCAAACCAAAGAACCAGGCCTGTTCGAAACATGGTATTGAACCTGAGCAACTCAAAAAGATTGGCTTTGAATGGCAAGGGGAGAAGGTGAACGATTTTGGCCTGTGAGCAAAAATTGGTCAACATGTAGTGTTTGAAACTAGTTTTAACAATGGTTAAGCATTATTATATAGAGAAGAGAGATTTAAAAAATTTAAATGGATAATATATATTTTACTTAGGACTAAAACATATTGATCACTTACTTCAACTACCTAATAGGCCAACATTTTTTAATTTGACTACAACATCTACTCAACAATTTTAGGATTCCATTAATCATTCCTATGTTAAGTGGGTCAACAAACAATAGTTGAAAAAAACTAAGCATACAAACATGAATTCCTAAGAATATTTACAATTTTTAACTCATGAATGAATTCAATGATATGATCACACTCTTACATATAGTAGTGGGGAGCCCAGTTGTAAGAAATTTTCAAACATGTTTAGATACATATGAATCATTCATTAGAATAAGTAGTACATCAATTGGGGATAATATATTAGTAATTATATTCATAAAAAACAAATAGAGATCAATACCACTTATAAATTCTATATGATCTCTTATCTCATTTATGATGTCACTAGGACAAGATTATATAATGGCTTGAATACAGTAAGTGACATGAAAACTACAAGGATATATGATTTATATCCTCAACTCACAATGAAGGAAAGTGTACATCATTTTCATAGGGTAAATGATGCATTTTTACAATATGTGATTCAAACATTTCAATCAGAACCATAAAATTTGAGAATATCAATATAAGGTTCTAAAAATATTTCTAGATGGGGAGCTTGGTTCATATAATTCCCAAATTTCACTTATCTAAAAAATATGTGGTTGTGAGATTGATCCATACATGCTTCCAAGGTAAGTAGATGATAAATGGGACTTAATGGAACTAGTAAGGTACATTACTAAGACATATAAGTTGTTATCTAGCAAGCATAAGTCTAGAATAAAATTTCCTATTTCTATTGGTTAGTACAATTATACCTCATTGGCAAATCAAAATTAATTTATGAATAAATGACCCAATTCAACATTTAGTTATTCAAATGTAGACCTTATTTTGATGCTAGAGGCCTAATTCAAAACATTTTTTGTTTTTTATATTAACATGTACACCACTTAAAATACTTTTGGATGGATTGTGATTATTAGAAAGATGTGAGAATTTTTATTACTCATGATTCACTTTAGAATAGGCCATTATATTTGATATATTATAAATTAAGAAGAGTATATTATATGATGAAGATGCTTTGAACATCATTTATGAGGAAGAGGGAATTGAATCAAAACATCTTCCAAAAGTAGATTGACACAAAAAGAATTTACCTCACTCATTGACAGGACCCAAATTATGTTAAATAGGACTCTCAAATGTTTTAAAATCAAAGGTATTATTTTTTATAAAATAATATTTCCTCCTATGAAGGATATTGAATTGGGAAGCATTCATAAACAATAATAAGTAGAAATGGGAACATATTCAGAGTGAGAAATAATAAAGACTCATAATAAATTGAGGCAAAAAATGAATTTGATGCCATCACAAAATTTATTTTAGTTCAAAATCCAATTAAACTTAAAATAATAAGGATAGGTGAAAAATTATCTAGTACTCATAGAATTTCCATTTCATAATAAATTTCTCCTTATAATTTTGCTCAATCCTAAACCTTGGTAACTAGTACTAGACAATAGTTATTAGCTATAGATACATCCTTTTTATTTCCATATTCTACTCCCTCTCTACCTGATACTTCATTACCTTTACCTCTTTAACAAAATATTGAATTGCCTCTTATATCTTCTCCAAAAACTCCAACTGATACATTGGAAAAAGAAGGTGAAGTTATATTATAAAATTCTCAAGCCTTGTGAACACATATTCCTCCCCTTGAGATTAAAAAACAATCCAACACTGCTCTTCTATAATAATATCATAATACATAAGTCCTTAATTGATTAAATGAGATAGTTAAGAAAATAAATAATATTATAGAACCATAGGAGATTTATTTTGGCATTTTGACAACTATTCTTCCTTATATAATTAAGAGTCCCAAAATAGTTTCCAAAATAATCATAGATCATAAAGGGGATAGATACTTAGAGATAGTAAATTCTACTATTTAAAATCTAAAGATAATGGTAATGCTTCTAATTATCAAATCATAAAGGTACACTTGGGAAAAGCTACAAGGGAAGGTGTGAAGGAAAATATTCAATCTATAATTGGCACATTATTTGAAAATTTGACCAAGATAAAGGGACCAAAGAACAATTTAGAGAAAAGGTTAAACAATTGACATCAATGGTATAGAAATTGGTAAGGCAAACTCAATCTTACTCTCTAATTGTTTATCAAATATTAGACACTAAAACATTTAATATAGCAAAATAAATTGGTCACATGGGCAAGGCAACAAAAAAATAATGTAGCAAAGTGTTACTACCATTCATATGGTGATGACCATGTATTCTGAGATCTAGTTAGAATATGATCAAGCAACTAAAGATGAAGACAAGTATGTGAATGTATTGCTTCCTTAGTTGGAATATGTTTCCTTTACTTATCCAGATGACCTCATTCAAAAAAAAGGTTATTCAAATAGAATAAGTTTTATACCTCACTAAATTTCTAGAGGTTGCTAAGTTCAAGATTTGTATTGTCTAGGAAATTATTAAAAATTAATGACTCTAAGTCAATAGGAGGTGATGATCTCCTTGAAATAATGAGAAGAGTAGGGAAAATAAATTGCACATTCATTGATGATAATGGGAAAGTGGTTTTTGAGAAGATCATCATCAATCAATTCAAAAATAATATTGAAGAGATATTAACTCCCAAATATGCGTTTAATTATAGTCCAATTATAATGTTTATCAAATATCAGAATAGTTTGGATAATCTCAATGCAATTATATAGAGACTTCAATGAACATCTTAGAAGATGGTAGACCTACATTATGATTCAAATATAACATTCACATATTAAGATGGTCCACATGAAGACAAAGTAATATAAATCTTATAAAAATTTGATGAATACCAAGAGAAGTAACTACCATATAAAGATAAGATCTAGATCATCATTAGTGAAGAAGAAAAAGAATGGTTCTTCATCAAATTTTGACTAGTTTCCTATTTGAAACTTTATGAGTCATTCTTGTAATTTTTAATTGCATGTTTTGTAATAGTAATTTTAATAATGTATGTTAGGAAAATAAAATAGATTTATTTTTCAAGTTTTAAGTCATGTAAATTTTCCAAAACATTTTAGAAAGTTGTGCTTTTTCAAGTCATGCAAAAACACCAATGTACTTTTTCAAGTTATGCAATTTGTCTAATATTTTTTTATAATTTTTTAAGATGTGCAAATTTTAAATTAAACTTTTTCAAGATTATAAAAGATAAAAAAATTGGTTATGTATTATAATCATCCAGTTCAATATATAAATACAATTTTTGGGCTCATTTGTTAAGGTTCTAGATAGTTACACTTTTCTATAAAAAATAGAAAAAGAGGAGATTATATCTATAGCTCGATAAGAATCAATATAATTGGAAATTTTTCAAACTTTGTGTTCAAAATCTCTACATGTAAAATGTATATGTCTACATGCATATATATATATATTTCTTTTCTTTTTAAATGTTGTTGATATTATGGTTAATTATTTAAAAACATAGGGATTTTACTTTAGAATTTATTCTTTGAATCTACATTCTTAATTACTAAAAATAGTGAAACATTAATGGGGTGAAAAAAGTAATTTTACATTTTTTTACAAGGAAATATAATAGAGTTTTCATATTCTTGTTATCAATGGTAGATAATTATTTTGGTGTATGTTGTATGTTCTTATAAACATGTAATTTCTTTCCTTCCCATTAAATGAAAAAAATTTCCTTCTAGTGAAGTCACCCTTCTTTTTGACATTTATAGTAAAGTCTCTGAGTTTGGTCCACCTATTTTTTTATTCTTATACCTTTCTATGCATATTTGTTTATTTTTTCACTCTTCCTTCATAATCTCTTTCTACCATATTTTCCTACTTTATGGTTATAAGTACTACCCCACTACAAACCATTTATATTGTGAATAGTTTATTTTACTACATTTTTAGTTTTAAATAAAGCTATCCTTCCTTATAATAGAAGAGGGATTATGTCCCATGACTGTTGATGTTAAATCATCATTTGTCCCCTTGATAATTTTTCAAACAAACATTTTTTGTCACCCATTATGGGGCATGTTTCTATAACTCTCATGTAACCCACATTCTAATATTTTGGTCCATATGACTTTATCATGAACTCAAGGACCACTCTATCAACCTGACCTATATTTGGAATAGTCTACATGATTAAATATTATTTCACATATTAGATAACTTGCATGGGATTATGATGAAGTGTTTGTGTCTCAATTTCAAATTATCCTAGTAATATTCAACCAATAATTAGATCATGTAGAAAGAATATAAAGAATCATTACATGTTGAGAGGCCTGTAAAGCTCATCAAGAAATTCAAAATTTGTAAACTTCATTTATGACCATTTTAGCTATTCATAATCCTGATCATCAACTTGGTTTAGATTGGATAGAAGCTACAGAGGAATATTTGGCTTCAAATTTTCATTAATTTTCTTGGAAAAATAGAATAAGTCTTATTCATTTTTAGACTATTACTAGAGAAATATTAGAAGAATAATATTGTGCACCATTAGTCAAAGAATTTCTAAAATTATTTCAATGAGACAAGCAAGAAGATAAATTTGAAGAGAAACTCATATAGTAACTCAAAGAATATTTGTAGTAATAAATCCATCTAATGACCATCTAGGTACTCCAAGTATAAGTACTTCAATATAATCTTGATTGGTTAAGTGAAACATAAGAAGATATCTCATCAGATTTGAGATTATTTGCATGGGATAATAGAAGTATTTCAATGTAGTTTTGAAGAGTTTTTGAAATATTAGAAGATCGTGTTACTTTAGCACAAAGAGATGAAGTAATAGTTGCACAAAGGGCATGACAAAGAATACCATCTCAAATATTTATTCAAATTAAACCTACACCTCAACAATATGACTATTTCTCTCAAACTAGCAGAAAATTACTCATTAGAGCTAATAAATCAGAGGTTGATGTTGATTTTTTTATCAGTTACAAGAAGCTTTTGATTTCAAGTTAAATTATAAATATAATATTAAACTCAATAAAAAATTCGCTCTTCCTATAACTCATAAGAAAGGTAAATATTCATAATGAGTAACAATCATAATTTAAGACCTTATCTTATCAATTTCTTTATCCCATTACAAGAAGCCTTTCTAGCCATGGCTCAACCATAGGGTAATGTAATTGGTCCATTAGCTTTGGGGTATGTTACATGAACTTCTAAGAGGTTCTTGAAATAATTTTCCAAAATTATCGAGTGATGGTAAGTAGCATCCATATGAACATATTTCTAATTTTTTGTAGCATGTGGAATTTTAGGAATTCAACATGAAGATATCACAATAAGATTATTCATTTTAACTCTCCATAATAGAGCAATAAGTTGGTTTTATCATATTTTTCTTGGAACCATTAACAATTGGAATGATATGAAAACTAAGCTCAAAAATAGATTCAAAATCATATAAGACACACATATGTTATTATCTTAACTCACTTAGATGAAGAAAAAATATTATGAACCCATGAGAGATTTTGTAGCTAAATTCAACAAGCTACTTCATAAAATACTAGTAACTGTTAAACCAATATATAAAATTAAAAAATTCTTCTTTATCAATTATCAAAAGTGAGTTATTATTTGAGAAGAACCAGAGTAGTTGATATAAATGCATCTCATACATTATCATTTATAATTAAATATGATATGATAATGGTTGATAAACTAAAAAAGGAACCATCAAAAGGTGAGGCACAAAGTTTAGGTCAGTCTTCTATTAAACATTTTTTTCAAAAAATGTCTAATGATATAAAAAAAAATTAGAAATAAAATAATTTATAAAACCATCACTTCTCTTTATAATATATTCCCAAAATAAACTATGTACCTTTTCAATGGAATCATCCTCAATTTCAAGCTCCTCAGTAGAAGCTTTCACTAGAAGATCCTCCTCATCCAAACACAAATTCTCTAGTAAATATTGTTTTGGAAATAAAAGAAATATTTA
This sequence comes from Torreya grandis, assembly GCA_037957365.1. NCBI lineage: Eukaryota > Viridiplantae > Streptophyta > Pinopsida > Cupressales > Taxaceae > Torreya > Torreya grandis. The sequence goes on from JARHVA010000896.1 coordinate 438,295, forward strand.
GATATGAAGAGATTGAAGAATAAAATGAATTAAAAAATCCAAATCTTCAAGAATGTGAAATTGAGGAACGTGATGGCAACTCCACAAATACATTCCTCAAATACAATTCAGATGAAGATGATTATGAGGAAAATGTTGGATACATGAACAATAAGTCATTTATAGTCTTCATAAGAGCTCAGAATAAGAAAAAAGTAGCAAAGTGATGGATAAGAATAATATACAAAAGTCATTCTTACATGAGGAAAATTACATGATGTTCAAATGAAAGGAAAATAATCAATGACTAAAACAGGTGAGTCCTTTCAAACTACCTCCATTAGTTATTCAAAGGGTAATCCTCTTATCAATAGTAATTCTAATTCATATAAACCTATAAAATGCTCTTATTTTACTATCTTACATGCCTTTGATGTAATTAAACATGTTAATAAAACTAAAATTCAAATATCATAGGTTAAATATTTGAAAACATATCTAAATCAACTAGACATGCTAGTAGAATTCATTAAAGGCAAAAATCACAATCAAAATAATACCAATGTCAAAACAATATTTTCCACCCACCTTTTAATCTAGTGAACTTCATGGTTGAAATAACTTCCAAGTATAATAAGGTTAATCTTTTTAACATTTCATTATTCCTTAAGGGGTGTAATATTAGTAATTACATAATTGATATAGGAGCCTTAGATAATGTCATGTCCACAAAATTTCCCATGTCCTTGGCCTAACTTGTATAAAAACCTTTATTCATTTTTACTTGATAGAAGCAAAGCAAGTTCCACTCTTGGCCAAAACAAATATGATAAAGTTGTCCTAGCATTTTTTCCTCAAAAAATAATCAAAATAAATATTCTAGTAGCCAATATCCTATCTACCTATGGTATTCTTTTAGGGAAAAACTTCTGTAAGGAACTCAGTAGAAAAATTTAGTTAGACTTGTCACATGTAATGATCCTAGTCATAGGAGCAAAACAACACCTTGAACCAGAATTGAAAATAAGGTACACTATGAGAAAAGTGGATGATCCCAAGGTAGATAGATATATTATATGAATATGTAGGTATAAGAAATTATTTTTTGATGTTAAAAAATCTAGATATTCTATAAATTATGGAAATCAATCCTAATGAAGTATAGATGTTAGAATTTGATGGTAGTTGCTCTTAAATAGGATCTAATGTAAGAATTATTGTGATATCCCTGAATAATGAAATATTTCCTCTCATACATGTTTAAATTTGAGTGTACTAAAAAAACCAAAGAATATGAGTCATTTTTACTTGGGTTATAGGTTACAAAAGAGATGGAAATTAAAAATTTATATGTATCAAGTGATGTGGAATTGGTTATAAATCATATCAAAGGCTAGTATTAGGTGAAGAATGACTTCTTGAGGAACTACAGGAATAAATTCTAGGATAATATAGAAAAAATTTATGCATTCTCTATTCATGTTATCTCAAGAGAAAATAACTCCATAGAACACACTTGTAGTACTGGATTCATTGTTGATTCCATATTCATAAGTTGATATAGATAAATACACAGTTGAATTGTTGTATCGACCTAATATACTAGATAATTCATAGAACTAGTATGTATTCAATGATGATCAACAAATCATTTCCTTTCTTGAAAAATTTTATCTGTTCAAAAATATATTTTTTGAAGGTAGTGATTCATCATATATATAACCCTCATTATAGACTTAAAATAAAGGCATTGATAAAGAACAAGAAAAAGAAGAAATAATCAAACTGAAAGGGAATAATATTCCTAAAGGCCTAGTTTCATTAGAATAATTTTTTAACAAACATGATAGGTTCATAAAAAAGAATATTTAAAAAGATTCCCTTGATTTAGTAGACTATGAGAAAGTGAACATTGGATCTAAATAACAACCCAAATTGGTTAACATTGGGGAATTTTTTTCCCCTGAAGAAAATTAAAAAAATTAGCTTGCTTAAAATATATATAGACATTATTGCAGATTCATATGAATATATAGAGTCTTTTTTGTCTAAAATAAATGCAACACATAGTTCCTCTAAGACTTAATGTTAAGTCATTCACATAAAAATAAATATGATATAATACAAACATTATAGGAATAATTTTTTTAAAAATTGAAAAAATATTGATTGCACAAATTATTTTCCCTATTCATCATTCAACTTGGATTACCAATATAGTACCGATTCATAAAAAGAATGAAGAAATTATAATTTTGGTCGATTTTAGGAATTTGAATCAAACATCCCTCAAAAATAATTATTCATTGCCCATCATGGATCAATTTATTCAAGTAGTCATAGGTTCTAAAATTTTATCAATGTTGGATGGTTTCTTACATTATAATTAGATTGAGGTTGATAAAGAAGATCAACATATAAAAACTTTCACAACCCCATGGGTCACTTTTTCATATCAATGAATGTCATTTATATTTAATAATATGGGAGATACATTCTAGATGTCTATGGATTTTTCATTAAAATATTTAAAGAATAAAATAATTATGATATACTTAGATGACCTAACATTGTTTTCAAAAAAGAATGAAGATCATTATGAACACCTTGAGAAGGCATTTGAAAAGTGTCAAATGCATGGTATTTCTCTCAACCCTAAAATTTTTATTTTTGGGGTGACTAAAGAAAAACTAATTGGGCACATTATTTCCATATAAGTAATCAATATTGACTTAGAATGAGTTGAAGTGATTCAAAAATTGTCTTTACTAACTAGCAAACAAAGTGTACATTCATTGTTTATAAAAGTGAATTTTCTAAGGATATTTGTTCCTAATTTTGTAGAGATTACCATGAATATTGTTGAGATGATGAAAGTAAAACCCTAATTCAAAGGGAATAATTATGGAAAAGAAGCATTCCTATAAAATAAAATTTATTGCTTGTGCACCAACTCTAGTTTATCTTAACTTCAAAAAAGAATTCAGAATTTATTGTTATGCCTTAGAATATTCTCTTTCAACCATATTGGTTCAAAATAATGGTGAAGGTTTGAATCTCCCATTGATTTCATGAGTTTTATTCTTAATTATTATGAAATAAAATATTATAGAAGAGAAGCATGCATACACGGCTGTGAAATCTATCAAGCAATTAAGGTACTATATTTTTCATTCACATTTTATTATAATGGTGCCTTATATAGTAGTGAAATGTATTTTGACTCAATAGGAGTTAGGGTCTAAGAGAGATATCTAGATAACCAAATTTTAGGAATAGGATCTTTAAATAAAAACCACAAAATTGGTTCAATAAAAAGGATTGTGTCATCTCATATTAAAAAAAACAAATTCTTAGTCAATCTCTTTAATAGATTATGATGATAAAATAAATAAGATCTCCCTTTTGTAATTTTTATAGATTTTACTAATGAGTGGTTTATATATATATATATATATATATATATATATATCACTTTATTTCCAACATATGAATAATTTCCATATCATTTGAATACCAAGCAAGATTCTATTGATGAGTGGTTTGTTGAAATCTAGAAAGTACATGATGTAGGATGGTATATTATTCAAAAATAGAATTGATGGTTTTTTCTTGAGATGTGTTGACAAGGAACAATAGAAGAAGCTCCTAAAATCCTTTCATGATCAAGCTTTTGGTGGACACTTTTTAGTTATACTAATATCTTACAAGATTATAAGAGCTCACTATTATTGTCCTACATTATTCAAAGACTCATATGAGTGGGTAAGGAAATGTAAGGTTATCAACAGTTTGTTGGATGACTAAAACTTATGTTATTTCCTTTCAAATCACTGGTGATGGAAGAACATTTCCAATAATGGGGATTAGATTTTATATTAATTGTGAATCCTCATTCAAGTATAGGACACACAAATGTTCTCATTGCTAAAAATTATTTCACCAAATGGGTAGAATCCATCCTAATCAAACAGATAATTTTAGAATTTGTTTTTAATTTCATTAAGGAAAACATCTTGGTGAGATATGGTATTCCATAAAATATCATAATGGATAATGCCTCAAATTTTTCTTCTTCATATTTTATGAGATTATACTATAGCTATGCCATCTCATTGTCCCACTCTTTAGACTATTTTCCATAGGGAAAAGGCCAAGCTAAGTCAAGTAATAAGAACCTAGTCACCATCATTCATAAGTTGATTGATAAGAATTAAAGGAAATGACATAAGAAGTTATATGATGCATTATGGTCAAATCATATAACACTGAAGAAAGCTATTGGTATGTATCCATTTTAGTTTCTCTATGGGATTAATGCAATAATTATAATAACACTTAAATTACCTACACTATATTTGGCCAAAGATATTTAAAATCATAACTTTAAAATCTCACTAGATAAGAGAATTTTATATCGAAGCAATATTTAAGAAGATAAAACACAATTTATTGGTAGAATTATTAAGCATCAAGCTCAAGTCAAAGTTCTTTTTAACAAACAAGAAAAGAAAATAGATTTTTAGGTGGGAGATATTGTTCTTCTATGGGATAATCACAAATAATTAAAGGGAAGCCATATTTAAATCTTTATGGATGTTCCCCTTCAAAATCAATCACTTTTGTGCAGATACCTTCTACCTAGATTATAGTGATGTCTTACATTTTACATTACCCTACATCGATAAATATCTCAAACATTACTTCAAGTGAAATCAGGTTAAGTATGTATATAAAAATTTTGGTTGTGTTTCCCTTCCATCATTCTTTTGGCTTATGTTTGGTTGTGTCATTTTATTTTGTGTTGTTCCCATTGTTAGTTGGTCCTTTTACCTCTATAGTATATTGCTTTATCCTAAGTCTACCCTTTTGTAAAAATTAAAATGAATCCATAACCAAATGTAAATACACTATTATATGAAACTAGAGTCTATATTTATTCTCTCATCCCTTGTATTTTGAGGTCCCTAGTTAGATCTAGTTATTGTACTAGTTTTTTAATAAAGGTCAAAAAATTAAAATGCTAGGTATTTTAACCACAAATGTTGAAATAAGTCAAAACAAGTCAAAAATTAGTCAAATTCATTTTTTTCCATGTTAAATATCCTATTTCTAGATAAGTTTATTTCTACAAAGTTAATTTGGTCAAAATTGGGGAAAAATGCAAAAAAATAGTTGTCTTTAATCTCTTTAGAAGTAGTACACCTGCTAAACAAAGCTCATATTTTTTATTATTTCCTGGTAGATCACCAAAACTTGATGTGTGTCTAGACACACATTAGAACCCAATGTATTCTTAGGCACATGTCATAATCTTACCCATTGTAAATCAACCCCATAAACCCTAATTTGCATATCCTAATACCTCTACAAGAACACCAATTAGATATTGATCTTGTCTAAAGCACATAAAAACCTTGATAACTTAATTTTCATGATTATAAATCATGCTTACTTGATTATCATACTCTCATTCCTCTGACACTAGTTTATGAACCCCAAAAAGTGTGTTATTACTATGATTATTACCTTTATATGCATAGGTTTTTCATACTCTACTTTAAATTTATCCATTTCTTCAAGTTTTTTCATAATCTTATCATCACTCCCTACATTATCCATCCCTCTTTACTCCCTCTTTAAAAAAATTCTTTCCTGTGATCATTGGCATTGCAGTGTTCTTATTTTGGCTTATTACTAGTAACAAGGATCTAGGGTTTATATTCTTTGACTCAGTATAAAGATACACATAATTATTCTTAATAATTTTTATCAAGTTGATTTAGGTTCTCTAATATTCTTCATCATTGATCACTCAAGATTGATACTACTCATAAACCTTCCAAACTTAGAGTTTCTCCAAATAACATAGAAGAATTTAGATTCCCTTAATATATTTATCAGGATTTATCATTAGTTCATAAAACTCTCAGACCTTGAATTAGTTTTGAAATTTTTCTTCCCCCATCATTTTAATCCAATCTTAGTATGTGAATTTGTCCAACTCCAACCCTTGTTTAAACCTTTTTCATACTTTACCATTATTTGAAACATTATTAGACTCTTATATATTTCTTGACAACTTCTCAAACTCTAACCCTAATTAGGACATAGGTAGACTCTATAATATACTTAAACACATACCAAATACCATCCATTTATTATAAAAATCTATGGACTCACCTTTTGCATAAACACACTTCAGACTCCATCCTCTATCTAGTCACACTTTAGAGTCTTTTAATTATTTAAGCATACCTAATTTCCCACTCTCTTCACATGATCAAATCATTATCTAATTCCTCTCATAATAATTTTGTGATCATCATATTTTAAAATTTTGGACTCCAATTAAAGATATTTTAAATAAATACATCCCAAAGAATACTCTTCCCAAAAAGGGTCCCCAACCAAAAGAAGACAAAGACATGAAATATCATTTCAAGGAGTTATTCCACCCTTATACCTAGATTCAAATTTTGAGGAAGTAAAAGATACTTATCTAGGTCACATCGACATGGAATATTTCTATAATATACTAATTAGGGACCATAAGTCAAATTATGGTCACAAAACATCCATGACATTGGACTAGCTCAAACAGCTACCTTCCCAATCTCAATGTAGTGTCTAGAACTAATATTAATAATGGATAAGAATTATGATACAGAGAAGAGAGATCAAAAATAAAAAATGATAATATATCTTGTGCTTAGGACTAGAACATATTGATCAATTTTTTAATATTCTTTATAGGCTAACATTTATTAATCTAACCCCAATGTTTGCTCAATAATTTTAGGATTCCAATACTATTTTATGTTCTAAGTGGGTTAAAAAATAATGGTTAAAAAAACCTAAGAATATGTAAATAATACTTCCTAATAATATTTCAAGGTTTGATTTCCTGAATGAATTTAATGATATTATCACATTCTTGCATAGAGTAGTGGGGAGCCTAGTTATAATAAATTTTTAAACATGGATGTATAGATACATATGGGTCATTTATAAAAATAAGTATTACATCAATTGGGTATAATTGATTAGTGATTATATTCATAAATAAATAATATACAACACCACTTATGAATCCTATGTGACCTATTATCTCATCTATGATGTCACTAGGACAAGATTCTATAATGACTTAAATACATAAGATGACATGCAAACTACAAAGATATACGATTTATATCCTCAACTAGCATGTTAAGTTGTAGTAAGGCCATAAATTCTAGATAATGAAACCAGTTGGAAAGTGATTGATAATGACAATAAAATTATCAATTTTCTTTAAGAAGAGGTAGAATTATCTACTAAAAAATTGTCTAATTTATAATAATGTTATGGATATTAGATCATCTAGATAAATAAAAACATGTTTCCAAAGGGTTTGGTCACCTTAGAGAGTATATTTAATATTGATGATTAGCTTAAGGATGAAATGAGGAACATGACTATCAAATAAGAATATTTTGAAAAAGTAGCCATATCAAATGATAAATTATTTAAGGTTGGAAAGTTATTTAACTATTATGAAAGATAAGTCTTTATTGAACTTTGTATAGATTATGATGATGTATTTGGATGTGGATATGAAGATCTTAGAGGTTTTGACCCAAATTTAGCCCAACATACCATTGAGTTAGATCCTAAAGAAAATCCCATTAGACAAAATCAAAGGTAAGTAAATTAAAATATTTAACCCTTGATAAAAAAATTAATTATCCAAGCTCTTACAAGCAAACATTATTTTCCAAATCAAACATTCCTCTTGGGTGGCTAATCTAGTTCCAAATGGCAAGAAGAATGGGTAAATCATATTATGCATAGACTTTAGAGACATGAATAGATCATCCCACAAATACCACTACCCTCTCCCATAAAAATAATAGATACTTCAAACATTGGTTGGAGCTAAAAGGTTTTCTCTTTTAGATGGCTATTCAAGGTACAACCAAATCCTTGTTCAAGAATCAGCCCAATTCTAAAAATCCCTTACTACCAAATTAGGAACATAAGCTTATATTAAGATGCCCTTTGGGTTGAAAAATGTTGGTGAAACTTTCCAAAGGGAAATGGATATGGCCTTCAAAGGACTCATTAATGACATTATCTTGGTCCATTTGGAGGACATAACTATTTTTTCAAATCATGAAAGTGAACATTTGAGTCATTTAAACAAAGTCTTATATAAGTGTAGGTAATTTGGTGTCTTTAAATCCAAATAAATGTGTGTTTGTTTTTCATCAAGATAAATTTTGGAGACATAGTCTCAAATAATGGTCTTTCCATTGATCCAGAGAGAGTGAATACCATTTTATCTCTTTCTTTCCCAAGCCATAATAAAGATATTCAAATCTTCTTAGGAAGAATAAAATTTGTGAGGAGATTCATATCAAAATTTTACACCTTGGTCAAGCCTCTTACCTCCATGATAAAAAATAATATTCTTTTCAGTTGGTCAAAGGAAGGTAAGGATAGTTTTGAAAGTATCAAGCAAGATATTTCTCAAGCTCCTACTCTTTTGAATCCTAATTATGACAAAGGATTAATTATTTATGCCTTTGGAGGAAGTGAGAGCATTTAATATATCCAAACTCAAAAAAATGGTGATCAAACAGAGCAACCAATACCCTTTTTCAATTAATTACTAAAGGATTATGAACTAAGATATAGTTTTATTAACAAACAAGTCTTTGTTATTGTAATATCTCTTAATAAATTTAGGCACATACTTTCTAATAATAATATTCAACTAATGATGCCTCATCCAAGTGTGAAAGAGTTACTTTTGAGTAAATAGTTAAAGAGAAGATAGTTGGATGAAGTACCAAGGTTATGGAGTATGAAGTTCATATCAAGATAACTAAGCTTATGAGGGGTAAAAGATATCATGAGTAACTTGCATCAGACTTGGAGGTCGATAAGAATAAGATATATATGCTACATGAATACTAATAAACTTCTCTTCATCCTCCAACTAGTTATACCCAAGATATGATTGATTTGTTACAAACATGTAAGTATCCTCAAGGCTTTGATAAGGAAAAGAGGAGGTATTTTAGGTTGTGATCCATTCCCTTTATCTTTGTTGATGTATTTTTCTTTATAAAGGACATGAATAGAGCTATATTAAGGTGTATTGATCATACCCAAGTTTTTAGAGTTACTTAAGAGTTACATGATGGCCTATCATGAGTTAATTTATCACCAAAGATTATTGTTGCTAATATCATGAGATATAGTTATTACTACCCTAGTTTTTTAGAGATGCTCATAAATGGGTGAGAAACTACAAGAATTATGCCTAATTTATAGGATAAATGGGTGAGAAACTACAAGAAGTATGCCTAATTTAAGGGAATTTTTTTAGATTCCCTTCCCCTTCACCCTATTCAAATAGATCATCACTTTATTCAGTGGTGTTTATATGTCATTAGTATGATAAACACACCATATAGTGTTTGTCATACATGGGTTTTAAAAACCATTAATAACTTCATTAGATGAGCTAAAATAGATGCATTGAAGGAGGCTAATGAGGCTTCCATATTATATTTACTTGAAGTGATAGTTACAAAATTTGGTTTCCCATTTATTATTATCTATAACAATGCTAAAACATTTTTAGGCACTAAAAATAATGAATGGATAGTTAAGCATCAGATCTATCTTAAAATCTCTTCAAACTATTACCCTCAAGGAATTTTTTTAGGTGGGTCTAAAAATAAGAACTTGAGTAAAGACTATCAAGAGGACAATGATGGATAACTAGAGAACCCAACATAAAAATATTAAAATATCCCTTTGGGTTAAAAGAATCACACCTAAGAGAGAAATTAGGAACTCTCCCTTCATGTTGGTGTATGGGAGAGAGGAAAAACTTCCCTTGTCATTGGATTTACCTTCTCCTTAGCTTGTACAACAACTGGAAATGTTAAACAATGATGCAATGACATTCATATTGATTGGGTTTATGGATTTGGATTAGGTAAGGAATAAATTAATACATTCTCTTAAGGTTCACCAATATTAGGTAAGGTGGACTTTTGATAAGAAATTTGATGTTATAACCTTCAAGGAAGGAGATTTGGTTTTGAAGTGGGATGAAATCAGAGCTAAAGCTGGGAAACATACAAAATTTGTGCCATTTAAAATGGCTCACATATTATCACTAACTAAAAGTAATCAAATGCTTTCCATCTCTTAAGTTTTAATGGAGAAGCACTACCTATCCTAGTTAATGGGATACACCTCAAACCCTACTTTTGAGGTCATTCACATAATAGTGTAGTTATTTTCCATTCCTCTAAGTGTTGTTACACATTGTTTTCTATTTTTTATTTCATATTATATGTTTTGATTCTTATTCAGATTGTATAAAGGCTAGTAAATCATGTTTCAATCATGGTTTTACTTTTAAATTGTGCTTTTTCAAGGCTTTTAGTAACTCCTATGACTAATTGAATTATATAAGGCTATTGTATCCTTGCTTAGAAGGCAAATAGCTCATGGAGGTTACAAAAATGTTAAATTTTTAATTCCCTTGATCTTTGCATCACTTCACATGATAAAAACATGTTCTTAGGCAAAGACCATCTGAGTAAGAGATAGTAGCACAAAGATGTGGGTTACCTAAGACCAAAATTAGGTATTTAATGAACTAGCCAGGGTTTTCCAAATATTTTGCATGTTTCATTAAGGCATAATAATCATTTTGAGGTTATGAGGTCATATTACCCTTGCCAAGGCCTATTTGATTACTAAATTCATTAAAGGTGTTTATTAATGCAACAAAATATCAAAAAGGTCTTAGACCATTTCACTAGGTCATTAAAAGGTGTGAAACATTCTAAAAGGGGTACAAAGGTCCTCCAAAAGGTTTAAAAATCCTTCATATACACTTGAAGTCTATACATATTGATCAATAACATCTTTGACATTTTTTTCCCTCCTATCTTACCTCCTTATTGACTCATTCAAACTTCCAAGTGGGAAAACTTAGTCAAGATCATGATTAGGTCTATTTCACCTTTCCAAACTCTCATTCAAGAAAATCTAAGTAATTTTCATTTTTTTCAAGGTGTTTCAATGCATGTTTTAGGAAGGTTTCTAAATATTTTACTCTCTCTTTCATCTAAAAGTTTCATATGCTTCATATAAGTCTCCAAAAATGGATACAAGTTCATGGATCTATAAAAGAAGGCATAGTAATGGTTCTTGACTAGTCAAGTTTCCATGCAAAAGTTTCAAGTGAGTTTATAACACATACATCATGAGAACAACAAGTTAAATAAGATATAACAAGTTTCAAGGTTTTCATGAGGTTTTCAATGTCTATAAGCATGTTTTCAAGGTTTTTCTACAAATTTTAGACCTCAAAACAAAGTTCTCATGAGATAAAAGCATGATTTCATGTCTGTAGGAGGTATGTAAGATCTTATAAGTGATATTGAGTAAGAAACACAAGGTTTCCAAGGTTTTTAGGGTGAAAATAGAGTTTTAATCATGTTTTCAAGGTTATTATGATCTTTTAATGCCAAAATAGAGTTATTAGGAGCTAAAAACCATGACTATCAATATGTAAGAAGTCTAAAGAGCCCTGTAAGATATCTTGAGCAAGAAACAAGGGTTAAGGATGATAAATATAATCCAATAATTATCACAATAGATTTTAAAACCTTTAGGTTCTATATCATGAAGGAAATAAACCCTACAAGCTATTTAATGAACAAAAAACTACAAAAATGAATATTTCAGGCTTGTAAGTAGTTTACATATCCGTGACAATGATCTTGGATAGAAATCAGAGATTTTAGAAAGTTAAAAAAGATCCTAAATACCATTAATAAGGTTTTAGTCCTTCAATTAAATAATATGAGGTCTACAAAGTCTTTTAAGCTATATAACAAGCTAAAAATGAAGGTTGTAGGCATATAGGTGGTCTTGAGGGTCTTATTAAAAGTCTATAATAAGAAAACAAAGGTTGGGAAGGCTAGTCAAGATCAAAAGAGAAAGAATCATGAGTTTTGGTATTCAATAAAGGTAATATAAAAGTTGTAGGCCAAAACACTATGTTTCAAGGGTTTATAACTAAAACCAATCAATGTATAATCACATTATTTCTTATACATGGTACTTGAAACATTTTGGAGGGGTCTTGTTACGTATTAACACACCTCATGGTGATATCTAGACTTTTAAAAAATAATAATAATAACGTGGATATTCTAAAAACCTTTCAAATTCTAAACTCAATCTAAAATACTATTAAAACCCTAAACCCATGATGATATGTTTTGACTATGTGAACACCTGAATAAACATAGAATGAAGTTTCAAACCTTATGAAATCATAAATAAAGATTTTAATCAATTTTTTGGGTATGAAATTCAAATATCTTAGCAAGAAACATGAGGTTTCAAGTGTTTGAGGTTAAAAATAGAGGATTAAAGCATCATCTAGGAACATCATATGTAGCATTGTTTCCAAAGTTTCATGATGATTATAATGCCAAGATAAGGTTTTATGATCTCAAAACCTAGCTAATAAGTATACAATAGAGTTATTTCAAATGTTTCTTAATGATGCAATGAATAAATAAGGATTCTAGAGCATGATATAAGCACACCAACAAGTCTATAGATAGAGATTTCAATATTTACATTATCTAAGACCTAGATAACATGTTTTTAGAATAGTTTTCAAGGTTTCCATGATTATTATAATGTTAAGATAGGGTTTGTAATATTTAGAGAATATTTTAGATCTTATATAGACTCATTTCCTAAGACATGCTTGAGAGAGCCTCATAGGCCTTATAAGGATGGACTTGAAGCTATAAATGGTTAATAATAATGCAAGGTCATGTCAAGTATCTAAATCAAGTTTGTAATCCTATAAGATCAAGGATAAGATATTGCAAGTTTGTAAGGTAGAAAACAAGGGGTTTAAACATGTTCTCAATCATGCATATAGAGTAAGGGGTAAAATGTTGGATCTATTTAAAAATAATAATAAAACCATCTTCTACAATCATTTTTTGAGATGCTAAAATGGAAAATGTGGGTTATGAGGTATTATATAAATTACTCATATGAAACATGTTTTCAACCCAATCTTGACCAATAACACTATTGGAAACACCTTTATAGTGGTAGAAGCTAAGCATTTAAGGATTACAACTATGTAATATATGTTTTTTGAGCCTCTTCAAGCATCTACAATACATTAAATAGCCTAAAATGTTTCAAAAGACAGATAAAATATCTTCAAACTAATGATGATTCAAGTTGTTTGAGAGGGCCAATAAATATAGAAACTAGTTGGAAACATGTTATTAAAAGAAGTGTAACATCCTCAAGGTGATTTTCATTCATGAGAAACATTTTCAAAGGCTCTAAATGGATGATTAAATTTAGTTTAAAACCTATTTTTGTGTAGGAGACTTAGCAAAGAATATATGCAATGAGAATAAGTCAAGACTAACTACTTTCCATCCAACATCACATGTTCAAGAGAAAGGTGGAAAGTTTATAGATTTTTTATGAGTTTATAGATAAAGAATACTAAGTCATCATAAAAGGAGCATCAAAGGTAACTTTTATAACATGCAAATGGAGTTAAAATAGTATGGTGTATCCTCCACTGTGCAAAGAAACTAAACATGTATACATGGATTAATTTCAAGACATTGAAGAAGCTTAATGTATTCAACTTCTTGGTCTCCTTTCCTTATGCATGAATATATTAATGGAGGTATTTAAGTAAGTTATGGTATCTTATTCTCTCACTCACTTGTATTCTCTAAATATTATTGTAAAATGATTTGAAACTTGACCTAATTTTTGGTAATAAAACCCTACTCTTTTAAGTATTATATACAAGATTTAACCTTATCATCAATAAAGAACTAATATTGCCTTTATTAAAGTTTCCTATATATTATATATAATTTTTAGGTTGTTTATCTTTACTTTTGAAAAATAATGGTTTCCCTTGTAATGTTGTCCAATCCTTTTTACCTTTATGTATAATTATATCACTTTATTTTATAGGTTGTATGTTGTGTATAATCAAATTTATGCATAATTAGCTATGAATTACCACCATTTGATCATTTCAAGGTGAATTGTGGTCCTTCTTAATGTTGTGTTATAATTTTTACCTTCATGCAAAGAACTTATGTGAGATTTATGTGAGTTAAAGATTAAGTGGATAAGTTATTTATTCTTAAGACTATTTTGTGTTGATTGAAATAATTTGAGGAGTTTTCTAAACATTAGTGCATCATCACTTTGAATTTTCAGTTTAGTTATATCCCTTTTCATAATTAAATATTTAGTTAAGGCTATAAATAGTCCCTATTAATTACTTTTTTAATCCTACAAAATTATTATACATTAGGTGCATGAAATTTAGGTAAGTGCTAGCCTTCTCTTGAGGTTCACCCAAGGATCCATTATCCCACAACTTAGGGATGTTCCCATTATTTAAATGATTCAACTTACTTATCAAATAGGTGTAATATTTAGGTGAAAACACTAGTATATGTATGAATGATTTAATTTCACAAGCTAATGTGAAACTTAATAAATTATTGGATCCATTCCTATAACATGTATCACAAGTGACTAAGACTAATCCTAAGGTATATATGACTTAAAAAGCACATCTTCCATAAAATTTACATAATAATGGAACTAAGGAGGATCATCCTATATATGGTCTTACTGGTATACTTAAAATCACACATGTACAATGACTCTCTACACTATGACCTTGAATATGTGTAATAACCAATTACAGTGGTGGTGGGGGAGGAGGAGAAGATACCATTGACTATAGAGGGTATTCATATTAAATGCTTGAAGTATTAACCATTTTATTATAGTGTATACATTTGATACATCTATGTATTATTGATGACATTATGTAGAGATTTTATATCTAAGGGAGTCTTAATGGCATGTCAAATACCCATATGTTTTTTAAGGCTAGAAATGGAGTACCCACTATTTTTGAACTAACCTATAAAAGTAACACTATATTTCCAATACTATTATTTATATGTCCATAAAATGATTCTATTTTTATTTATCTTATAAATCATACTCTATATACCTTACAATATGAATAATTGTCATTGTACATGCATTTTCACTTAACCCATTATTTGTCATGAAATTGTGTATGGTTTTTTGTTGATATAAGCTCGAATAAATAGTGTATGTCTAAATCATCATCAAAAATTTACTTTTCATAAAATGTAAAAATAGGATGTGACGATGGTAAAATTCAAAATTTACTCCTTGGTGGATTTGTCAAGTGAAGCTTATTAGTTAGTTTTGATACTTCATTGATTGCTACTTTTACTTCATTTTTGCTTTTTGTTGATCTAGATTTTACCCACACTAAAGGTTCCATGGGGATTTTTCCCTCTTGTTTTAGGATTTCTAAAGGAAATCCATGACACAAGTCAAAGTTTTGTGCTCTCCTATGTATCCTATTGGGGATAATTATAAGATAAATTAGTTTTTACCACCAAAGAAATCAATCATACATCCAACTTATTGGTATATATAAATCCTTGGAATTATTTCCAAGGTAAGTGTTAATAGTGATTCCTAAATATAAGTGTGATTGGAATAAATAAATAAATAAGTAAAATGTGAGGCTAACTATGTAGAAAAGGGAATGTCTTAGATTATGTGGGGTTGTGACTACTTTCACAAGCTAACTATGGTTATAATTTTAGATCACCAATGTGTAGGTAGTTTTCTTGGATTAAACTAGACTAGACAAGGTAGAAGGTCTAAGTGACTTAGTGATGAGTATGATTCATTTAACATGCTTATTTAAGATAAATAATCATAGATTTTATTATAAAACACATCTGATTATGACTATTTCAAACAAACATAACAAGTAACAAATATTAGTAGGTTAGCAATCAACTCAACCTACATAAACTCATCATATTTCAATCAAAATCCATACCATAAATTTTAAAATTAGTAAGCATCCACCATATTATACTAATAACTATGGAATTGATTAACCAAAAATATAAAGAAACAATGAACATTTTTCTAAATTTTATAATTTCTCTAAGTTTTCCATTAAAATTCCAACCCAAATACAATATTACAAAGAGGTACTTATAAAATGATGAGATTAGGTGTGCCATCCAGAAAAATGGAATCCCAATCATAGCTATCATGGACTAGTTTGTTATTGCAACACATATGCCTAAAAGAGACAAAATCAAAGTAGAGGTATATAATAAAGACACAATATTCCCATTCATGGGACTGTTAAGATTCATGATGATTAGCAATCAGTTAAAACCAAAAATGGGGCCACCACATAAATATATTAATCCTTATTGATCTTTCAAACCCTGCACAATCATTTTGGCTTCTTAATATATCTTGTAAAGGTTGACATGTGGCTCTCCAAACAACACCACTCCATGTATCAACAACTTTATGTGGCTCTTCTATGGGAATTATAAGATATTATTAACAATTTTTAGTTTATTTATGTTCTTTATGGCCTAGTGGATACATCTATTATGGTAGGTGTGTTGTTGGTCCATTTGGTAGTTGCACCAACTCAAGGGGATGACATGGGAGGAAAGGCTCAACTAGTGAGGATTCCCCCTTCTTTCCTTTCACCTCTCCTAAAATGAATCAATATAAATAAAAACTTCCCTGAGGTGTTTATCTACCATATCATGATGTAATCGAAACTTCAGTTGGATGATGTATGTTTTTCCATACAAGGGGGTTATCTAGAGTTCTTCTCTAAGATTTATATAATAAATTTGGTCTATCTGATGTCCAAGAGAACTATATTGTTCATATTAATCAATGAATTCATTATTGGGTAGCATTTTTCTCTATTCTATTGATTTAAACAATGCATAACATATAATAAGTGAAATGATGAACATGCAATCCAAATAAAGCATGAATAATTGACTGTAATTTAGACTACTCTAAAGCTAATCTAACATAGATATAAAAAAATCAAAAGAGAGAGAGGTTAGGAAGAAATTAAATATGATCTCACTTTATAATAAATATATTTTTTCTCTATCAAATATAAAAATCCCTTAAGAAACCAATCTTTGGTTGGCTAGCATAGCACAACTAGAAGGTAGAGATGGTGCAGTAGTTTTAAGACCAAGTAGTTATGTAAAAGAGGAAATAAAAGTCACCATAGACATGTGTAGACAAAGAATATCATTCATAAATAGCTTATATATAATATAATTCATCAAAACTAAATGCAATATTTATCAATGTTCGAATGAGTTACATAAAAATTCTTCATACATTCTCAACTCATGTTAAAAAATGAAAACTAAACTAAGAAAGTAGGAAATTACAAGGGAAATAAAATGGAGAATCTTTCTATTTTATATCTAATTTTAAATGGACCAACCCTCATTATAACATAAAAATTATCCTTTATATGCCACTCAATCCATCGAGTCATAAAGATAACCACCTAATAAGTGGTTACAAATATTTACTAAGATAATTCCATTACTACTCAAATTTGAATTGGACCATGCACAATCTTGATGAAATTAGGATTGATGCCACATTAACTGATCTTCAAATTTAATCTTGGGTGGTTATAATTATTGAAGGTCCCCTTAATCTAGCTAGTTAGCTATACTCTACTTGATAATGAGCTTGCCTAATTAAGATGAACCTTTATCATTTATGCTCTAGCTCAAGCCCAATGCACACACCAAATATTTTGGTTAATGTCACTAGGATTGAGCTTATCAACTCAAGATAAAGGTCATATTTTTTAGCTTTTTGACTAAAGTTTACTTGCACTAACAATGTGGCTAATTATGAATCCTTAGTGTATGGCCTCATTTTCGCTCTAAGGAAGAAGGTGAAGACTATGAATGTCCTTAGAGATTTATAAATTATGGTCAGATAAGTTATAAACCACTACACTTGTAATGAAAATCATCTTTCTAAGTACCATAATAGAGTGTGAAACCTAATTTAAGACTTTAATGCATTCAAATCCCAAACACTACCCTGAAGAAATAATTATATATCATATGCATTAGCAATGGCCAAAATTACCTTGGAACTTATCACTAACTCTAGATTATATAAATTATCTATGGAATTGGTATATAATCCTTCCATTTTAGAAAACATCAAAAAATTCCAAGACTATTGTGATCACCAACATATCATTCACTTCATCACCAACACCTATACATTTGATCATAGATCATTGATGAGGAAAACAAGGAGTTCAAACTAGATGAAGAAGGGGTGATCAACCTGAAGACTAATAACATATCAAAAGGTATGATGTCATTGGAAAGGATATTTGACATGGACTATCAAGGTAAAAAGGATAAAACATCCCTTGCCAAAGTATTTCACCATCAACATTATAATCTAAGCAATGCAACAGAATCAAAATTTGTGCTTTTAGGCACAAATTTTACCTAGATTAAAAATAAAAGGACTATATAAGCTTTGAAATATTTTGGAGACACAATTGCATGAAGATATGGATATTTGAAAGTGTTTGACACCTCCATCTTCATTCATACTATTCCTCTAAATAATGGTGTCAAACCATTCTACCAAAGACAAAGGCTAGTTAATCCATTATTAAAATCTTTGATTTTCAAATAAGTGCACAAGCTACTTTTTACAAAGATCATCCACCCTATTAAACACTCCACCTAGGTGGCTAAATTGATTCCCATTTAGAAAAAGAATGCGGAGATTAAACTTTTCATGGACTTTATAAATCTAAATAAAGCTCCTAAAAAAGGCAACTACATGTTGCCTTCACTAGATCAAGTATTTAAAATATTAAATAGCTCTCAAATGATGTTATTTCTTGATAGATATTCAAGTTATAGTTAGGTAATGGTAAACTATGAGGATAGGATAAAGATAGAATTTACAACTAAGTGGGGTGCTTTCACATTTAAAAAGATACCATTTGGCCTAATTAATGTGGGTACCACCTTCCAGTAGGCCATGGATATTGCATTCAAGGACATCATTGGTATATGCATAGTCATATGTATGAATGACCTAATTATATTTTCCAAGAACAAAGAAGACCATGTGAAATACTTGAGGGTAGTCTTGTAGAGGTGTATGGACCATAAAATCTCCTTAAACATGAATAAATTCATATTTAGGGTCATAGTGGGGGGACACATTATATTTAAACAAGGTATCTCAATAGACATAGAAAGAGTGGATGCCATTCTAAAAAAATTGTTTCCTAGTAGTAGAAAGGAGCTGAAGTCATTCTTCAACAAAATTGACTTCATAAGGAAGTTCATCTCATATTTTGTAGAGATAGTGTCGCTACTAAAAAACATTTTAAAGAAGTATGTTAGGATTGAATGGACAACTAAAGCATAGATGAATTTATCAAAAATCAAGGGATCAAGTTTAAACACATCAGTGCTTATCAATCTTGATTACACCTAGCCCTTATACATTTATTCACTTAATTGATGTTGTCCTAACATAAATAAAATGAGTTGGGAATGAAATACCTATCTTATTTATGAGTGTACCACTCAAAAATTTTGAGATTATACACTTTACCATTAACAAGTAGGCAATTTCCTTTATCAAAGTGGTCAAAAAACTTAGATACTTCATCTTATGTATTAAGGTATTTATTGTTGTGCATGACCCAACCATTAATGTAATGTTGATGTAGAATTAATTAGGTGATCGACATGGGAATCAGATAACTATAATACAATAATTCAATATGTAAATGTATCCATTAAATATTTTTAGAGTTTAAGGGCTCAATATGACCATCGCTAAGGTGGGTCCATAGACTATCTACCATCAGTATATAATCAAATCATTACAAATGATTATTGGTATCAAGATGTGGTTTATTATTTATTAAATAATAAGTGCCTAAGCCACATAAAATTCACTTGAAGTAGATAAATATCCATGAAAATTAGTAGTTTCATGACAAATCAGTCATGATACATAGAAAAACCATGAAGGCATTTACTGAAGATGCCCAAACAAAGTTGAAGCTGTTGAAGTACTCATTGGTTTCCATTAGAATTATAGGACTAGTCATATTTTATGGAGTGCCACATCTCACCAAATACTTATAAAAATATATTATTGGCCTCATAATTTTAAGGATGCTCATGCCCATATGATAATTAACCACATTTTTCAAATAGTTGTGCATAAATAATTCACTCTAGTCATGTCACTACAGTTGGTTATTGAGTCTTGTCTATTTGCAAAGTGGGGCCTCAAATTTTTGGGGGTTATCAATGATAAATCCATAATGGGACATAAATTTATACTCACTACAACTCATTAATACATGCATTGTATTGAAGCTAAAACATTAAAAAATTATACAACTAAATTGGTGATTACCTTCCTTGAGGACCATATTGTAAATAGGTTCCGTATGTCATTCATTTTGGTATATGGCAATGACCCTACTTTCTCCTCACTAAAATTTACTAAGTGGGATATGATAGCCAAGTAATCCTTAAATTTTCATCTAATTACTACTAACAAAGTAATGGTTTAGTTTAATCTATTAATAATAATTTGTTAGATGTGATCAAAAATGTCTTGGAGAGGAATTATAAAAATTGGCACATTGTTCTAAAGTTTTCATTATGGTTTGATAAGACTAGGATCAAGTCTTCTATTGGTAATTCCATGTACCATCTGGTATATTTCCAAGACTAGGTCCTCCTTATAAACCTAAGGATCACAACCCTATTTTTCATTATAGATTACCTAAGGGCTAATAACAAGATAGAGGCTCACCTATTAGACTTAATACATCTAGAAGAAAAGAGTGATATATCCCTACTACACTTTAACATGCATCAAGGAGTTGTCAAACACTAGTTTGACAAGTGGTATAAATTAAATGACCTTTTAGATATCTAATTTAGTCCTTATTTTGGACAAGGCTTATGAGAATAAGGTTCAGCATATAATATTTGATGCCTTTGGCTAGGACCCTTCCAAATCTCTAAAATCTTGGGAAAAAATGATTTTTACCTAAGGCACCTAACTAGTGAGGATATTCAATTCCTTGTCAATGGATAATCCCTCAAGAACTAATTCCAAGCTTGAATTAGATTAGGTGATCCTATAAATAATTTATCTTTTACTTCTTTGCTTTCTCTTCCTTGTTGGTTTTACTTTTTTATTTTTGTTTTTTTGTTCTAGTTTATTTTCTTATTTGTTTTTTATTTTCCCTACTAGGCCTATTCCCATCCTATGGTTCCATTAATAAATGGCATGATGAATTATGATATTCAAGATAGTAATTAATGAAAAATATATTCTGGTGCATAGGCACCTAGAGTTTTTTAGTATAAGATTTAATCTTAAATTTAGTTCTAAAAGCTTTAGTTATATGGTTGTGTTTTGAATGAGTTTATGTTTGATAATTTATGGATGGGATATCTAATTCATGAATATATTTTCTTGAAACTTATCACAAAGCATGCTCTAATTATTTATAGCTTTACCTAGAGAAAATTATTGTAGCTAGGGTCTGAAAGTGAAAATCTATAATTATGCTTTTCATTTACCATGGTGCTCCCCATCCCAGGGTTGAAATGTTTAGTAAAATAAAATGAAATAAAATCAAATCAAATTCATAAAAACTCTGTTCAGGGTGATTCAATCAACCTTTAGCAGGGCTATGGAAACCAGTTGGTAGTAGATCAAGGCTTTATGTGAGACTAGAGGAAACTTTATCAAGTTGTATAAGCCTAGAGAGAAATGTCTATGTATTTATTCCATGGTATAATTCACTAATTAGATGATCTTAATTATATCACCTAGTCCTTGTAAATTTTAGAAGGGAAGTGAATACACAATCACATGCTAGTTGATGAGATTGTCTGATTTAGGTTCTACAGTCTTTCCCCACTTATATTTTCATAAGTTATTTCATGTTCTAGGCATTGGGCTAAGCTTAATATTATGGGTTTTAGGTAGGTTTATAGTGTTCCAAAATACTTAGGGGTATTTTCTAGTAGAGTCACAATTTATTGTTTCTTACACGACATGCCCTAATTTATTCACAAAATAAGGGAACATCTTTTGCTTTAGAGTCTAGTATTTTAGGTTTTAGTCAGTTATGGGATCATTTTATCTACTGATCCATTTTGAAAAGTCCTTAAAGAGCTATAGTATCAATGTTTTACTTGTTTCACTCTTTAGGCTATGTCTAAACTTATAAATTATATTACATGCATTTCATCTAAGAGGTTGTATTTGGGGCTTATTTGATGTAACTATCTAAATTTGCCACAAATCTAATAAGTCTTCATTTATTATGAAACATGTTTTTAACTACATAGAGGTTCCCATTTTCCAACCATTTCCACTTGAATTTGTGAAAAATAATTTACCATTGTAGGATTTATGTGTTTTCTTTGAGTAGTTTGACATAATATTGTTTGCCTTTAATTTATTTTATTGAGAATTACCATTTGATTAAATTTTAAAACCCAGTCTTTTAGTGAACTATTAGGTTGAATTAGCACTAATTATTGATCAAAATAGACCATTTTTCATTTCTCTATAGGTTTCTTTTGTCCCTTTTGAATTAATCTAATTGTGGATTTTCAATATATTTATGATCTTTTCTCATATAATTTAGTTTATATATATTCTTGGTCAAAGATAAAATGACTAAGAATTCTTCCGAATATCATTTTAGGTTTGGTTTACTATAGGTTTTTGTTATACCTCTCATTAAACCAATCAATGAATTGGTGTCATTTTCTATTAGGGATAGTTTCCAAAGCTATATGTAATGAGACCATTGGATATTTAAGTTTACAGTTCATTATTTGGGGGTTTTACTCTTCTGTTTGATGTATAAATCCTAAGGATAGAAAATAAGACTCTAATTTTATGTTGTAGAAAATTAAATATATAAATTTTGGGTAACTAAAGATCTCTTATGGCATTCCTTATTAAAGGATTCTTTAGTTCACACCATCAACATCTAGAACTTAAATGTCTAGCATAAGACACTATGGTGTCTTCACTCAACTTGCCCGACTAGGTAGGACAATGTGATATTTTAAAATGTGAGAATGTTGATTATTTATTGTCACTTAGACTGATCTTGATAGATTCTAAATATGGAGATGAGTTAAAAAACTTTACTTCCTATCAAAATGAAAGGCACACTCTTGCATAAAGAAAACTCATTTGCATTGAATTAAAACAACCTTTACATTTAAATGGAAACACATTTTCATTAAAATGAAATTCACATTTTGATTTGAAAAGGAAATCACACTTACATTAAAAATGAAATCGCACTTTACAACAAAATAAAATATACCTGAATTAAAGAAATATACTTTTAAACTATAACTAAAAATACCAATTTGTCATGATCTTCGAAGAGATGTGGGCCCTTGTTCCTTCCTCAAAATAGGATCAACCTTTATTTAGTAATGAGAAGGAATGCTAAACTTTATTTCATTATAAAAAATGAGTGTATATAAATACATGAAATTACACTTGAATACTTATGTTCTCTATTATCTTATTTTTGATCATTATCTACTAATTGATTGATTTATTTATTATTTGGAATGAGGAGACATTTATTTAAATCATATCTCAACAACTATTCATATAATATAAAATCTGGTGATCTAAACAACCAAATATACTTATTCAAAATAGAAGATCTAGAAATTAGATCTCACTAAGAAGGCATTGGAACTGAATCAACTAATAATAGATTGAAAATAACTAACATAGATCTGAAGAGATTATGTCCAATTTGACAAAATAGAAATACATTTATATCTTGATCATTTAAGACCATTACTATGAATATTAATGTCCAAAAGAAGATATCTAAATAAGTAATGTGTGTGTGTGTGTGTGTGTGTGTGTGTGTGTGTGTGTGTGTGTGTGTGTGTGTGTGTGTGTGTGTATACATATGTATGTATGTATGTATATATATATATGTATGTATGTATGTGTGTGTGTGTGTGTGTGTATATATATATATATATGTATATATATATGTATATGTATATATACATAGTAGATATATTTATATATATACATATACATATATATATACATATACATATATATATATATACATATACATATATATATGTATATGTATATATATATATATATATATATATATATATATGTATGTATATATAGATATAGTAGATATATTTATAATTACTATCTTAATCTTTAAGATCAGTTGGGTATCTTTGAAGTGCACTTGGGCATCTTCAGAGTATAATCATACAAGTCTTTAGAGTGTCTTTGGAATGTTTTTGAAGCATCTTTAGAGCTTTAGAGCTCGATGTTTTATTTGTTGAATCTTCAAACCTATTTCCAAAAAGGGTTTCCAAAATTGTTTGATGACTTCTCAAAATGATCCTACCATAGGGATATATTTCTATATACAAAATTATGCTCATTTCTTCAAAGTTAAACATAAATAACAAGATAAAGAATCAGTAATGTATCACATACAAACAAAGAACAATTTCACTCATTCCTACTTAGATAATACATTAACTATTGAATGTAATGTAATATATAACCAAAAGTCAAAACTTATGGATAGTTTATATTAGATATAATAAGCTATATGGAATGCTCATCATTTTTCCCCCACACTTTATATTTTGAAAGTCCTCTTGAAAACTAGTGAGAAAACTATTCTTCAATCCAAAATTATAGATTCTAACCTCTAACTAAATATAAATGAAAGTGATTCCCACAAGCATAATGATTTTTTGGCAAAAAACCCAAATCTTGTACCACTATATGCAACCATGCCTAAAATTATATTTCTACTTGATTGTGCCAATTTTGCTAGGGAGACATAGGACAAAGAAGATTAGGTAGCTGAAATCACATCCCAATTCACACATTTGATCCGCCTTTATCCAAGAGCTAAGTGATAATCTAAATCTGTTTGTTGTTATCAAATGATTTTCTCATGTCATGATAGAGTCATAGCATGCTACAACTCTTCATATTCATGAACACTATGGGGAGAATATGATGCTTCTTATATAATTGGAGCTTTTACCTTATCAAATATAGAGGTCAAGGGTCTTTCTTCTTCTTTAGTTGTAATTTCTTGTGTAGGGTTTTCTTCTTCAATTACAAATTCCTATGTAGGGGTTTCTTCTTCAACTATTTGTTTAGCATCCATAGCTTATATGTAGAGATTAAACTTCCCAAATTTTTATTTGTTTTTGCATCAGCTTATTCTTCTTCCTAGAGAATTATTCGATATCTTTGTCAAGGTTTGACTGATGGGGTAAGGTTTTTTCATGAAACCCCCATTTTTATTTTTGACCTTTGGTGAAACATATTTGAAGCTGAGGGCACCAAAGATGGACATTATTCTATCTATGTTGTTGTGGAAGAAGGAGAAATAAGATGTGGTGATTTATTACTATAAATTGGGGATTTTTTGCAAAAATGAGGACCAAGATTTTTCACATTTATGTTTCTTTAGAAAATGATGTCGACAGATGAGTTGAATCAAACCATGATGTTTGACTGACCCAAATCCCCTTTTTAATTTTTGATCTACATTGATTATATCATGGTGAAGAAAGGATGGTAGGTTTACCTAGTATTCTAGTTTGGTGTCTCCTTTCCTTAAATGAATGAGAAGTCTCATGGTATTTCCATTGACCACAATGAATTTACCATCATAGGTGACATATTTTATGACCCAATATGAAACATTATGCCATGGTAGTGGAAGACTGACTTCCATGATTATTTTGTCCATGCCTTATAGGATTTTGGCTAATCTCAAATAGTGTTCATTTCCATCAATGAATAGTTGAATTAGATCAAAAATTCCAAAAAGTGTACTAATCAGAGGAATCCACTAGAATATACTCACCTCAGATAATAGAATGATCCTCATCAAAATTTTCAAAAAATTATTGGACAATATTTTCCTGAAAACCCTAAAATGTTATTAGAAAATTAAACCATAATATCCTCTCAAAAATAATTGTATCTAATTCATCTTGTAGCAATTCTTCTATTGACTCTAGTTCACTTTTCTTCTTCTTTCCTCCCATCTTCAAATTTATCATAGTACACTTGAAAACCTACTTGTGTGATGAAAAATTGAGCTTAAAACTATAGAGTACTAAGGAAGACAAGTAAATAGGGATGTGATGTAATAATGAATAAAAAATAAATGTGTATCATGAAATTATGTAAATAATTATGGATGACCACTTTAGAGGATGCAAAATTTTAATGAGAAATCACTTTTTTTTGGGTCACCATCAATGACATGGTGTGAGGGATCATAATTGGTAGCACTTGAAATAATATTTACAATGATTTTTCCATCAAGTCATATCCTTTTGAAAAGGTCCTTTAAATTAAATTCATGTCAAATATTGAAATGTGGAGATGGTATAGGTTTTAATCATATCCAAATGGCATCACAATAACTTATCCATAAAGAAAGTTACTGTCTACTTAATGGTTATACATGTAGAACAAAAAATAGAAAATGTCTAAAATTTTGGAAAAGAAATACAATTATACCTTTGTTGTACACATCCATTTTTATCTCTTATAGTTACCATGTGTCTTTCAAGGATTATTTTTTTGAGAAAATAAGGTTAGATTATAAGACAATAGTTTATGTTTATTGCAGAAGTTTCTTCTAAAAAGTACCATTTTTGGTTTTCACCTTTCAGTAGATTTTTATTATTATTTTTTTATTTTTTATTTTTTATACTTTTTTTATTTTTCATTTTTATAATTTTATTTTTTTAATTTTTGAGGGAGATAAACTACCATTTTATGGTTTTCATCACTCCTCCTTTATTGGATGTCTACTACAAATTTTATTTGGCCTTAGTGGAAGAACTAGGTTCATCCATAAGGTCAAATTGGTCTTGATTCTAATCAATGAATTATTCCTTGATAAGAGGTATTCTATACACTTTAATTATATGACCATTCACCAAAAGTGTTCTTTGGTCACCATCAATTGGTTGAAGTTGGACAGATCCATTGTTTTAAATGGTTTTGATCAGGTATGGCCCCAACCATCTTATATTAAGCTTACTTTTAAAATGTTGTAATTTAGAATCAAATAGAAGTTCCAAATCACCTTATTGAAAATATTTTTATCTTATATGAGTATCATGCCACTGCTTTCTCTACTTGTGAATCATGTTAGTTTGAGTGATTGCATTTATTCTTATTTCATCCATCATATTTAGTTGCATGATTTTTTCCTTCTATACCTCATCAAGATAAATTTCTATATCATTTTTTGTCTTTAATGTCTAAAATTCATACTTTATTGGAAACAAAGGATTTTTTCCAAACACAAGTTCATATGGAGAGAATATTGTAGTAGTCTTCCATGTTGTATTATATGCCTAAACTGCTTCAAGTACTCTATCTACCCAATCTTTTCTATTATTATTCATTATTTTGGTCAAAATGTTTTCTAGCTCTTGGTTTGTGACCTCCACTTGCCCACTAGCATGGGGGTGATATGGTTAATATTTATAATGATTGATTTTGTACAATTCTATAAAAGCTCTGATCATGTTAGACATGAATTGGGGACCTTGATAAAAAATAATAGATCTAGGAGCTCCAAATCTCAACATGATCCTATGATTTAGGAAATTAGAAACCATTTCATCCCTAGCAAAGGTGAGCACCTATACTTTAGCCCACTTAGTAACATAATTAGTATATACTAATAAATATTGTTTTCTTTGATATGGTGGGTTGATTGCTCCAACAAACTCCAAACCCCATTTCTAAAATATTCTAAACTTATTTGAGGATGGAGAGGAATTTTTTAGGATATAATAGGCTTAACCATCCTTTGGTAAGGATGACATTACTATAAAAACCTATTTACATTCTTGTAAATATATGTTTAGTAATAACCTAAACCAAGGATATTATGAACGGTCTCTTTTTTTAAATAATTTCCTCCTCCTGCTTCACTATGGCATGCTCTTATGATGTCAAATACTTCATCTTCTCTGACATACCTATGAAGTACATGATTAGGTCTAATTTTAAACAACATTCCTTTAAACCACTTGAAATGATAACTATCTATAATCAACTATTTTCTTTCTTTAGAAGTAAAGGAATGAGGAAACTTCCCTGTTGCCAAGTAACTTTCCATGTCTGTAAACCATGGGGAGTATGTAGATATAAAAAATAGTTGTTTATCTAGATAGGAATCCTCTGCAGGTTCATATTCACTTATAGTGATCAATATAGACAAAAATTTAGAAACAAAATTATATTTCTCAGGCTTGTGTATGATGGTAATGTCAAATTATTGTAATATCAATAGCCATCTAATAATTCTCCTACCCACTACTAGTTTATTCATTAAGTACTTGATATCTGAATGATATATATAGATAAATACCTAATAAGCATTAATGTAATGCATAAACTTATTTATAACATAAACAACAATAAGAAATTCTTTTTCTGTGGTAGTGTAGTTATTTTCTATGGTACTAATATTCTTGTTGATATAATAAATGGCATATATTTTTCCTTCCTCGTCTCTTTATCCTAAAACTTCCCCTAGTGCTTTATTAGAATCATGAGTATAGGTATGAAAGGACTATTTCCAATTAGGTACTTTCAAAATTGGAGTAGTCATGAGTGTGTTCTTTAATGTTTCAAATTATTCTTAACAATTATTATTCCATATAAATTCATTTCCTTTTATTAGTAAAGAAAACATAGGTGTAACTATTTTGCTAAAGTCTTCAATAAATCTTTTGTAATATCCTACATGACTAAGAAAACTTTTGACATATATTTGTTTTTGAGAAATTTTAAGGTTAGAAATTACCTCAATATTTTTAGGATCTACTTTTAAGCTTTGAGAAGAGATATGATGTCCTAAGACTATCCCTTCATTAGCCATTATGATAAACTTCTCACGACTCAAAGATACTTGGTGTTCCTCACACCTAGTGAGTACTTTATCCATATTTTTCAATGCTTTATCAAATATAGTTCCA
Organism: Torreya grandis; assembly: GCA_037957365.1. NCBI lineage: Eukaryota > Viridiplantae > Streptophyta > Pinopsida > Cupressales > Taxaceae > Torreya > Torreya grandis. The sequence goes on from JARHVA010000896.1 coordinate 467,409, forward strand.
TGTATAGTGAAATCATCCATGTTTACTTTCACATAATCATTTTTAAGATCAGAAAAGATGGCTAACACTGCTCTCTAAAAGGTAGCGGGTGCATTTCATAATCCAAAAAGGACTATATAAGTAATTACTCCCTAGGCAAAGGTAAATGTAGTTTTATATTGGTCTTACAAGGATATTTTTATTTAATTGTATCTATTAAACCCATCTAATAAATAAAATTAATTATTTCCTATGAAGTTTTCCAAAACTTGATTAATAAAATACAAAGGAAAGTAGTCTCTTGTAGTGGCTTTATTCAGTTCTCTGTAGTCTACACAAACTCTCCATTTTCCATTCTTATTAGGTATAATGACCAAAGATGAAACCCATTAACTATAAAATGTGGGGTAAATGAACCTAATTTCCAATAATTTTTCTCTCTTTCTTTATAATTTCCTCCAAGGTTGGGTTAATTCTCTATTGTGGTTGTCTTACTAGTCTAACATCTTCAGTGTAGATGTGATGGGTATAGACACTATGATGTATTCATTTCATATCACTTTAATCCCAAGCAAAGGCTTTTGTGTGTCATACCAATACATTAAACACTTTACTTTCTTTTTGGTCAATTAATGAGTTATTGATATTCAACAATTTATCGAGTTGGATTACAATTTGTTTAGTGCCTAGAATAATAGAATTGACTTGTTTGTATTCACTCATCAAGGAATTAAATGGATATGTGTGTTATAGTAACATGTGAAGTGTATCCACATCCTTGTATAAGGTGTTACTTGTGGAGATAATATTGGTCAATGGATAATGAAAACCATGTAAAAATGAATTTTGCATATTTTGATCCCAATCAACTATGGCTTGATGGATATCTTGTGGACTAGATAACATGTTTGGGAAACTTATGGCATTATCTTAATTCTTATTAATGGAGTTTAATTCCTCCCATTCATGATTTTTCATCTTTAGATCTAATCTATTAGTCTCTAGAGCTGAGTTATTAGTCTTCATAGCTAAGCTATCAAACTTCAAATCTAGACTTTCAGACTTCACAGATAGGCTATCAAACTTTAGAGCTAGGATATCAGACTTTAGAGTTGGAATTTATATATCAAAATCTTGTATTATTTATTTCTAAAAATCTTGGACTTGTTTTTTATGATAACCATGGCTAAGGAAGACACACTAGTTTGATTTTGTTCAAGTTGATCCACCCATATCTATTTAAAAAGATCCATTGGAGGTCTAACAAGTGGATAAAGAGATATCTATTTAGCATGAATTCCATTGGAAATGGTCATGTTTCTAGATCTACAGTCAATTCATTTTGAAATTGTATCTAACTAATGTCTTAATGATTGGATATCCTAACCTCTTGGGTTTAGGTTTAAGGACCATGAAATCCATAAGATATTCCTAGGATTCTAGGGTGACTGGCACATTTTCTATGGCTCTTTCAAGTGAAATAATGGATTGATCTACCATTTTCAAGATTGTAGTGGAAATTTAAAGTCTTATTATGGATAAATATTATTTTGTGTTGATAGTCATTATGTTGATGATAGCACTGAGATCTACAAAAACATTTGGTATGGGCTCTGTTTCGAATTATCATAGTCATTACATGACTACTAGTGTCTCCATATTTAGGAATAAGTATGTTTATTGCTATTAAATCATCCATTTTTCTATTTATTTGAATTATTTTAAGATATTATTTATTCCTTCCTGGTACTTTGATGCACAATCCTTTAATTATTTTATTCAACTCAAGATTATCCTTAATGTCTCTTAACATTGGAATTTCTATCTTCATCTCTTTTAGTTCATGAAATAATTCAAAATCTTCCCTAGGTTTTCCTTCCTTAAGTCTCTCAAGAAATAGAATAGCAGGGGATCTTGAATTGTGGTTGGTGTGATCGGAGTTATTGTGGCTTCTACCTTTTCTTCATTTGTTTCTTAGACTATAGGTGACTCAGGAGTGTTTTCAACATTAAAAATTTGAGTTATGGTAATGGGTGAATATCCTACTACCTTTTTTGATCTGATCTAAACATTATTACACTTATTTGAACCACTTACAACATTAATTTATTGATCAAATCCATAAACAAGTGTATTTTGCCTATTTTTAGGATTTGCCACTAGTTGGGCAAGTAAATGTGGTTGTTTAACCTACTATTCAATTGGTGGTGGTTGAGGTTGTGAAGGCATAAAATCCTATTATGGAGGAGACCTTCTTTGTGTTTGATAATGTTAATTTTTCCATTGAGGTGGTGAATGTTGTATCCAATGTGATTATTGGTTTTCTTGTTGTGCCTAGGGTTGTGAAGGATTTTGATGCATTCCCCACATCTATGGAATTTTTTCTTGAGTACCCCATGAATTTGGTTGTGGTGTTGGTCCCCACATTTTTGGTGTGACTTTTCCATCCCATGGTGTCATCATGGATTGGGAGGAAATCTTAGACCAAATTGATTTTGAGGTTGGGAGTATTGGTTCCCTTATCTTTATATAAAGTTCACTTCTTAAATTGTATATACTACTTGTTTTACTTGGTTTCTCAAGGTAAGAAGATGTTCTAAATTCTTGGTATCATGGTCTAGGTCACAAATATGTCATACCTCTATTTTATCTAAAGGACAATCTTTTACCGCATGTTTGAGTCTACATCTAGGATAATATATTGATAATTATTTAGCATTGGTGGCATTAGATATTACTTTGAGGCCATTTAATTTAGATTTAAATTGTACCAAAATATTTGTTTTTAAATTAGAAAAAAATAACATTAATGACCAACTTCAGGTGACTTTCCTAACCTAGATTTCATTATGCTAGGTCTTATCATGGAATAGTTAATACATAATGCTAAAATTTGATGAAAGGTTAACTTGTCAATTTCACCCTTTCCCATTAGTTTCAAAGCATAACATGCATCATCATATAGGCCTTTAATAAATACTATCTTGATGACCTCCTTATTGAGTTGGTAACCACTCTATTTATGGGTAAATATAAATATATCAAGGTAATCTTCTAAGGTTTCATCTTTATTTTGTTTAATCTTGAAAAATTCTTCTTTTCATTCTCTGACTCTGATATTTATTAATAAATTTAGTTTTCATTTCATCCCATGTGTTTATATAATTATCCTCAAGGCTTATGAACCATCTAATGGCTACATATTTAAGTGTAGATGGGAATAACTTTAAATTTTGATTGTCTGTGACATAGTCATATGTTTGGCAAAGAACCTAAAATTCAAAGAGGAACTAATCTAGATCCTCTAAGGATTTACCTCTAAAATTAGGTAAAATAGATGGGGAGATATTTTTCATGGAAATTTTTTAACCATAATCCAAGCTAATTGGATAGGAAAAAGCTATGTCATGTTGAGGCTATCAATCAAGGTTTTCTACATGTGCCTGTTCTTCTCCCATATTTTCTTCACAAGTTTGGTTATCAATCCAATCTAGGTTATCTTCTTAGGTTCTCAACCTATGGTCTACCTCAAGAGGAGAATCTTCATTGTTGATCATATCTTTTTCTTGTAGAGATTTTGGATCAAATTTGACTATTCCAAAGAGGGGATTCTTAAGATTAATTCTTCCTATAGGGTAAGATGTTATGAATAGGATTCTTCTTGTAGGATCTATTTGTGAGGATGAACCTTATTCAAGAGAGGAATCAAAAAAGTTTTATATGGAGTTTAATTACCTTTCTTTTACTTCCTGATCTTTTTTACAAGGATAAAATCCTCTCTTTTTCTTATTTTATTTGAGATCCTTTAGAAATAAACTATCCTTGAGAATCTCTTGGGTGGTACATAAATCTAAGGAATCCTAGATTATTTTTGTGTTTTTGGGTATTATGAATGTTTTTGAATTTTCCCTTTGTAACTCTAATATACTATCTCACTAACACTTATTGATTAAGAGTATCCCTGATAATGGCACCAAAAATGATAAGCTATCCTTTTACCTCTCATTTAACCAATCAATGGATTGGTGTCATTTTATACCAGGGCTAGTGTTTAACACTATATACATTGATACCATTAGATATTTGAGTTTTTAGTTCATTTTTTTTAGGGTTTACTCTATTGTTTGATGTCTAAATCATAAGGACAGCACATAAGACTCGAATTCTATGATTCCTTGTTAAAGTATTCTTCAATTCACACCATCAACATCCATAACTTAAACATATGTCATAAGACATTATGGTGTCTTCACTCAAATTTCCCAACTGGGTAGCACAATGTGATATTTTAGAATGTGAGAATGCTAATTATCTATTGTCACTTAGACTACTCCTAACAGATTATAAATATGGATATGAGTTAAAAAAATTCACTTCTTATGAAATTGAAAGATACACTCTTGCATAAATAAAACTCACTTGTATTGAATTGAAACAACCTTTGCATTTAAATGAAAACACACTTTCATTAAAAGGAAATTCACACTTTGATTTGAAAAGGAAATTTCACTTGTATTGGAAAGGAAATCACACTTTACAATAAAATGATATATATTTGAATTTAAGAAATATACTTTTAAACTATAACTAAAAATATTAATTTATCCTAATCTTCAAAGAAAAGTGGGCCCTTGCTCCTTCCTCAGAATAGGATCAACCTTTACTTAGTAATGAAAAGGAATGTTAAACTTTATTTCACTATCAAAAAGGAATGTATACGGATACATTAAATTACACTTGAATGATTTTGTTCTCTATTATCTTATTTCTGATCACTATCTATTGATTGATTGATTTATTCATTATTTGGAATGAGGAGACATGTATTTAAAGCACATCTCAATATCTATTCATATAATACAAAATCTAGTGATCTAAACATCCAAATCAATTTATTCAAAATAGAAGATCTAGGAATGAGATTCCATGCTTATAAGGAGGCATTAAAACTGACTCAACTAAGAATAGATTGATAACAACTAACATAGATCCAAAGAGATTACGTCTAATTTTACAAAAAAGTTTTACATTTATATTCAAATCATTTTAAACCATTACTATGAATAGTAATGTCTAAAATAAGATATCTAAATAATAAAATTCTATTTATATAGTAGACATCTTTAGAATTACTATCTTGATCTTTAGGATCTAGCTGGGCATCTTTGGAGTGCACTTGGGTATCTTTGAAGCACAGTTGTAAGGTCTTTGAATCATCTTTGGAGCATCTTCAGAGCTTCAAATATTTGGAGCTTGATGTATTCTTCATCTAATCTACAAAACTATTTCCAAAAAGGGGTGCCAAAACTATTTGATGACTTCTCAAATTGATCCTACCATAGGGATGTATTTCTATATACAAAACTATGCTCATTTCATCCAAGTTAGACATAAATAATAAGATAAAGAATCAATAATGTATCACATACAAATAAAGGATAATTGCACTCATTCTTACTTAGATAAGACCTTAACTATTAAATGTAATGTAATATATAACCAAAAGACAACTCTTACAGATAGTTTATATTAGATATAATGAGCTATATGGAATGCTCATCAGTTTATTTTGAATAAGGGATAGTTTTTGGCTTTAATTTTAGGAAAAATACTATTTTATGCATAGGCTTGTTTCCTTTTGTATTTCCTTTGATTTTTCATTAGTCTCTTTTTTTTCAAGATTTAAATTTAAAACCAAATGTTTATATTTTTCTCCCATAAGCCAATAGTCATCTAAGATTGATCATGTATCTTTCCTCCTTATCCATCTCATTTGTATCTTCTAGGTATTGGGATCATATTGTGTGGCATAATCATGCATCCCCACATATTTGGTCCCCTTTTGAGCTGTTTAAACTGATGGTAGACCTTGCAAGTAACTAGGATGATGGCATGTGTATGATCTTGGTTACTCACTTCATAATTCCTTTTAGATATATAAGCTTAGGCCTTAGACCTTTTAGATGTATAGCATCACACCACATGACATGATCCCACTTCATCATAGCCTCAAGATCTCCTTGTTTTCTATAAATAGGCCTTAGACCTATTAAATGCACAAGATCATGTTACAAGGTGTGATCCCATTTCTTCAAGCCCCTCGGGTAGTATGTTTATTCATATTGATAATCAAGCCCTTGGATGCCTAAAATAATGTCACATGACATGATCACATTTTTATGAACCCTCAATGTCATACATGTGCTTTTGAGTTTCTTGAGAGAAAAATATCTAGACAAGTGTCAATATCTCATTTCACTAAGGGTTTATAGGTCATCAATCTAAGTGGCCACCAAATTAGATCCCAAAGGGTAAATGAATGTCTCATGGAATGGACCACCAACTGGATGACACACTAGCATACATGTTATCATTACATGAGCATAAATTTGATGTTTTTTAATCCTATCAAAACTATCAAACCTAATATTATACTTAAGACTAAGCAAATTATCAAATTATCACAGGGTTTAATTTTGATCCTTCATTTATGTAGTTTTATATTCATAAATTTAACCTATCTTTTGATCATTATTAAATTCATAAACTAATCGTTTATGTAGTTTTATTTATTGAAACTAGTTATTATGATTATATAAATTAATAGACTAAATTATAAAGGGGTTTATTTTCTCTCTGGTTTTGGCCTATTTTGCACTATTTCAACTGTAAGTGGCTAATTACATGTTCTATTTTATCTTTAATTATGGTTGATTTTTTGTGAATTGACTAATGAATTGTATTTATGTGTTTTTGACCTGATTTAGTCATTCATATTCAAATGGATTAATTCTATTATGTATATTGGTAGAATCCATTTTTCATCCATAAATATTCACATGTTTTTTGCCCTTTAGTTGTAAGCCTTTTACCTTGGTCAATTTTTAAGAATTTCAAAGACTAAGATCTATTTTTTGTGGTTGTAGATCTAGATTCAATTGGGAACCACCACTTATCAACATCTTTTAACTCTTCTTCTTTGAAGGAAAATGAACAAAGATCTAGAACCTTCAACCTTATGGGTGCCTGAGATCATGTCATGTGGCATGATCTCACTTCTCAAGGCCCTTGGAATGATCGAGATGTAACAATAAATCAAGGTACCTTCTAAGTGAATGGGATGACACCATGTGTCATCATTCCTCTTTTCCACACCTCAAGATCAAATATGAGTAGTATCATAGAGCATAGTTGAGGTGAGTCCCTGATATGATGTCATGTGGCATGATCATGGGGCTCTATGGAAGTCAAATCATATAAAAATGATTGAAGACTCAAAGATGTCTAAGTGAGTAAGATCTTTCCACTTGTCAAGATCCCATTACATCATGTCTAAATAAAATTCAAGGCAAGTAGGGCCCTTGGCATGTAGTGAATTAGTGAGAAGTTGACACATAGTAGGGTCCCCATATATTATTGACATGCTATATTTTTCTGAGCAATGAGGAATGAACATGTGTAATTATATTCATAAGGAAGATACATGGGCCTCAAAAAATAAGATCCAAGCCTAAAATTGATTCTTATATCACACATTTTTCCATCTATACCATCAAAACCTATAATTGGATTGTAACTCCAATTGAATTTATACAATCATTAATAATCTTATCATATGGTGACTAAAGGGCCCATGGGATGTAGGTTCCTAGGTAGGTTAGATATTGGCATTAACAAAAATATTTATTGTGTGCATTAGAATTAAGTTGGAGCATAACCAATAATGGGTTACCTTAATTAGATAAAGTCAGTACTGAGTAGAGTGAAGCCAACTAATTGGCTTGAGGGAAACTTAAACAATGGGATTTAATTAAAAGATTAGTTACTATGGCCTTGATCCTAATTTCATCAAGATTATGCATGGCCTAATTCAAATTTGAACAAAAATAGACATGTCTCATTAAAAATTTAAAACCACCTATCAAGGGGTTAGATTTATGACTCAGTAGACTAAGTGGCCTATAAAGGATTACTCTCCATTGTAATGATGTCTAGTGCATTTATAATTAGAGATAGAGTAAAGGACTTTTCCCTTTCTTGTTTTCTTAGTTTAGTTTTTATTTTATCATGAGTTAGGGCTATATGAAATATTTTTTTGTAGCTTATTTGAACATTGATGAATATTGAATTTTTTTTCCATGAATTGTCTCCTATATGAAAGATTTTTGAATGATATTCATTATTTGCACATGTCTATGGTGATTTTGCTTCCCTTTCTACATATATATTTAGTCCTCAGACTCCTGGACCATCTTTACCTTTTGGTTGTGCTATGTTGCCCAAATAGAGATGGGTTTCTCAAGAGATTTATCTATTTAATAGAGTTAAAACAATCTTTATTATAAATTAATCTCATCTTTCCTTTCGCCCTTACCTCTCTTTTTTTCTTTTTTTATATGTGTTAGGTTAGATTTGGATTATCATATAATGTATTTAGTTATTCAATATTTATCTGGATTGTATGTTCATATTTCCACTTTTTATATTTTATGCATTATTGAAATCTATACACTAGAGACAAATGTCAACCCGTAGTGAGTTCATTAACAAATATGAATGGTTCTTTTAGACATGAGATAGACCAAATTTATTGCATAAGTCTTATAAAATTACTCTAAATAGGCCCCCTATATATAATAATTTGCATCAACTAGCTGAGATATTTGGTATGCCATAACTTGGTAAAACAAGACCTTTTTTAAGTTTTTTCTTAGCCTGCTTCCTTTTAATAGAGGTGGAAGGGAAGAGGGGGAATTCTCACTAGTTGAGCCTTTCCTCATCCTCTTTTCCCCTATATTTGGTATGGTTGTGCCAAATGGACCACCAACAAGGTTATCTAGATCTATTGGCCTTTGTGACCTCCCTCCTAAATTCTAAATTGAACCTCTTAAGGTGTACCCCAAACTCATCCTTGATAATAATTGTGACATCTTGATTAAAGAGTATAGTATTTATGACCTCGTTAAAATAGGTCAGTATTTTCTCTATGTTTTTATCCAAAGGGATTATAGATGTCTTCATGTCTCTGAACCACTCTTTTATGGAATTTCTCATGTTCACATCGTAATTATAGTATAAGCTTAGGCCCATTAAGAACATGATCTATAATTGAGGTAGCATCTCTTTGTTGATCAAAATTTCTATTTTATTTAGATTATTTTACATCTTGACAATTATTTCTAAATATTCATGTGATTTTTGGTAAAACACACTTCTTTTGGCCAAAACTTCTACCACTTCCTCTAAGGCATGAAATAGTTTAAAGAGTGTTCCTTCCACTTTATCCACCGGATCAATTTATAAGGAGATCCTCACTTTAAGATTCCAAGGTTTTAACTTGTTCTTATAATACCTTCATGATTTTCTCAGTCATCTTATGAGTGACATTCACAATGGATACTAGTCCTTGTTAATGATTTATTCCATTATTTTTATCATTTTTATGGTTAAGGAAAATAGGTCTTTGTCTATCTACTAGATCATAGGGTTCCCCTCTTATGTAAATTTTAGAGTTTTGACACTTTTCATTATATTAGTACCATTATCAAAATTGAACTATATATTCAAGGAACCATGGTACACCATATTGTGCCTCTATATTTTCTCATCTTTTAAGGCCTCTATCTAATCCCCTTTGTGCATTGGTCCTAGGTTCCCTAAAGTAGTAGCAGTGGAGGATGTAACTAGTGAAGTGGATGGGAAAGTTATGGATGCAATAGGGCCTTGGATTAGAATGGAAGATGAAGGTTGAAGATTAGGAGTGAAGGAATGAATGGTGAATGGAGATGCATATGGGTTTATGTAAGCCCTGATTTTCTCTTTTTTGATGTGGATTGTGTGTCTAATAACACCTAGGATACTTATCAACATTATTAAGGAGGGGATGGTCTTATTGAAAGTGAACTTTGGGGGACCTAGGACATAAGAGATTAGGGCCCAAGAAGGAATTTCTATTGGTGTAAATCCAAGTTGTTGATAAGGTAGAGGAGCAATTAGAGTACTATGTGTTATAGGGGATAAAAGGACCAACAACAAAATATCTAGATACATGGCTATTAATTCCAATGATTTTTAATAAAATTAGCTAAAATCATATATTGGGCCAATATAATGAGCTAGTTGCATGTGTAGTGGCATTTGGATATGAGGACATATGTAGAGCTAGTGACATTGGGCCATTCCTAGTATACACTTATATAACACTAAAAAAATTTAGATTACTAAGGGAAGTGATAACTAAATTTGGTGGGGGAGGAATGCTTGAGATAATAGGTTAACTAAGAACTACAAGTGCACTAGAAATGATAGGGGAACTATGGTCTACAGGATCACTAGAAATAGTAGGGGAACCTAGGGTAGCTTGAAAATGTGCAAACCTAGTTGGTGAGGTAATCACCTATAATATATGCATGGTATAAGTATGGTTTCTTGGATTTGCTGACAAATAAAACTAAACATTTGGGTAACCATATTAGGACTCAGAATGATTAACAATATACAATGCATGTTCAACAAAAGGTTGAATCACTTGGGTTACCTCTCGAGGTGAGTTAGTAGTAGCTTATGAAGATGGAGGAGAAACCAAAGGGATCCCTTACAACATGATGATTTCATCCTCATTTCCATCTTTATTATATCATCTAAAGGAAGGGGAACATTGGGTGTCTATTCTAAAACTTTTTTAGTAGATTGATTCTCCTCAGCATCCTTGAAGCTTTTAAATTTTTAATCACATCATTATCATCTATCAGGTTCAAATGGAACATATCATCATCATGGGGATAATGGTGATAGGTGATATTAAAACTTTACCTTGATTTTTATACATTAATGTGGGCATTCCCATGGGAGTCACATTATCCATCATCATGGAGCTATAGACTAAAGATGGTTTATGAGTCATCATAGATGTTATTGCTAAAAAAATTGTATACTTATGGTGACAAATGATGAGAAATAGGTATAGATAAGGTCTATACTTCCTATTAGTGCATTGACCAGCCACACCATTAACATATTTGTACATTTTATATTGTTCCACCAATTTTTTAGGTACACATAGGATAACTTGAATAAGGCATTCTAAATCCCTTCAACTCTAATTATAGTAAAATTTTGGTAGTACCCATGAGCCCTAATGGCCATAATTATAATTCTCTTTTTCTCATATAATATAAGCATCATCTTCTCATTGATGATGAAGTATAGTTATAGGTATAAGTGATTGTATATGTCCTCAATATGAGCCATGAAATGGTGGATATAAATATTGGATTAGACCATGTACTAGGAGACTAGAAGGTGCATGTGGTGGGAAATAGGAATGTTTGAGAGGAATAGTGGCACAATATGCATCTCCTAGATAAGACATATTATAAAATGTTCCCCCTTTATTGAACCTCACCACTTGTTGAGTGATGTTAAAATTTATGATCCCTACCAAAGCTAGTATCTACTTCCCATCAATTATTATGCTAATGAGGGGCACCCAACACAATGTCACTAGCCCTAAACATTATATTAGAAAAAAACATTCCAACCCCGACTCATATAAATTTTTAAATTTTATAAGATAAATGTCTTCTTTAATCACCTAATTATTTTTATATCTTGCCTAGTATTTCATAGTCTTTTAAACATCATGTGTATCCATCCACTTTACAACAATATCCATGTTATGTGTGATATATAGGTTCAAGAGATGATAATAAATTCTAAAGTCAAATCCATAGATCAAATTTATTTTATACTTTACATTATCCATTTTAATGAGATTTATTCTACATATAAAATTCATGAGTAAATTATAAAATATATCACCATAGAGAAATACCTATATCTTGGTAGCACCCTTTTGGGATTCCAATTTTTGAATTTATAATAGGTCATTAAATAATTCAATCTCATATTGGGTATCATCTACATTTTTTTCCATCTTCTTCATTTCATCCATTGCCTTGAATATCTCATTTTAGTGATATTATCTTATTATGCCTTGTATGAATATGGTGTCTCTAAACTCATGTGTAAGATTCAGGTTTGATGAATAATCCACCATAATGTGTGATGATGTAAAGATCATTCTTATTCAATGTTAAAATAATATGGGATCTCTTAATAAATTGATCAATATCTCCTTATCATAGAATATAATGAGATCTGTTAGTCTAAATTGTAAGAATAGCAAGGTATGAATTTTGCTTGTAGGAGATCTTAGGTATTTTCAAACATAGCTCAATTTAATGGTGGTTAGATCCAATAGGTGTGTATATTAATTATTAATTGATGGTTTTATTTAAATTATCCAATTTTTATTCTATTTTTAAAATATTTAATTTAGATTTAAAACTCTTTAAAGTGACATTACCTATCCATGTGTTAACATATGACCCATCATAATGTCTTGAGGATGGTTTTAAGTTTTTTACTGATTGTGGAAAGTGTGTTGAGAATGTGCACCTACTTTAATTTATGGAATTAAGGAGGTACTTATAAGATACCAAATGTTCATGTATGTTGAGGTGGACCCCAAAAATTCCCAATATAATCTTGGGTAGATTATAAGGATCTAGGTATACAAACCTCTAGGTTTATATCAAGGAGACATGACATAAGTTGACTATACAATACCTCTTCCATCATACCATTCTTTGACACCCCATGAGATATGTAAGTTCCATGTTGTGTACTTTAATATGTTGAAGGTTCCTTAGATCATATAAATTATTGATCACCATAGGGCTCCAGAAGTATGGATCTGACATGTGTCTAGTACTTATTGGATACTACCTCCCTCATTGTATTATGTTTTGACATCCTAAGAGATATTTTAATCATGGTAATCTAGGATTATGGTTGGATAAGGGATGAATTTTGATTGGAATAAGGATCCTAGATTGTAATAATCTTTATTTTATCATGGGATTGCAATATCATAGAGCTTATGAGATGCATAATAATATTAAGTTAGTGGAAAAAAATTACAAATACTAAGCTTACTTGAAAAAAAATTATTATGAGAGTATGGCATATGGGACTTCAAGAACATGAGACTTGCCACATCATCATCAAATTTTATCAAATAAATGTTAAAAGCCTAAAATACCAATTAAAACTATAAATAGTGCAAAAAGGGCTAACTTTAACATAAAATAGAAGCCCATGAAAATCATATAGTGATACATTCATTAAAAGGGACATTTAAAAAATGATTTCATGTAAACACAAGGGATAAGCTCCATTAATCACCAACTACTTGGATTAGGTCTAAAAGTTTTAGAGGATTAACACATGAATTTAAGGGATTGATTTTGGGTACCTCATAAATCTTAAAAGGCTAAGCACTTCCATTTTCTTATGTGGAAAGGGATGTGTTGGTCACAACACTTTCATTATATTTGACCTTGTTGATCAATTTGGTTTTAAATTTATTATTTGAAGTATATGGAACATTTGGTGCATACTTAATTTTGTTCAAAGCTATGAACTTAACTTCTTATTCTTTGACTATATGACATAACTCTCAAAATATTAAAATATTTCAAACATGATAGACTCATCGAGTGATTCTAGAAAAATTTGTGTGAAGATATCTTTCAATTCATTATTTGTTATATAATTGGTCATCTTAGCTATAATATTTTTATATCAAAGACCATATTCACTAACTATTGCATTGGACCCTTGCTTGAGATTAGCAACTTGCATGTAAGATATTGTTTCAACAATTTTACTAAAGAAGTGTGATATAAATTGATTTTATATATGGTTTAATGTTTTAACTTATTGTATTGGAAGATCATAGAACCATCACAAAGTATATTCTTTGAAGCTTTGTTGAAAAAACTTCATTAATAATTTTGTATTGTAATCATAATCAAAATATGTTGCATGAAATTATCAAATATGTTGTTTGGGATCACCTTTACCTTTATACAGTGGAATATTATGAGCTACATGTAGACACCAAAAACTAGCCACAACTGGCCTTCAACTAGACTTCAAACCAATTCCTACCAACCATTACAAATTAAGCCTAAGAATCACTGAACATCCCAAATTTGCTTGTGTATCATTCATCAAATCTCAAAATCACATTAAGGCATCCTTAATTTGGGTATCCTATCATATTCAAAAGAAACCTCTCATAGATTCATCCCTAATCATGTTGAGGCATCATAAATATCAATTTAGACTATAAACCTATTAAGTGGGGCACATGAGCAAATATTAAATCTTGAAAGAGATAAATGATTAATTAGAATTAATCAACAAGTTAAACCAAATAAAATTTCCTAGTTGAATTAACCATTTGAAATTAATGAATATCTAAATAAGGAAATTCAAAAGTTCAAAATATCTTAGCTACATCATTGCCTTTATGAGTTGTCAAGCTCTTTGAAAATATCCTAAAATATCTATTATAGTGACCCATGCCTACTAATTGAAAATAATGATTATTTGACAACTATTAACTCTATTGGGGTTATATTTGACTCACATAGGTTAGGTTTGAACCCATTCTAAGGCTTAACTCCATAAAGATAAATCCTTAAGCTATAAATACAATGCCATGTCTCTTGAATTTTAAGCTCTCATAAGAGAAAGTTATAACATAGATTTGATGAGAGACAAGACATTTAATTTTGTGTTATAATTCCAAAATTGTATTACAAGTAGTGTTATAATTCCAAAATATTAATCCAATCTAAAACAAATCATATCAAATCCAATGACGCCAAGGAAGAAGGAACCAACAGGTTTCATTTAAAAAACACTCTTTGATGCACAAGCTGAGCATGTCACTAAACAAAGCATTTGAAGCTCCCAAGGAAGGTAAATGATTCATTATCTTTTACATTTTAATTGTGATTTCATTTTTATTTTATTACTAATCTCCCCCTAAGTTCGAGACTTGGATTGTAAGTGTTAGTGTGTTTTTATTTGAGTTTTTCTTACTTAAACTAACATATTATGAATCTCCCTTATTGTATTCTTATGATCACAAATGACACACCTGATGGGAGCTAAAGCATCCCATATAGTAAAGAGACCAAAATTCAAATTTTATTTTTCTAATGAACATTTGAAAATATTTAAAATTTGAGTTTTAACTTATTTTTTCACATATTCTATTTTTTAGTGATACACATACTACATAGAGACCGACATCAGTTTTGACAGAACTAACATTGATCCTACCATAACCAATGTCAATTCACTCAGAATAAATGTTGACCTTTGTGTGTAGAACATAGCAAGCCAAAAATATGTTTTAATAAGTTTTCCTTAAGTTTTCTAATTTTTATTATGTTTCTAAGGGCCTCAATTTTATTTATCTAACTATTTTCTTACAAGATATACTATTATTTGTTAGTTTTAAAATAATTTGCTAATAATATTTCTAGTTGAAAAATGTATTCTATTTTCTTTTTTTTTACATGCAAGAAGGAACTGATGTTGATCCTTGTCAATCGATGTTGGTCCCTCTATGGACTGATCAACATCAATTTATACTAACATTGATCCTGTTAGAATTGACATCAGTATCCAAGACAAGAAAACCAAAAAAACCTAAAGAGAAATATTTGAAAATTGTTTTTCACTCATGAAATTAATTATAATTAGTCAAAAACACTCTAATTATTATAGAACCTAAGATGTAAAAGAGCACAAATTTGGAAGTGTTAAGTCTTGAACATGTTAATTGCTGGCTTGAAAGAATTTAGTCATTTTATGCTAAGTTATTTGTGAAAATTTATACAAGTTTTTCAACTAAGGCCAAGGGACCAAATTTCATGAACATTTCACTTTGGTACATAAAATAAACATTCATTCTTAGATTACATACTCTTAAGAGTGTTTTGTTTTATGCTTGATCTTTCAAAGTTATTTATTTTCACAAAATGATTGACACATGTATGATCTCCCCTATCCCCTTTAGGGAAATCAAGTGACCAAAATCACTCTTTCTTTTCATTCGTGCCTTGTTCAAAGGCATTAAAAGAGCATCATTAAATCACTCCTCAAATCTATATGGTTTGGGTGATCAAAACATGACCTTAAAGTATTTTCACTTTTCATTTATATTCATGAAATTTATCTTATGGTGGAAGTTTATAGCCCCTCCTCACAGGTTCTCTAGGGAAGAATTGACCTAGGAATTAATCTCTCAACATCATTTTAACCCCACTACATGGTGGGGTATAGAAATTGAGGTTAATTTACTAGGATGTTTGCTTGAGAGGTTAAGCAAAAAAAATTAGTAATATAATGCCTTAGATTATAGGGGAAACTCAAACATCACACTATACTGAGCAAGCAATGGATTTAGTGGTTATGAAAAGGACAAGACCTTTTCACTATAAGCTAGTTGATATGGATCCAAATTAAGTGAGCATCTCTTGTGTTATCCACACTTAGGACCATCTATAAATGTGTATAAATTTATTTTTAGAACAAACCCACTTATTGTGGATATACTATTGATGCAGGGTGACTAGCCCAAAGTTTCATGTCACTCTACAATCTCTTAAGAGAAGGGGGTGTGAAAACATTAGATATTCATACACTTTTATTTTTGTATTAAAGTTTTATGTCACTTTATAATCTCTTAAGAGAAGTGGGGTGTAAAAACATCACATATTCATGAACTTTTATTTTTGGATTAACACTTAAAATACTCTCAAAATCATGTATATAGATGAAATTCGATAGTACTATGCAACCTTGTTAGTTTTAGGATATAAGACATTACACTTAGGTGTTTTATGTCATTTTATCCTTTATTACATGGTTTTTGAGTCTAAACTATCTATTTTTGTCTATCTTACCACAGCCAAAATGATTATTTTCTTGTACATCACTCCATTTTTTGAGGAGGCATTATGCTATCCATTTGACACCATACCTTTGCCTCGTTCTTTTGAAAAACATTTGTGTGTGTCACTTGATTGAAAAGGGTAACATTATATTGTCTAATTCATTTGAGTTTTTATTCCTTGGATTCATAAAACAAGTCATTTATTACATAATTATAGCATAATAATGTTGTTATGTTGCTCAAATCATTTCATAAAAATGTTTACCTTGTAATAAATTTCTAATTTCAAAACCAAAGCCATGTGTGTCTTTTGGATATTTACCTAATACCATTATGTTTTTTTGCCTTTGACTAGCTTATTGTTTATTCAAAGAAGACTAGTTTCCCTAAGTTGAGTTTTTTATTAACCTTGACAATTTCAAATCCAAGCATTAATTGATTAATGTTTATGCCTTGTGCAATTTGGGCTTAAACATAAATATTTATCTTTTGGATTGTGTAACTTAGTTTAATTTTTTACCTAATTTTCAAATTATTGTTTGTGCCTTTATTTTGGATAAATAGCCTATCTTCAATATGCCTTTTATTTCATGCCTTATACCAATTGACTAAGTTCATGTTTAAAGTTGAATGCCTAGTTTATGCCAAAGTGTTTCAATTTTTTTAGATTAAATCATGCCCTTACTTTTAAAGTCTAGCTTTTGTGATTATTTTTCCAAAATTCCTAGCACATGACTATTTTGAGCCTAGATTTTATGCCACATTTGGAAAAGAGACCTAGTAACTTTTATTTTCTTATATTAGGCTTGTTTAGAACACTATAAACCTAGATAATGGCAATCTATTTTTAGTTCATACACTTCATCTTTTGGTTAAATATATTTGATGTTAGACTATTTTTTACCAAATTTTAGTACAGACCCTTTTTGGATATATAGGTCCATCCCTTGACCAAGTTAGATCAAGTTCAAACCTTTTATCTTTTGGACATTATTTTTAAATTTTATAGAACTATAAGCCCTTTATCATGAAACATTCACCATTGATTTGAACATGTCTCACTATACTTGTAATGGAGATATGTACAATCTAGGATATGGTAATGTAGTCACATAAGAGAAATTTGTTCAAGACACCTATGGTGATGATGTAGTTTGAGAGATAGATCTTTATCCACCTTACAACACTCAAAATAGGTAACAAAGCCAAGATCCTTTAGCTCACTATTTGATTAACATGCCTCCATATTTAGAGTAGGACCAAGATCAAATAGTACAATACTTATCTAGCATACCATCAGTTGTCAAACAAGTTAAATAATAACCATATTATGTTTCAATGCCACTAGCCTATGATCCTTAATTTTTTTATTGTCACTTGCTTACAAATAAAGATGAAGTTTTACTCTAAGCCGTAGAGGTAGGGGCTAAGTTTATAGTAGACATCCCCCATGAAAACTTTCCAAGACTAGTTAGAGTGCCTTATAACATGCCTTATAATCAAATTATTGAATAGGCATCTTCTATAAATCCTCAAGCTCTAGTGTTTATTATGTATTAGGACCCACATATGCTTGTCATAAGAAAAAGCCTCATAGAATACCATTTTATATAGATGCATACAACATACCAGACCTATTTAAACTTAGCACATAATTTCAATAACATGGCCATGTCAAATGCTCCACTTATCAATCTAGCTCCTTCAATAAGAGTCTTAATCAAATTGATAGCCCAATAAAACTAGGGTATAGACCCATTCATTCAAATCACTTTATTTGGATACATATTCAATGCCCCTACTATTGAATAAGTGTCTTCTTCTTTTATGTAGATGAACAAGCTAAACATAGTAGATAATATGAAAATGTTATCCAATCCAGACCAAAGTGGTATAGTTGTACAAATAAATAGTCCACAACAAGTGCCTTTAGTTAGCACCATGAGTAGTTCACAAACACAGGGGGAAAGAATTTCTACATCCCAACCACAAATAGCTACCTCTAGTCCTCGACTAGCTACTTCATCAAGCATGCAATCACAAGGATTAATTAGTCAAGCTCAAACTAGTACCTTACCTCAACAAAATATGATGAATGTTACTCCACCATAACATGTGATGACCAACATTTCAAAACAAGAAGCATAATCTAATTTACCAATGAAATAAAGGTCAAACATTATGCCACCTTAACAAGGAGAAACTAATGTTCCACCTAGCTAGGTAGTGATGAAAGTACCTCTTCAATCATAGACCAACATACCATTACAATCAAAAACAAAGTCTAATCAATAGTATACAACTATTGGTTAGTAAAAATTGCAAAACACTCTATAAGCATCTACTTCACATAGGGATTTGTGAAACCAAGAGGTTTTACTATTCCACAAGTGTCAATCAAGTAAAATTTGCCTTTTGTTCCTAGTGTGCCACAAATCTAATGATAGGGCCTTGGTTCATAAGTTCCCCTTATTTAGAAAGGTTTGACTAGTCAATAACAAGTCCTTAATCAACCTCATTAGGCACAGTAATTCATCCCCATACACATCCTTCCATCTCAACCACAATTTCCCCAAAACAAGCATATATACAAAATCCCAATCAAAATATTTCACCATAATGTGTGAAATTTCAACAATCACATCCTAATCCACGTATGAATAGTCTTAGTCAATTTACTAACTAGACCAACATTCCATATCAAACCATGCATCCACTATACGCTATTCAAAGTAATCCACTTTTGATCACCCAACCTCCACCTCAGGCCAATATTCCATCAAGTTTCCTAGCATAAGAACTATAACAAATGAAGGATGTAATTTCGACCATCCAAGCCAAGAAATATACCAAAAAGTTTAAATTGGATGACATGTGTTCCTACCCATTCAACACAGAGTATCTAAAAATACCATTTCCTCTAAGGTACAAACCACCAAAATTTGACAAATATAAGGGTAAAGGAGACCCTGAGGCCCATTTAACTAAATTCTTCATCACTTTACATCTAGTGGCTTACAATGGCATATGCCTCCTATTTTTGTTTCCTTAGAATTTAGCAGGATGAGATTTGGAATGGTTTCCTAAATTTATAAATAATTAAGTATCTAATTTTGATGACCTTTCAGATAAAAGTTTGTGTAACATTTATCTTATAATATTAAACATGAGATTTCATTAGTAGATTTGATGAAATCTAAATAGAAGGTTGGTGAAAGTGTTTCAAGTTATCTACCATGATGGAGAGCACTTTTCATCCAATTCACCCATAATTTACTAGATAAGCAATTAGCCACTATGTTTACCAATCATTTGCATAGTGAGATATCTTATCATTTGAATCTATAGTGTGCACATAGTTTTAAGGAAATCATTGATAAAGGTTTATTGATATAAATGGCCTTTATTAACAAATTTATCATCAAGATAACCTCATCCAATTAGAACTAACACCAAAACCAAGGAAATGGTCAAAATTAAAACTAGAACCAAGTCCAAGCGCTAGCATCCTAATAGCATAACTAATAACTATAAAAAAAAATCTAAGCCATTTAATTAGAACAAGAATGTTTTTGTAAATGGAGTAATTGAGTCATGACATGTCCAAATGGTACAAACATCATCTGCTCACCCTACCTCACACATGAAAATTACTCCCAACTAACAACATATTTAGAAAATGTAGTCTTCTTAGTAATCTAGACCAGTGCAACAAATGCAGCAACCTTTACCTTTGCAAACCCCTCTTTTAAGTAAAAATAGGCCTACTCATCAATTTTTTAGTGACCTTGGAAAACCTATTGAAACTATGTTTCACAAACTATCCACCACTAATTTGATTAGTTTGCCCATTCTGAAGCACTATCTTAAGGACATCCCTTATATATATATTGGTATAGAAAAAATGAGTTTTGTGAATACCATCAAGTTAATGGATATAATCTATGTTATTATGTGTAAATCAAACATCTTATTCAAAATATGTTAGAAAATGGGAACATAACATTGGATAATGGAGCTTCTACATCTAATCAGAACCTTGATATATATCAAAACCCCTTTCTAAAACATAACAACCAATAACAAAATCAATAAAGGCTAGAACAATAAAAGCAATAGTATCAGCATCTAAGACAAAAACAACAATATCAGTATTAAAACCAACAATGTCAACCAAATGGATAGAACCAAGGCCAAAATGATGCCAACAACCAACAGACTTACCATATAGTTAGACATGACTACAATAAGGTTGTAGGCCATATTTCAATAGGTCACATTTCCACCATCTCCATCAATATGAGACCAAGTACCAATCAAATAAGACTGATGGTAATTAATTATAACCAACCAACCTATGTTAATGATTCTTCCTTGACTTGGGGCCACATATAGGCATACCAACAAGTAGGGATTACTATTTTGAGGCATTATACTGATAACTCATTATTGACCCAAGACTACATATAAGTGCATCAACAATCGAGACTTATCCTATCTGGTCCCCCTCAACCATCATTTTCTAAAAACAATGGTCTTGTATTTAATCCTAATTATGAAATCACAACTTGGTGGTTAAATATTACCATACCAAGCCCACAACCATCTACCACTACACCCATATAACCCACAATTATGGATAAGATAAAGCCATATACCATTGTGTAGGATAAGATGTTTGATATTATGAAATAATTGCAAAAGACATCCGCACAAATTTCTATTTTAGATTTTTTGCATACATCCACCATCCACAAGAAAATCTTGATAGAGTTCCTTGGCCAACCTAAGTTCCAAAGGACATAAGCCTAGATAAATTCCAGTCTTTGGTTATACATATAGCCCTAAGCTATCAGTTGTCCTTTAACTAAAGTAATATGTCATCCCTTGGCCCTCTACATAACAATCCATTATAGATCAAAGTTGTCATCATATGGTACAAAGTATAGCGTGTCCTTATAGATAATGGATCAGGCCTAAATATTGTGTCTCTAAATTTCATCAAGCATCTTAGATACATAACAACTAATCTCCAGCTAGAAAAGATCACTATCAAGGCTGATGATAATGAAGAGTGATAATCAGAAGGCACTATTAGATTACCAATTATCATTGGACTTTTGACCCACAATACATATGGTAGACCTTGATTTGTCATACAATTTGTTATTGGGTAGACCTTGGATACATCAATTTCATGCAATCCCTTCAAAATTACACCAATGTATCAAGTTCTCTCATTCAGGCATGGAGATCACCATTCATAGAAATTTACAACCATATGAACATTGTAAGTATTTGGAAACCAAGTATGACATTTATAACTACTATTTTGGATTGAATCTGGTTCCTAAAAAGGACAAAGGGAAAGAAATACTTGTTGATTTTCTAGAGACCAATTACATTGACCCAAATACCCTTGATTCATCTTCCCATATGTCACCTCCTAAAATGTTTAATAATTTTACCATCATGACTAATGGCCTAGGAGAATATTTGACCCATGATACATTCCACATTTCCAAGCTTCCATAGAACCCCAAGTCCTATGGAAGACCTAAATCCAAACCACTTTATATGAAATGAAAGACAAAGGGGAAATCCAAATTGCATAATTTAGCTCTTATCATTTTTAAACTGGCCATTATCCAATAACAAGACCCTTGTGTAGATGATGAATCATGGTTATACAATGATAAATTGGTTGATTGTTATAAAAATTCCAAGTATCCTATTCCTAATAGGATCATGTAAAATCATTCCTATCAAATAGGAGGTCTTGGTTCAAATCAGAATGGAACACTTGAGCTACTTTCAGCCACTTGATACAAAGGAACCTATGGTCTTTGATTTAAACCACCTAGGGGTGACCCCACATATCTTATTCATGTTTCAAAGCCAATGACTAGTGATGACAATGTTGATAGTGAAGTAGAGTCTAATCATAGCCCTTACAAAGACCTTTCTAGTAAAAATATGTTTGGCACTCATGTTATTTATACCCTTAGACCAGTTATCCATAATCCACTTCCTCTATATCACCCTCAACTTATAACCTAGGACCAATAAGAATCCATATTGCCTATTGATGAGTTTGATAATGATGAGGCCTTTTGAAAAAATTTAGGCCTGAGAGATAATGTTATATTAGGAGACCACAAACAAGGATTCTCAATCACACTAGATCCTACAACCTATTTTGGAGAATAAGTGAACACCCTTAGCCACAATAAATGAAAAAAACATTGAGGTCCCAAAGTGAAAAACTCTTTGAGGCACTTTTAGACCAATGAAAAAGTAAAGAGAAAGGCTAGTCTAGTGGTGAAAATATGTTTTAGGTGTCATTAGATGGGGGTGTTCAACCTTCTTCAAACATAGCTTAGGATCAATGATGAACTTGCCTATGGGTTCAAGTTTAGTTCTAAATAATAGCATGTATTTAACTGAATCATTCAAGAGTTACCAATAGTGTTTGTCACATGGCCATACTTACCATTGAGATATTTTGATTCATCTTGCCTAGGAGAACTTAAAGAGCTAGTCCAAATGAAGGAATCTACTATTACAGGCCAATTTAAATATTTGGAAACTATTATGGAATATGGTTCTATAATCATACTTCTCATACTTCTTACCCTCCATACATCCTTAGTCCATCTTGGCCCTTTTGCATGTAAAATGAGCCTTTTAAAGGCCCCCTAGGGCATTTTGGGAGCTTGTTGACCAATGTAGGCCCTTGTTTGACATAGGACATGATTTTGTGAAGGAAAATCATGGCCTAAGCCACATTTTTCCTTCACCAAAGTAGTATCCTAGGATATGGCCTAGGAAGAACGTGTCCAAAAGCATCTGTCTAGGCCCAAATGGTCAAAAATGGCTAGTTTTAGGTCTTTTGGTAAACTACGGGTTAGATATATATCTCATTATCATTCATTTGATTCTCTCTCTTCTCTCTCCACACTCTCTCTTTATTATTATTCCTTATCTTGACTCTCATGCCTTCTTGAATCTCTCTTGATTCATTCTTGGCACTCTTGAGCTTGATTGGTGATAGAGGATCCCATATGCTACTACACATTTGCTTAGAGACTCTATTGTTAATCTTAGTTGTTCCTCCTTATGGATTATTTCCAATTTATACATTTGGAATTTCACCTAATTTATGTACTTGTTTGGAGCTTTTAAACCATAGTAAGTTCTCACTTCACCTCCTCCTTTTCTTTTGGATTTTGGTTTGGACTTCAGCTTGCATATAGCTTGGTCTTCTTTCGACATTGCTTCTTAGCTTGGATTCCTAGTTGGTAGAACATCTGCACATCTTCCTTGAGCTTTATCTAAGGGAATTTTTCTATGTAAAGTCAAAATCCATTGTTTTTTGTAGTGTATATTCTAGGGTTTGATTTGTTTTAGTGATTTAGTTGTTTTTGTGCATTGTTTAAAATAGTTTTTAAAGTTTATGCATTCATATGTGGTTAGAATACATCTTCATTTCTTGAAATATTTACCATTACATGTTATGCTTACATTTGAAACAATTTTATTACATAAATAGGACTCTACATGATTAAAACAAACTAGATAACTTGATTAAACAATCTCCCTCTCTTGCTAAACTAGAACATTCCATTGTTAGAAAACAATAGTGTTAAATTCAAAAGATAGCTCAAATCTAGATTAGGCATGCTCTTGAACCCTTTTTTGAAAAATATTTATTGCTTAAAATGTCTTTCATTTATCCTAAAAGTGCCTTACCATCTAGATTTACATTTCATTTTTTATCTCTCTTTATTTGGTATTATCATTTCCATAATTTATATGTAATAAATAGTTTAGTCTTAGCTACTTGATTTACTAGGGTTGGATCCACTAAAGGTACTTTCATACCTTGTGTATTTTTTAATGCTATCCCAAACCTATTTTATGAGTCTATCTATAGCTTGGTGTAATTTGGAAAACTAGATAGCCACTATAGACTTCTTTTATCCCATAGAATCCCTGAGCCTTTTAGCCTCTTAGTGGTTTCCTTTAGCACCCTACCAAACACTAGTGGTTCTATTCAAGTTCTTGGAGCTACACTTTGGCATGCCTGATGGGACCTCACATATGGTTTCACATTATTTCTATCTCATTTAGAGATATTTTATCCAATTCCCCTCTATTAGCTATTAGGCTTTACTTTTAGTTATGTTTTGGCTCTCACCTTGGTTATTTTCTAATGTTTTGGTTTTATGTCATCCTCGCTATTGGTTCTCCATTGGTTTGTCTTTTTTATTATCTTTCATGTTACTCATGCTTCATTGCATCCATGGCTGATCTCCCACCCTTGGGATGCTAATCTCAGTGGATTTAGGATCTCATCCCTGATCTCACTAAAGATCAAGCCACATTTGTAATAGAATGCCATAGACACCATAAGATCCATGAGCTTCCATCAACCTAGCATAGTAGTCTACACCCTCTCACATTCAAAAGGGAACAAGATTGGTAGGACTATAACCAATGGACTTGATCTCTTTTTCACCATTCTAAGATTTATTCATTTGAGGATATTTTATCTAAGCCTCATGCTACACCTCATTCACCCATTTAAGGTGATAAGGATCCCCTTGCATGACTAAGACCTGATGAGCTATGTGCGATCATTGAAAATTGTTTTAGATGTCTTATGGTGAATGAAGTGCATCCTTCTCCCCTTAGTATTTGGTGGCATGATATAAATAGATCTCACACCCACTCAATTTTGAGTGATTTGACTAGTTCTTATGTGATTTCCCTACCTCTTTTTCAATTGGAGACTCTAGAGCAAGAACATACACATATCCATGTTGTGGATTATAGGTATTCCAACTTAGTGAGGTATCCCTATCATGGGGGATCCTCCCATCCTCTTATTCCTTCATTCAAAGATTTTGATAGGCATGCTACTTTTTATCACCACCTATATACTAGAGACCCATGGGATGCATATCAAGAGCATCAGTGGTCATCTTTTAACCCTCATCTGATGGTACATAACTAGCATCATGGAGAATTTGGTCATCATGACCATTTCCATGAGCATGCCACATCTTCTCATCATCCTTATAGGGACTGTCATACTTCTTGTGGTCATTCCCCACCCTGTGATAGAGATGATTTCCATCATGAGCATCCTTCCTATCAAGATCTACCTCAATATCATCCTCCCCATGGTCATGGTGATGCCTATGGGCATAAGAAACATCATCACCATCATGATCTACCTCTTAAAGTCTGTCACCATCCTTCTATGAAATGTGCTTATGAGGATCTCTATTGGAATCCTCTATCCCCATGGGTGTGTGTTATCCACCTTCCTACTCCTATCCCTAAACTAAGTTTAATGGGATGTGGGACTCTATTCCTATAGATCATATTATGGAATTCATGATAGCATTCATGGATTTAGAATAGGATGAAGGTATGATGTTGAATATCTTCACTCATTCTCTTTGATCCAAAGATCTTTTTAAGTTTCAAATTTTGCCTCCAAATATTATCTCTAGTTTTTATCTCCTTATAGATGACTTCCTCCAATATTTCAATAATTCCATACCCTTCAACCTTGGCATCCAATCACTCACCTCTATGGTGTAATCCAAGGGTGGGTTGAAATTTGATTTCATGTGTAGATAGTGTTTATTTGTTCATACATGTAGGACTAGGTTCTTGTATGATTAAATTTATGATATGTTCACATGAGCATTGAGGCAGGAGATTCACCTTAAAGTCCTCAAGTGTGAAACTACCTCTTATGATGAAGTTGTTAATGAGGGTCTAAAGATCAAAAATTTTGAGGGGTGTATGGATATATGGCTCATACCTTCCCAAAATTTATCCTCTTTATGTGATCACAACCATAATATAACTAGTGATGGTGTTACTGATTCTCCTCTTGAGAAGAAGGACAAGAAGAATAGCCACAAGGTGAATGCCTTGAGAAAGAAGCTAGATAAAAATAAGGATTCTAAATCAAGCATATCAAAATAATGGATGGTTTTTCCTTAAAACCCTACCAAGTTTTGAAACTTCTATCAGATAAGGGGGCAATATGATGGCAATTGTGTCACCTAAAACTCTAGCAAGAAAGCCTCACTTCCATCAAAAATTTCTTTGCTTGTAGAACCCAACTACAAGTTGAATGTTTTCAAGGAGCCTCTACCTAACCATGACAAGGAGAAGAACAAGAAAAAGAAGAATAAATCAAAGGCTAAGGCCCCATGTTCTCCTTCTTACTCTTCCACCTCTTCTAAATCCTCTTCCTAGGTTGACTCAAGAGGGAAAGCCAAGTACAAAAGCAGCAAGGTTGTTGTTGCTATTGACATAGCCTTTACTAGGTATGAATGATTTTCTATCACATGCTCCAATTAGGCCATCAACCTTATTGGAGAGACTAGTGGTACTTGAACCCCTATTTATCCCATAGGGATAGGGAATATTAAGGTCAAATTTTAAATTAGGCATAACATCCCTCCCTAGTCTAGATAGCATTCTTACTCCATCATAGAGGAGTTACGTGGCCTTTTAGCTAGGATCTCCTTTTGGGACCTTCTTTACCTTTGCCTTGAGCAAAGGGACCTCATATTAAATGAGCTTAGTCTCTTTCATGAGGTTAGATTACATGATGATGTCAAAGTGTTGTTCAACTCCAATTCACATGAGCACCCTCATCCTCTTGTCTTATCTTTTGACCTAGCCTCTTTGCTAGATGATTTAGTTCTTGTAAAGAGGGCATAGTTCCCTCTCTATATTAAGACTTTTGTTAATGATTATTGCATTAAGTAGTGCATCACTGATGAAAGAGCTATGTTGAATATCATGCCCTTACATGTGTTCAACAATCTTAGGATCAATCAGAATAAGCTCTTTGAATCTTTCCATAACTATGTTGGTTTCAACAACAACATAGTTACACTGGTGTGGAACATGAAGCTCCAGATCAATTTTATCCCCAAGATAGTCAAAATTGAGTTTTATGTGTTAAAGATTGATTTTTCATACAACATGATTCTTGGCCATCCTTGGATTGTTTCCATGTAGGCCATCATGCCAGCCACATTTTTATGGTTCAATTTGTGCATGAAGGTGAGGTTCACACCATAGAGGCTGACCTAGATCCTTGGGTGTTGATCTACACAAAGACAAATCCCTTAGGTGAGGCTTTGGATATTTTCACATGGGGGTCTATAGATTCTCATACACCCCCTATTTTTTAGTCACATTTCTTCAAGGATGAATGTTTTGATCTAGCTGAGTATTGATCAACATTCATTCTTTCAGAGTCCAAAATGCATCAATCGACTCCTACTTTGCGATGCCAAGCTAGCTAATATCTTTTTGGAGATCTCTTATAAGATGTTTCCCATAATTTTAAGTTTCCCTTTACATTTATATTTGCCCATCAAAGTATAGGCTCTTTTCATGTGTCTCTCATTAAGACCACTAGAGTCATTGAGTTTGATATCAAGTGTTGTTTCATTCATATTGTGGCATGCAACCTATTCAAGGAGAGAAAGGATTACACTAAGATCATGAAAACTTGCCATAAGTATCATTATCCCCTTAAACATTTTGGTTTGGAGATTTCTCTCATAGATGGACCAACCCTAGGCCTTCTTATAGTAATTGTCTTGGTGGTTGAACCTGAAGTGTTAGATGAGTCATTCCCTCCGATGCCTAAGTGTTCCAAATAAGGTAATGCTATGGACATTGAAATATCCATGAATGTCAACCTTGTCACTTTAATAAGGCCTAAGAACATCAATATCAACACTAGCCTTGCTCCAAAGGAATGAGATGTTTTGGTTTCCTTCTTGCATGAATTTTTAGATGTATTCACTTGAGAATACACTAATATAAAGGGCATGGATCCTGACATAGTTTTCCATAATCTCATTATGGCTAATGGGACCTAGCCCATTCACCAAAAGCAATGGTTAATGGATCTTAAAGTCTCCCAGTTGGTCAAAATAGAGATTGAGAAACTCATCAAAGTTGGCTTTATCCAAGCTATTGACTACCCTTGATGGATTTCTAACATTGTTCCCATTCTCAAGAATAATGGAGCTATTTGAATTTGTATTGAATTTTAAGATCTCAATATGCCCTACCCAAAGGATAAGTTTCCTACTCATTTGATAGACTAGATTATTGATTCCATCTATAGAATTGATATCATGTCCCTTAAGGATGTTTTCTCTGGGTACAACCAAATATAGATTGCACCTAAAGACCAGCACAAGATGATGTTCACTATTTCATGGGGTACCTTTTGATACATCATTATGTCTTTTGGTTTGAAGAATATTGGGGCCACGTATCATCATGATATAACCCACATTTTTATGGCCTTATCCATAAGATCATTAAGTGATATGTTGATGATATCCTTGACAAATCCCAAAATATGGATGAGCATGTACAAGACGTTAGGATCATCTTTGAAAATTTATGAGAGTATCACATTAGTATCAACCCTAAAAAGTGCATTTTTGATGTTTTAATTGGAAAGAATCTCAACTTCCTCATTTTTTATTGGGGTATTGAAGTGGATCCCAATAAGATCAAGGTGATCCTTGAGATGCCTCCCTTGTGTAACCTTGTCCGATTACAGTCCTTCCTAGGAAGACTCAACTTTATCAAATGTTTCCTTAAGGAGTATGCTCATAAATCCATACCCATCACATGTCTCTTACATAAGGACACTCCATTCTCATGGTCTAGTAAAGTCCAAGTGGATTTTGAGGAAATGAATCATATGCTTCCTAATCTTCCCATCCTGATGGCACCCATTAAGGGGCATGATTTTATCTTATATACCTTTGTTACTGAGCTTTCCATTAGGGGCATGTTATGTTAAAAGGATGATACCAATAGGGAGAGATTTGTTAACTAAATCTCTCACATGTTATTTGGCTCTGAACTCAACTACTCTCTAATTGAGCAGTAGTGCCTCTCTCTCATCTTCTCTATAAATAAGTTACAAAATTACATGTTGGGTTAGACTACCAACATGATTTTATAGTCTAATCCACTTTTCTACTTACTTATCAAGACACATCTTGATGTTAGGAATGCAAGGTGGATCATGCTTCTTCAAGAGTTCAACCTCTACATCATTAACCAAAATTCCACCAAGGGCTTAGTTGTGGCTAACCAACTCATTGAGTGCCCATTACCCAACCCTAACATAAAACTAGTTGAAAATGCCTTTACTGATGAGATGGTCTACTCAATCAACCATATCAAGGTCTTTGATTGTGATTGGTATCAAGACATTATCCATTACCTTGAAGACCAATCTTATCCCATCACC
This sequence comes from Torreya grandis, assembly GCA_037957365.1. Taxonomy (NCBI): domain Eukaryota; kingdom Viridiplantae; phylum Streptophyta; class Pinopsida; order Cupressales; family Taxaceae; genus Torreya; species Torreya grandis. Next base: position 497,543 of record JARHVA010000896.1, read on the forward strand.
ACTTCTTCACAAGAAAGCTATTAGGTTCATAAGCTCACTGTCTACTATGTCATCATTAGTAGCATCTTGTTCAAGAAGGGACTTGATGGTGTGCTGATGTAGTGCCTTACCATTAAGGATATCCCTCTTGTACTTGAAAATTATCAAGAGAGAATTTATTGTGGCCACCCAAGAGGGAAATAAACCATTTAGTGTATTATCAAGATGTGCTACTACTAGTCCACTCTTATTAAGGATGTGGTCTAATACACTAAAAAGTGTAAGATGTGCCAAGTCACCAAGGATGCCATCAATGCCGCTATTGACCTCTTACACTCTATTTTTGCCTCTTGGCCTTTATTATTTTGGGCTCTCAACTTTGTTAGTGAGTTCAAATCCACCTCTTCTAATGGCCATCACTGGTTCATCACTACCACTGACTATTTTATGTAGTGGTTTGAGTCCATGCCTCTTAGTAGTATGTGTGGGAAGACCATCCCCAAGTTTGTCCTAAACTAGCTTATTTGTAGGTTTGGGGTTCCCACTATGATTATGGTTGATAATGGCCCAAGCTTCTAAAGCCCCAAGATGCATGAGATCATTGAACGCTTTGGGTTCATGATCTGCTTCTCCTCTACCCATTACCCCTAGGGAAATGGGAAAATAGAGTCTTTAAATAAAACTTTGAAGAAGATGCTTCTATATACCATTGCCCAATCTAAAATGGACTAGCATCTCATACCCTATCCTACCCTTTGAGCCTATCAAACTAGCTTCTTAATGGCCATAAGGGCAACCCCATACTTCTCATATATGGATCTAAGGTTATTTTTCATTTAGATGTCTTAATTCCTTCACTTCAAGTTAAGACATTCAAATCACTTTTTCATGAGGGAGAACACATCATTCACCTCACTAAGCTTGAGTAATTAGATGAGCGATAACTGGATACTCTTGAGAATAACCATGCTTACCAGTGCCATCAACACCACCAATTTGAAAATTTGGTGTACCCTCATTAGTTTAAGGTAGGTGATATGGTCCTTATTTTATATAAGTATCACCATAAGAAGGGAAAACTCACACATAAGTGGTTTGTCCCTTTTGTTATCACCACCTCTCTATAGAATGGGGCTTTTTATCTCTTGACCCTTGAATTCAAGCCCCTATAGTACCCAATCAATGGGTTCTGACTTAAGATATTTCTCGTCAAGGGTTTTCATGGCCCTCTAGGAAAATCACCTATGGTGGTAAGGTGAGCCTTTTCTCTCTTCTATCACCAATAACCTTCATGCCACTAGTATATGTGTGTATATATGGGTTATTTATTAGTAATTCTTATTGCCTGATCACATGTATCTAGTAGTCTATGTTAGATGAAGCATACACACCACACATAAAATCATATAAACACATGTGCTAATAATTAGAAAACCACTTTATATATCACAAAAAATACATATTTTTCTCTAGGTACATCACATGGCTTGTTATCATCCTAGGCTTTTAGTTACTAAAATTTGCCACATGTGTGGCTACATATGCATACCCAGTTAGCCTATGACTAGGTAATATCTATGATAGTCATACTCTAGGTGGATATATCAATATCTACATCACAACTATTCAAATTAAAGTATCCTTTAGTGAATCTATCTAGTATGCCCTCGCTCTAGGTGTCTCAGCTCCTCTAGTTTCTTCTCAAGCTAGCTTAGTCCATAGCTAATCAATCTCAACATCTGCTCTAACTAGTCATGCCTCAACCTCTACTATATCCACCCTCTAATTTTCCATAGATAGCTCATGTTGTGTTGACTCAGCCTCTAGCTATGGAATCTTGTCATATCCTCACCTACTCAAGTAAGTATCATGCACCCACCCACCAAAATGGAGTATGTGGCACCTAATTTGTCAATGGTGTTGTTACCACATCATGGAATAATTCCCTCAATAGTAGGTCAACTTAAGGTTTAGTCTAGCTAGGTTGGTCTCCTACACACACAAACATAGACACACACACACACACACACACACACACACACACACACACACACACACACACACACACACACACACACACACACACACACACACACACACACACACACACACACACACACACACACACACACACACACACACACACACACACAGAGAGAGAGAGAGAGAGAGAGAGAGAGAGAGAAAGAGAGAGAGAGAAAGAGAGAGAGAGAGAGAGAGAGAGAGAGAGAGAGAGAGAGAGAGCTTACATCTTAGTCACATATCAACTCTCACTAAGGATTAGTATAAATATGAAGTGATATCTAGAAAATAGACTTATCTTACATGGAAATGTTGATGGCCTCTTTGGCCCTCCTATAGGTTGTGTTCCTCCTAGTGGAGGTGGTCCTCACCATGGTGGCCACTATCCAACACCAACCCCCCTCACTTTATCTTGACTGCTTACTAGGCTCATCCCTAGTTTGACTAGGTTGTGCCCATCTCGCTTGTCCCTCTACATCCTATCTCCCTAGATGATGGTATGACCCCAATGGACCTCATAGCTCCTCCCATCCCAAGTAGGGATCTACCCTAGCATATTTTAGCCACACTATAGACTTGTAGGGATCATGGATGTGGCTACCCATTACATCTAGATCTAAGGTGGTTTACATGGGCCTAGACCTATCTATAAACCATATAGACTATGGCATACCCTCCTCTAATACAAGGTATACATCATTACCATATGGAATCCTAGGCCATGTTAGTGGGATCCTATTATAAGCTTAAAACATGAGTAAGTTGGGTTATGTCAATCCACCTAACCTTGTGCACTAGATGTGATCTAGCTACTGGTAAAATCCACCTAGGATATACTAGCCCTAGGCATATTTATTTCCTCCCTTTGTGCATTGGATAACTCCTATCCATGAGAGTAGTAGATTCCCTATACTCTATCTAGCATGGATCCTCCACACCATAGTCCCTACTATCACTATCATAAGAGTGGGTACTCTAGTAAAAATGGTGTGATCTACACACCATGGTTGTTTTGTTATGATTAGTTCCCACCAAGTAGAGCTTTGCTACTACTATATCCTATATTGGTGGTATCTCTATCTCTCTTCCTATTGGCTCCACCTTATAGAATCGATAGACATCCTCAATGAAAAGGATGACCTCTAGCTCAAGCCCTAGCTAGAACACATGCCTCTATAGTACCCATGTGATCACCAATGCATTCACCATGTCTCTAGAGTAACATAATGAGGGCACATATACTAGTCTCCAAAGTTTTACACTCTACAGGTAATCCTCATCTACCATAGGTAGCACATCTACCTCCTCAACTAAACATTGTAGGACTCTCTCTCAGTTGGTCATCTCACATGGCCCATCTCACTATGTTGGCTATTCTCTCACTTGTGAAGGTCCTCCCTCCTCTTGTATGCTAACTCCTCCATGTGTCTACACAAGAAAGTGAATAGGAAAATGGATTAGTCTACTAGCCAAAAAATGAGTAAGATCAAGTAAAAAATAATTATTTTTATCTATCTAGCTTATTTTTCCTTCTTCCTTCTTGTTATGGCCATCTATAGGGCCTCTTGGGCTATTTGAGACCTATTCTAAGGCTTTCCTACCCTAGTCTATGGTTTTCTAGGCAAATTTTTAGCCTAGCTTTGCCAAGCCATAACCTATATTGGGATGCCTCTAGGATCCCTAGGGCTCCTTCTTTCTTGCCCCACAAGCCATGATTTGAGCTCCTATGGGTTCCATTCTCTTTAGATCACCAATCTTGACATTTTGACTCCTTTTTCATCAGATTCATCTATAAAATCATCTAAAATAAGTCAAAATGTATTTAGGGCCTCCCAAACCCCAAAAAAATGAATAAATTTTCAAAAAATCATTCATATCACTTACCCAGACCATCCTTTACATCTCTAATATTCTACCATTTCCTCATTTTCTCTACTTAGCCTTTGGTTCCTCATGGGCTCTCCTTTGGCTCTCTCAATGTGAAAACAAGAGTAAAAATGACTTCTTTTATCTCTTATTTAATCATTTTATCCCCTTTTTCTTGCTTTTTGTGGGCTCTTTTTGGGTATTTTACCCATTTTTGCATTTAGAATCATGAAACCTCTATCTTAGATGTTTTGGCACATTTTGAGCATATTGGTATCCTCTTTTTTTTAATACAAGGCTTCCTTGGGCCTGTTCTATCCTTGTTTTGGTTGTTAAGACCCCTTTCAAGTCCCCATTGACCTCCCAATCTCATGTCCCCTGTCGTGGGCACCTAGGGATAGAAGTTACTTATTTTGCTTCTTTTAGTTAGTTGTTTATCTACTTTTTCATAGTTGACTCATTATGATTCCCTCTCTCTTATTCGTCATGGTTATAGGTAGGGTTGTCAACTAGTTATGATGGTTGATGACTTGCTTTAGTCTTGTTGACTAGTCTTCATCTTCTCTAAACTTCCCCCAACTTTCCCTTATTAGCTCTCACCATGGCCAGTGTTGGTCAACCATTATTATTATGGCTTGGTTTCATTATTTATTTCCCTCATGCAATAAACTTACATAGCTTTACTTTAATATCACCTTTAGATAGTTTTTAGTCTTATATTCTTGATCCCCATCAAGGTGCACCTCTTAGTGGTTAGTTATATAAATGGTGATAGTCAAGGCAAACCATGACCAGCAGCTACAACTTAGGTTATTGATGATCCATGGGGATATGAGCTTGTCCTGGTTAGTTTCTTCCTTATCAGTGAGATGAATAATGCCATTAAGTATAACACAACCATTGGTACCTTGATCAATGCCCATGAATTGGCATGTGTTATGTGCATTTATTCTCTAACTCACTCTTATCCATATCTCAACTCACTAGTATCTATTTTGTCCTTAACTCTGAGTTGTTCCCTCTTTTTAAGGTAGCACATGATTTTCTCTCTTTTTTTGAGGATGTCCAGTTCACCCATATCCCTTGTAGGATAACACTAGGGATGATGGCATAGTGAATGTCATTCTGGATAGTATGATTTGATTTTATATCACTTGTGTCCCTTCTTTACAAGAACTAGAGCTAGAGATGAAGGTGATTTTTGGATTATGTAGCATTTGCACTCTCACCTGTGGATCGCACCTTTAATATTTTCTACCATCATCTTTATTTAGTAAGTGAAAGTAATGTTTTCTTTTATATTTTCATTTTTTTCTTTCCTTTGCTTTTTTGTGGCTTCCAAGTACTACATAGCACTCTTTTTTCATTTGAACATTGACTGCTTGAACTTTGAGGTCATATGTAATTATACTTCTTATGACCCTAATCTTCCCTATGATTACACATCAACTCACATGAAGAATACCAACCCTAGTCATCCCACTTTAAGACATTTTCCACCTTCTTAGACCACTCCTACATCATATTCTTACCCTCCATACATCCTTAGTCCATCTTAGCCAATTTACACGCAAGACAGGCCTTCTAGAGACCCCTTAGGGCCTTTTGAGAACCTATTGATAACCTAGGCCCTTATTTGACCTAGGTTGTAGCTTGTGTGAAGGAAACCCATATCCTATGCTACACATTTCCTTTACCAAATCCATGGCCTAGGTTGTGACCAAGGTAGAATGTGTCCAAAAGTGCCTATTTGGGCCCAAACAATAAAAAATGGCTAGTTTTAGGTATTTTGAGGGATTGGGGGTTGGATATATGCCTCATTATCATTAATTTGAGTCTCTTTATTCTCTCTCCACACTCTCTCTTGATTATTCTTCCCTCTCTTGACTCTCATGACTTCTTGAATCTTTCTTGATTCATTTTTGGCACTCTTGAGTTTGATTGGTGATAGAGGATCCCATATGCTACTACACATTTTCTTAGAGACTCCATTACTTCTCTCAATTATTCTTGATTCTTTGTGGCTTGATTTTAGTAGCTACATTCTACATTACACCTAATTTTTACACTTAATTGGATCTCTTAGTTAACACTTCACCTCTTCCTTTACTCTTGGATTTTGGTTTGAACTTCATCTTACACATAGCTTGGTCTTCCTCTTACATTGCTTCCTAGCTTAGATTATTGGATGGTATAACATTCACACATCTTCTTATATATTGATATGAGGGTACTTTGATATGAAAATTGAAACTCCATTGTTTTGTGTAGTGTATATTGTAGGGTTTGATTTGTTTTAGTGATTTAATTATTTTTTTGCATTATATAGAATAGTTTATTAAGTTTATGAATTCATATGTGGTTAAAATATATCTTCATTTCTTTAAATATTAACCATTACATATTATTCTTGCATTGGAAATAGTTTTATTTTATAATTAGAACTCTACATACTTAAAATAAACTAGACAACATGCTTAAACAATTTCCCTCTCTTGCTAAACTAGAACATTTCATTGTTAGAAACAAATAGTGTTGAATTAAAAATATAGCTCAGATCTAGATTAGGCATGCTATAAACCCTTTATTAAAAACAAATTTATTACTTAAAATATCTTTTATTTGGCCTGAAAGTGCCTTAGCACCTAGATTTACTTTTCATTTGTTAGCTCTCTTTATTTGATATTATCATTTCCAAAATTTATATGCAATCAATAGTCTAGTTTTAACTATTTACTTTATTATGGTTAGATCCACTATAGGTACTTACATACTTTTTACACTTGTTCATGCTAGCCCCAACCTAGTTTATAAGTCTATGTATATCTTTGTGTAAGCTAGAAAACCAAATATCCAATATAAACCTCTTTTATCCCATAGAATCTCTTAGCCTTCTATCCTCTTAATGGTTTGCTTTGTCACCCTACCAAACACTAATCATTTCATTCAAATGCCTAGAGCTACAAGTTCAAAATTTCTTATGTAAGACATTATAGAGTTCAACATCGAGACTCCAGATGACTCAAAATGGATCAAATTAGGTTTGTCCCTCATTAAGGAAGAATGTGATATCTTTACAACCCTTTTGAGGGAATTTGTTGATATATTTTCTTGGGCTTATTCTAACATGCCTGGTTTGGACCTCACCTTGGTTATACACCACCTTTTTATATATCTAAATGCCAAACATATGAAACTAAAATTATGCAAGATGCATCCTTGCATTTTTATAATAGTGAATAAAGATTTGGAGAAACTCTTGAAAGCAAGATGTATTCAACAAATCAACTATTCAGAGTGGATCTCAAATGTTGTCCCAGTTAGTAAGAAGCTAGAAGGAATCAAAATTTACACTAATTTTAGAGATATAAACAAATCCTACCCCAAATATTACTTTCCTTTAGCAAACATTGACATGATTATTGAATCAAAATCTAGGTAAGAAATACTTCTATTAATGGATGAATTTTTAGGATATAACCATATCCAAATTACACTAGAAGACTAGCATAAAATAATGTTCACCACTCCATGTGGAATTTTTTGTTATAAGGTTATTAAATTTGGTCTCAATAACATTGATGCCACATAACAAAGATCCATGACCATCATATTTCATGATATGATACATGACATTGTTGAAGACTACATCAATGACATACTAGGAAAATCAAAGACTAGGGATAATCATCAAGTAGCACTACGGAGAATATTTTAGAGACTACATGAATACAAGGTAAGACTCAATCCTAATAAGTATGTTTTTGGAGTTAATTTAGTCAAATTTATTATATTCATCATGTCTCGTTGAGGCATTGAATTTGATCCAGCCAAAGTGCAAGCCATTACCAAGATGCCACCATCAACCAATTTAAAGTAGCTCTATAGTTTGTAGGGTAATATTTAGTCAATAAAACACTTCATTTCTTATTTGGTCTAAAAATTCCATCTATTTACATACTAAATAAAGGTGTCACATTTCTTTGGGATGATGAATTCCAAAAATTCCTCCAGCACCTCAAAGACTATCTTGCCAAACCAACTATTTTTTTGCCACCAATGCTAGGAAAGCCATTCTTATTTTATCTAGCTACCATGGATAAATCCCAAGGGGAAATTCTATTTTATCATGATGATAATGGAAGATATCATGTTATGTACTATATAGGTTGTACACTAGTCATAAATGAGCACAATTATATGCCCATTGAAAAATCCTACTCAAAAACCATGGTACTACATGTTAAACAACAAAACCATGGTTATTTCAAAAGTAGATCCACTCAAGCATCTACTATCTAAGATAACTTTACAAGGCCACATGGCCAAATGGATCATGTTTTTGAGCAAATTTAAGATAGAATACGCTAACTAGAAAGCCATCAAGGGATAGGTTCTCATAAATCAGCTTGATGAGGCTCCCCTTAAAGATATAAAACCTCTAACAATCTAATTCCTAGATAATTCCATTATGACCATCATTAAAACACCTCTTGATAAGGAGCACTAGAATATTTATTTTGATGGATCATTCATGGCACATGGATTGAGGGTAGGCCTTTTGTTTATTATACCATAAGGGGATCTTATCCCTGGATCATTATGGATTAGCTTTCCTTGTACTAACAACATGGTTGAATACAAATCACTCATTATATGATTTTGTCAAGTAGTAAAATGGAATATTCAACATCTTAATTTTTAGGGTGAATCTCAATTAATCATTAATTAGGTTACAAACCATTTTCAAACCAAAGATGACAAGCTAGTGGCATACAATACCATGGTTGACACTCTTAAATAGTAGATTATCAATGTACAATTCAAACATATACCAAGGGCTAGTAATAGAATAGTGAATGGCATGGACACCATTATATCTTTGATTCATCATATAGATAAGGCAAATGAATATCAATTCCTCATTAAAAATCTTCTAGCACCAGATCATGAACCTTTAATAATTGTAATGATCTATGATATTGTTGGTCCTAGATCTATATGGTATTCAGACCTTTATGCATATCTTTATGACCAAATAATGCCACCCAACCTATTTTTAAAATAATCCCAATCCTTTATCCACCATCTTGCATGTTAAACCTTACTCAAACCAACCCTATACCACCACAACTTTGATGGAACTCTACTTCATTATTTAACTTTGATAGAATCTACATTATTTTTATGTGAAGTTCATTAAGGAATATGTGGATCCCATATAAGCAATTCCATCCTATCTAAAAATATCCTATTTATCAAGTATTATTGGCCAACTATGGATGTAGATGCAACTACATACCATTATATCTTTGATTCATCATATAGATAAGGCAAATGAATATCAATTCCTCATTAAAAATCTTCTAGCACCAGATCATGAACCTTCAATAATTGTAATGATCTATGATATTGTTGGTCCTAGATCTATATGGTATTCAGACCTTTATGCATATCTTTATGACCAAATAATGCCACCCAACCTATTTTTAAAATAATCCCAATCCTTTATCCACCATCTTGCATGTTAAACCTTACTCAAACCAACCCTATACCACCACAACTTTGATGGAACTCTACTTCATTATTTAACTTTGATAGAATCTACATTATTTTTATGTGAAGTTCATTGAGGAATATGTGGATCCCATATAAGCAATTCCATCCTATCTAAAAATATCCTATTTATCAAGTATTATTGGCCAACTATGGATGTAGATGCAACTACATACCATTAGATCTTTGATTCATCATATAGATAAGGCAAATGAATATCAATTCCTCATTAAAAATCTTCTAGCACCAGATCATGAACCTTCAATAATTATAAGATTTATGATATTATTGGTCCTAGATCTATATTGTATTCAAACCTTTATGCATTTATTCATGACCAAATAATTCCACCCAACCTATTTTAAAAACAATCCAAATCCTTTATCCACCATCTCGCATGTTATACCTTACTCAAACCAACCCTATACCACCACAACTTTGATGGAACTCTGCTTCATTATTTAACTTCGACAGAATCTACATTATTTTTATTTGAAGTTCATTAAGGAATATGTGGATCCCATATAATAAAGTCCATCTTATCTAAAAATCTCCTATGTATCAGGTATTATTGGCCAACTATGGATGTAGATGCAACTACATATGTTAAAAAGTGTGATAAATGTCAACAGCATGCCAATATGATTCATGCCTTAGCCAAGACTCTACAACCTATTCTTATTTTTTCTCCATTTTCTACATGGAGCCTTCATCTCATTAATAATATAAACCCCACCTCATCTTATGTCCATAAAAATAACCTAACCACTACCGAATATTTCACTAAGTGGGTTGAAGCTATAACCCTCACATACATGACTGGAAAATAAATTTCCAAATTCATCTTCAACCATCTCATTTGATAATATGGTATCCCATATAACATTAAATCTAATAATGATATGTCATTCAATAAAAAGGATGTTAAATTATTGTGTGTCAAGTAAAAAATTACTCAACATTTCTCTATCACCTATTACCCATAAGGTAATAGCCAAGTAGAAGCATCTAAAAAATCAATTGTCAACATCCTTAAAAATATTATCAATGATGTCAATCATGATTGAAACCTCCAAATATTTTTCACCCTTTGGGTATATCACACCAATTACCATACCCTAATAGGTTCCAATCCATTATCACTTATTTATGGAACTGAGGCCATTCTTCTTATCTTCTTTGTACATCTCTTTCAAGCATGTCACAGATGATGAATCTTATCAAGTAGATCACCTGTAAGAGATGGAGTTACTTGATGATAAATGCATGGCCATAGTAAATAACCTTCAAGCATAATATAACTAACTCCATGGCCTCTATAACCAATGGGTCATACATAGAGAATTCAAAATCGGTGATCTTGTTCTCAAAAAAACCAATAGAATACCATAATTGAGAAGAAACACAAGGGCAAGTTCAAACCTAATTGGATAGGCCCATTCATCATTATTTTAAACTATGGGTTGAAGCATATAGGCTTGATACACCATAAGGGGATGAACTTGATGAGCCTATGAACATTATACACCTTAATCATTACTTAGCTTGAGAAACCTGGTGTATTGTGTATAAGGCACATTTCCATTATACCATAATACTGACATTCTTATTTGTACCATATTTTTCTATCATATACCATTCTACCATGCATTTTCTATTGACTGAGTGGTTTTTACCCTCTATACACAATCCCTTTGACCTTGGTTCTATTCCATTGGTTCCATGGTCACTTTCAACAAGAAGATTTTAATCCAGTTTTAGCAAGTGATTCAATATTCTAGACAAAGGCCATATTTTGGATCAATATGATAGTGGTTTAGTAGTTATATCCTTCATTTCTTTTTCTATTTTATACCACATGGACCTTATTATAACCACCTTTGGTAAAATCAATGTCTCACCATTGTGCTACTAATTATAACCACTTATGGGCAAATTAGTATCATTGACCTGTCATTATTTCCTAATTATAACTACATATGGGAAAATTAGGAACAACATTATTTATCATGCCTTGAAGTACCACTTTTCCATGCCTATGTCATAATATGCCATTTACCTAATTTCCCTATTTTGTTTTAGATTTTGTTGCTACTTAGTTAAATTACTCTACAAAAAGGTAGAACTACAGTGACTTGAGGTCCCATCTTGAGACTATTTACATAGCACTCAATTCACATTGAGGTCATCTCAATCACCCCTCTTACCACAATCTCACCATTTTGTGAACAATCTTTCAATCTGAATGCTCTCACCATTTTGTAATCTTAGAGCATTTCATTTCTCATCATTCTAGATCAAGTTAAGATGCTTAGAAAATTCCAAAAACATTTGAAAACCAATCTAGAAAATACAAAAACAATGCCCATCAACCACTTCTTTACCTTAAGGATTTTTGGATATCTAGCTACTTCATAAGAAACCACTTTTCATTTAGTTTCCCCATCTTTATTATCCTCATGTCTTATACTCCCACCATTTTTTGAGACCATTCCCATATTGTTATCCAACATCAATCATGTTTTCTCTTATCATCATTTTTCTTCTATCCCATATCCTAGGAGAACTACATATGGCCTAAAGTTTATGTGGGCTCTTGTATCTATGAAACTATGTAGGTAGCATCCACTTGCCTAGTGCATCTGGAGTCAGCTTGGCCACCCACTTCTTTTTTTTATTCTCCCATTTTATTTATTTGTTTCATTATTTCTTATCACCTAAGGGTAATGTTCATTATCTTGTTGGTCATCTATTTGTGCTAACATTGTTATTAACCATTATTTGTTTTTGTTTCATTTTATTCTCTTTTCTTTGTTGTTTTATTTATTTTCTTGGTTTTTTATTTATTTGTTTGCTTGTTTACATGTTTGTTTGCTTTATAATTGTGCCTTGATTTAATCTATATGTGTTCATTGGTTAATTCCTTGTGCATTATTTATGAATCCATCAATATTCATATGTCAACATCATCATCATGGTTTTTAACATTTTTACATTGTTTTCATTTATTTATTAGATTGCATGTCAATCTTTATGCATATTTTGACCCAAGTCCTCATGGTGTTCTATCATGATGCCTACCATCAAATGCTAAATTAAAAATCAGCTTGGGAAGTCTACATAGAAATGTAACAAGGATATACTCCTTGGCACCTAAAAAAATTTTGATCTACCCAAATCATTCTACATATAGATTAATTAAATAAGGAAATAATTTTAACCCTTGTTAGCTCAGACAAGCATCTCCATACTAACAGGTTGCCCAAATTCATCTTCATCCTTTGTACCAATTTTCCATCATATTCCATATCATATTTTCCATCATTGGGATACCAATGATTATAACTGCCTATGGCCAAATCATTATATACCATCCCACCCACTCAACCAATGATTATAACCTCTTTTGGGCAAATCACTATGTTTTAATATATCTAGAGGTTAATGATTATAATCACCTTTGGAAAAATCATTATCTTTCTTTTCCCCAACTAGGGAATATTTCCATTATGATAATGCTTATAACCACCTTTGGGCAAACCACTATCTCTATCTACCCAACTGAGGCATGTTTTTTTCCTACCAATGATTATAACCACCTATGGGCAAATCATTGTTTTCTCTTTCATGATTATAACTACCTTTGGGAAAATTATTTTGTTGTTACCCTAAGCCTTTTTCAATGATTATAATCATCTTTGGGAAAATCAATACTTTTTTATTCCACCTATGCTAATTATTATTACTTCCTATGGACAAATCATCTTGTTTGTCTACCCTAATTGGGGTAGCTCCATATGCTGATGATTATAACTACCTATGGGTAAATTAGTCTCTTCCATCCATTTTATCTTATTGGTCCCTATTATCACTTTAACCTACACCCAATGAGGAGATGGGACAAGATTCTCCTCATTTAATTGGGATAATTGAACCACCTTAGGGTTATGGGTATCCCTATTAGGAGGTGGATCTCTAGATTAGGGTCTAGCTCCCCTTGATGTATCAATAAAGACCCAATCCTCTATTAATCTTGGGGAATGAAAAGGGATAGAGATAACATGAAAATAAACCTAGAATATAGAGGTGATACACCAAAATATTTTCTCTACTCATACCTTATCATGCACTTTGAAATAAAGACAAGTTATGTATACACTTCACTCAATATCAACTCTCTTTCTCACATTAGTGTTTCAACATGGGGTCTAAGAGATAGCATAGGTTAGGAATACTTAACCAATAGGCATTCCAAGACACTATATTGAATTATCTATTCACTATATCTGAAACCTCACTTGACACTTGTTGTTGATCTGCAAGAAAGAGATTGTAAAACACTAAGTATTAATAGGAGTGATATGTGAAGGTCGATTGAAACCACACTTGTACAAGACTAAAAACTATCATTTACACTTAGTACAATCCTTGAATAAGGTACAAGTACTTGTCCTTATTAGCTCAAGGCATAAATTTGGTAGGGGTTATCCATACCCAATAGAGAGATACCAATAATGGCAAAAAATGGCTTCATTTATAGAATTTTTGAGGAAGAGAGAGGAGATAATAGCCTCAAAGATCATAAACATTTGTCAAACTAAAATAGAAGGGTTACATGTGAAACTAATCCTACAAATTATAAAAGCATCAATGGTAATCAAACATTATCAGAATAGTTATGTTTTAGCATCTTGAATGAGGAACGGATAAACAATGTCCTCCAGACTAGATGTCTTCATAAAACATGATAGTTTTCCCAAGAAAGATGTAGAGACCCTTTAGTTAAATTTGAGGCAACTGATATCAAGTACTCAAAGTCCTTTTAGTCACTCATCTCTCTCTAGTCCTTGTTTATTCCATATGGCATCTACATTTTATTTTGGACCTTGACTGCATTTGTCAAAAATGGCCTATCAAATTTCATTAGAAACCTAGGGTCTCATGTGTTCCCATTTGCTACCAAAAACTGACTTGGCCTTTAACATGTTGACCTTCATCTCACCCATTTGATCTTATCTATGTAAAGGCCCATATACCTTTATATCTTCACCTTGACCTCTCAAAAATGTCTTTGCATGCACCAAGTGGCATCCTCACATTCATTTGATTATTGACCTCATGCACTGTTAAATCGAGATGAGCGATCGAGCAAGGACAATTGATCTACCTTGGACCCACTATTTAACACCAAAAACTAGCCCATGACCTTAAATTAGACATCTTAATACCCATCATAAATTCCTTCAAGATATTTTCCTTGAACACTTTAACCCATGGATCTATTTTCTTTCAAACTTTTTTAGCCAATTTATTTTGGCACTTTTCTTGAGAGAATTCATTTAGGCTCTTTACATCAGGTCTTTTCCTTCAAGATTTTTTCCTAAAGCAAATCCTTCAACCTCTTTTTTTACATTTGTTCCTTCAAACTATTAAATTAACCATTGGATACCCTAAAAAGGACACTCAAAAATCTTGAAAACACCCTTCCCAAAATGAAAATACCCTTCGAGAAAATTGAAAAGTACCGTCAACTTTTTTGAAAATAACCCTTCAGCTTTTGAAAATAGACCATTTAGTTCAAGGAGAATACCTTAGGATATTTTGAAAATTAAAATTCTCCAAAGGGAAATTACCCTTTTCAAATCTATAAAAATTCCCTTCAGAACTTATAAGATGCCCTTCAGAAGTTTGACTTAGGTCTATTTCCTCAAGGAAAAGACCTTTCAGAAAGATCACATAGGGCACTTTTCTTGGAACATATCTTTTGTAAAAAATGTGTAGGGTATCTTCTCGAAGACTTATCCTTTGATAAATTTGAAAAGGACCGTTTTGAGGAGGGATTATCCTTTAGGAAAATTGTTTGAACAATTTTCTCGAAGGAATTAGTCTTCATCTTCTACTTCACAAAAATTGTCTCCAATTAATTATCCAAAATAATTTGGTACTTAGCAAAAATAAAAGAATAAATATACTTTGGTCAAAAATTAAGGATCCAAAAGAATTACTATGTAAAGGCTTAGCCAAAATACCAAAACAATGCTTTCTAAAAGAAATAACACTTGTACATCTATTATATGCTTATAGTATGGAACACCTCTTCTAAAGAAAATATACATACTACCCCTAGTTAAAGGGTATAAACTTAGACATCTAAGCTTTCAAATACGGGTGCCCAATTTTCACCTGAAGGGCTAAAATTTGGTCAATAGTCTCATCATTTTCTTCCTTTTGAGGAACTGATCTTTAACCCTTTACTACCCACTCCCTCAAAGGGGCATCTATAGTTAATCCATTACTATTAAA
Organism: Torreya grandis; assembly: GCA_037957365.1. Classification (NCBI taxonomy): domain Eukaryota; kingdom Viridiplantae; phylum Streptophyta; class Pinopsida; order Cupressales; family Taxaceae; genus Torreya; species Torreya grandis. Next base: position 513,269 of record JARHVA010000896.1, read on the forward strand.
GTCATAGGCATACAAGACCATTTCATTCTTTGATAAGACATTGTGATTCTTATATCTTGTAATGCCTTAATAAATAGGGTCAAATTGTAGACATAAAATTAGACACAACTGGCCTTCAACTAGACTTGAGACCAATTCCTACCAACCATTACAAATTAATCCTAAGAATCATTAAACATCTCAAATTTTCCTATGCATAATTCATCAAATCTCATAATTGCATTTAGGCATCCCTAATAAGCGTATTATGACATATGCAAAAAAAACTTCTCATAGATTCATCCCTAATCACTTTGTGGCATCACAATAACCAATTTGGATTATAAACCTATTAAGTGGGACACATGAGAAAATATTAAATCTTGAAAGAGATAAATGTCTAATCATAATTAATTAACAAGCTAAACCAAATTAAATGCCTATTTGAATTAACCATTTGAAATTAATTAATATTTAAAAAAAAGAAATTTAAAAATTCAAAATATCCTAGCCTTAATCATTGCCTTTATGAGTTGTCAAGCTCTTTAAAAATATCACAAAATATCTACTTTAGAGACTCATGCCTAGGAATTGAAAATAATTATTACTTGACAACTATTAACTCTAATGGGTTTATATCTGACTCAGCTAAGTTAGGTTTAAACCCCAAGCCTTAACTCCACCTTAACTCACTTTGGGTGAGAGTTAAATCCTTAGGCTATAAATACAATGCTATCTCTCTTGAATTTTAAGCTCTCATAAGCCAAAGTTATAATGCAAATTTGGAGATAGACAAGCCATTTGATTTAGTGTTATAATTCCAAAATTGCCTTTCAAATAATGTTATAATTCCAAAATCTTGAGCCAAGATACATCAAGCCATATCAAATCCAATTATTTTTATAAGAGAAAGATCCAATAGGCTTTATTTTCCAAATACTCTTTGATGCATAAGTCGATTAATCCACTCAACAAAGCATTTAGAGCTCCTAAAGAAGGTAAAGGATTCATTATCTTTTACATTTTAGTTGTTCTTTCATTTTTCCTTTGTTACTAAGCTCCCCCTAAGTTTTAGGCTTGGATTGTAAGTGTTATTGTGTGTTTATTTGAGTTTTTATTACTTAAACTAACATATTACTAACCTCCCTTCTTGGATTCCTATGATCACACTATGAATCCTAACGGTAGTGAGTATGATGTTATCTTTTGTGCCAAAGGATTATGAAGTAAGGCATGGGAATCCATTGAATCAATATCTCTAGAGACACCTTTCTCTAATTTTAACACCTTAACATGTAGTGAAATAACAGTCTACTTAATAGAGTGTGTATTAGGATAGGCTAGTGATGGACAATACCTAGTAATCAAAGGAGTTGTGTATGTTTCATATGTATAAATAGTCATATGAATATTTTTTAAGCCTTTTTATTCCCCCATTTATAGGGATGATGTCACATATATAACTAGAGGTGTTTGTATAATAATGGAATCAATACTAGAAACTAAAACACCTGAAGTGGGTGTATAAAGTTGATTGCAATTATAGAAGGGATCATATTTTTATTTTAATGTGAAGGCTTGAGTCATTTTACTTTTGTTCATATCTAAAAATGTATATTAATGTGTCGATATTGTGTACATTGGAATTAATATGTTAAGTGAATTCTTTTTCATTAATTTCATTTAATTATTTTGTATTAGTTTTATTGGTCTCAACATTCATGACAAATCCATAAATATGGTGTGTAGTGTGCCTTGTTAAATTTAAAATGGATAATTGTTCTTATTCCTAGATCATACTTTATTTACAAAAAAATAATTTAGTGGTGCTTGTATCCTAAGAGAACCATGGTGTGATATAGTATTAAAACAATATGAGTTGAGGAAGGCTTGAGATTGTACATATTATTTTTATCTTTTTTATGATATTTGAATTTGATTAATGCCAATATATAGTGAGTAAAAATAACATATTGGAAAGTAACATAGAATGTGATGATGAGAATCACTAGTTAGATGAAAATATATAAGCATAATTCATTCATTATGACCATGATTAGATTGTGTAACTTTAAAATTATAAACTAGGCAAGGTGTGTAACTAGACAAGGTGTGTTTTATTTTAAGGATATTGGATATACTAATTTGAGTCATAAATAGTGAATAAGGACCTAAGGGACACTAAAGACATAGGATTTCACCATCCCATAGCCACATTATCCCATGTCTAAGTTACTTGCGCCCTTGAGGCAGAGGGTTTTAGGCCTACCTCATCTAGCTTATCAAAAATAGTCTTTTTCTCATCTTGAAAGATACCATATTCATCATACCTTCATTTAAATTGAAACTAAACCTCTTGAATATGATCTTCAAGACCTATTGGCTCACTAAGAACCTTGCATTCTCCCTCAAAAACTTTACCTTATTCTTCTTGAGGTATTTACTTACCAAACTCTTCAAGATCATTGATCATGTCCAAGTAGGACTATCTCATGTCATTAGGACCTTGGATCTACTCTTGAAACTCAATAGGACCAACTACCATAGTTTTTTCCATAGAACCCTTCTTGATTTCTTCACCATGTTCATTATCCAAGTTGATAACTTTAACATTCTCTTGATGAGGTGGAGATGTAACATTTAAGATTGAACAAAAGTATTTGGGTATTCCCAAAAGGTAATCTCTTCATGATCAATCAAAAATACAAGGACCTTACTATCATTCTTACCATTTCCTTATAAAACATGTTGATCAAGTACCTCTAACTCTCCAATGGGGTCATGACAAGGCTCATGTTCTACTACAACTTGATCCTCCACATCACTTGAAGTTCTCTTAGCCTCCAGCATGGGTTTTGTTGACAAGGTAGATTGCACCCTCTAAAGGGAGGTTTAGCTCTCTTCCTCCACATGGCACAATGGAGACATTCCTCTTGATTTGGGTTGTAAACTTGAGGGATGAATCTCTAAATTAGGGGCTAGCTGCCTTTGATGCACTTTGAGGCCCTATATTTCCTACTACTAATAATGGGGGGGATTCAAAGGGAGAGAAATACTAAAATTAGAACCTTAACTAATGTGGTGATGCACCAAAATGGTCGGTCTACTCAGCTTTGACATACACTTTACACTAGAGAGGAGCAAGCATACACTTCATTCAAATGAAAACCTTTCCTACATCAGTGTTTCAGCAGGGGATCCTATGTAGATACAGGTAGGAAGAACTACCAGAGGTGTTCTAAGACACACTATAGACAACCTATTCACATGCACCTATACTCTAAGCTAGACACTTCTTATTAACTTGCAAGAGAAGAACTCACAATACACTATATCTGTTGGCATAAACTTATGAAATCATGAAAAGGAAATGACTTAATATAATATAAAACCATAGACATATGCAAAAGTGCAAGATCAAATGGAGGTAAAAATGCTTCTTTTGATTTAAGGTAAATTCCTTCAGGGCTTCACCATACAATGTTGAGATCATTTTTATCAAATGAGAAGTTAAAAATATATAGAGAACATGGAAAAAGATAGCTGAAAAATCAAGGGATAGAAACCCATGCTGAGTTAAACACTTTTGTAGAGACCATAAGCCCATGTTGTTACCGTATTCTTCTAATTACATGTAGGAGAGGCATATTGTAGATTTCCAAGTCACTACCCTTGTTGTCTTAGTCCTAAAACATCATGGGATACTCCTTCTAGCAATTGACAAAGCCATCCCTAAGTTGTGTTTACTGGACCATGCTCTCTTCCATCCTAGGTGTAATTAGTTGTGCATTAATGGAAAAGCATGAAAACATGGGCTATTCTACTCTATAATTTGAAAACCAATCCTTTTATTGGTTTTTGGTAGAGACTATTTCACATAAGTGCATTTACTCTTATTATTAATGACACCTGTGCCACTTGCCTTAGTCTAGATGATCCTTGGGTCTATGCTTTTGATTTGTCATGTTACATGGAATGTTTTTAGCTTTTACTTTATTGTGTTGTACAAGCACATTCTAGGCTACCTGCCTTGTTTTCTTTTATGTTTTTATTTCCCTTTGCCTTGGATTTTTCCCTTTTATCTTTAACCATTTAGGTTCTTGAGCACTTGTTGTTTCTTAGGCCTTTGTATTGACCTTTTCCATTTTCTAAACTTATCTAGGCTCTCGGGTCTTTGTATTTATTTGCTTGCTTCTTCCCTTTTTCCTTGTATTTTCCTTTGGGTAGGCCTATCTTTTCCATGTCCTTTAGACAAAATGTCTAAAGGATTTCCTTTAGACATTTTTTCTGAAGGAGTTCCTTTCATCTTTCTTCTACCTTCATTAGCCTTCAATCTTTTGGTAATGTCAAATTTCTTCATACAACATGTCTAAAGGAATTCCTTCAGACATTTTGTCTGAAGGAATTCTCTTTTGGGGTTATCTTTGCATCTTTCTTTTGGTGGGCCTTTGTGCTACACTTTCCTTCAAATAAAATATCTGAATGAATTATTTCCTTTGATTGCTTCTTTTCCTGAAGGGCATGTGCCCTTCAGGCCTTTTATCTTCATCCTCTCTTTCTTAAAGTCCCCTCTATAAAGGTTTCTCCCATCTAAAAGTTCCATCCACAAGGGAAGGTGCCCTTCAAAAACTCTAAAAATGACCCTTTAAGAAAGTGAAAAGAGTCCTCTTTCTTGACCAAGTACCCTCCACAAAGACACTTACCCTTCAGACTTTTAGCAAATGTCCTTCAATCCATCAAAATTCCCTCCAAAGGAAATCCATTACCTTTTATGAATTGATTTAGACCATTTTGGGTCCTTCAATAACTTCTACTTATAAAAGTAAACAAGTAATGCACCTGCACAAACCCAATTTGTACTAGACTAAGCAAAATGATAAAACACTTGGCTTTTTCATTACAAAGGTCTAGTAGAGAACATTTTTTACACAAGGTAGCAGAGGGATGATCTAGACAAAACATGAATTAGATGACCTTTGCAAGGAGAAATGAGGGGTTGCCAAATTTTGGTTTGCAAGACCAAAAATTAGTCAACAAGTTCATGAGGGCTTGTTTTATGACTGTTTCCTAGAGGAAAAATTGCTTGTGTTTCATCCACCTTGAGGTCATGCCATTATGACTATTCCACATCATCAAACTCCCCTTTATGCTTAAAATCTAATCTTTTGGGATTATTAGGAGTACCAATAGTGGTATCCTCATCATATATGTTTGAAGTATAATTTTAAAGGTATTCTTGGAACCCACTTGTAGATGCAACATAATTTGGTTCTTGAAGGAAAACTACCTCATCAATGTTCTATATCAAGTTCCCTTTCACATTTGAATTTTCTAATTATGTCTTCAATTTAATTAGCCTCTCTTCACAAAAGGAGAGGGTGGGAGGGCAAGAGGTTATATCATATTTACCTTAATCTCCTTGAACCTCATCTTCTCTTGCATCATTAAAAGATGACTTGTGTTTCTCTTCACCAAGGGGTGTTCCCTTGAGAATATCTTCCTTAAAATAATTTGAATCACCTTCATCATCTTCACTTAAAAATGGATTTTTCTCATTTACTTCCTAAAGGATAGGTTCCTCTTTACTTAGATGTTCCTCATCCGCTCTCCAAACCACAAGTCCTTCAAATAGGGAGATGGTGGGAGGGAAAAAATGTCTAATTAGTGGAGTAGGAACATAAGGCTATATAGGCTACTCTTGAGTGAGTTTAGGGGGTGAAGATGTAATATAAAAGCTTTAGAACTTATTAAGCTCAGCATTCATAACTTTTTTCTCTTTACACTCCTAAACATTCATGGACAACTTGAGATTGAGGAAGAGGTGAAGGGTTTTGAAAGCTTGGGAATATCCTTGTCATGACTTTTTAAACCTTCCTCTCTTCTTGGTTTGGGTTTGGCAAGGGAGTAGTAGTCCAAGGATATTGACATGGGGCAATAAGAGGTGGAAACTTACAAGATTGGTCATATTGAGATTGTTGCTCCTTCAAGGCAAATATCTCACTAGCAATGATTTGACTCATGTTTTTTTACTCCTCTAACTCATCAAAGAAACTAGGTGTATCTTGAAAGGGTAATTAGTGAGGGAAGGAGGGATAGTACTTCGAATAAGAAGGATACTAAGGATTATGATAGGGCTCAAAATGAGGGTAAGTGTGATTTTATTGGTAGTAAAGAAGATCATAGGACTGATGCAAGCCATCATGTTAATGATAGGGGTTTAAGGCTCATGGTTAGGTTGGTATAGGTCATAATTTTGAAGATATGGAATTGTAAAATAGAATTTTACTTCATATCCATCCATTACACATCATGATCTAAATGAAGGATAAAGTGAATTTCCAAAAATAAACTATTCTTAACCTTAGGTGAAGACCTTATAATGATCCTTAGCATGAGATCTTGAGTGATAATATTTTACAAAAAATTTTGAAGCTCCTTGAGATCACCAAATTATGTAATTAGTTTCTCCAATTTCTTGAATCCAATCCCACAGGGCATGTTAAAAACTATTATCAGTCTAGATTGCACCCTTGAGATAGAGGATTCTAGACCTACCTCATCTAGCTATTATAATTGAGATACCTCTAGGTGTGTTTAATCCTATTGGGGTGAGGTGAAACTCTAGTTTATGGGTCTAATTCCCCTAATGCATCATCTGAGCTCAAATCCTAAACCTGCCTATTTTGATAGTGAAAATAGGTAGAAGGGAAATATAAAATGAAACCTATGCTACTTGAGGTGATGTACCAATATATCATGTCTACTGTATTTGACCTTTCAACAAAACTAATGAATAATAAAAATAAAGGTAACTAGACCACTATCTCTAAAGGCTTCTAATCATTAGTGTTTCACATAGAGGTTGTGCTAGATGATCAAAACTTGAGGGTTATGAATAGAAGATCTGATTCAAGACACTTACCAATCAAAATCCACTATAAGCTCAACCACTAACACCTTCACACACTATGTGACCTGCATAAAAAAAATGTACTAGTATATAGGTGAGGTAAGGATATACAAAGGGAGAGAAACCCACCAGTTATTAAAATCGAACAAGCATAAAACACACTAAACTAGTATAAAAAAGCTAAAATAGTCCTTATATTAGTCTAAGAGGTTACAAGGTACAAATTTGGGTAGAATTTATTCATACCTAGTAGAGGGATGCATACAATGGCCTTTTGCCTCAATTTATAGAAAAAGAGAAGGAAAAGAGAGGAGAATATGGTGTGAAAACGTGGAGAAGATTTTATGATGACCCTCATTCACTTAATCATTAGTTACAAGCATTAGTAATAGTTCCATGATCTCTCCATGTGTTGCCTTGACTATATGATGTCCTTCAATGAGAGTATGGTGTAGGAAATGGCCTAGTGGAGGCTCCTTCAATTTTGGTTGACCCCATTCATAACATGAGCATGCTAACCTGGTCAAATCCCTCTCTTTTTATAGTTAAAAAGGTATAAATGTGGTCCATCTTACCCTCCATGAAACATTAAGTAGCCTACCTCTCTCTTACATGTCAATAAGGGTTGGAAAACTACCCCATCCTCCATTATGGATATGAAATATTTCTATTCACCTCCATCAAGAAATCATAAAGATGTTATGGCCCTATATTTTCTCTCCCAACATCCCTCTATGCCAATACTCAACTTATCTTGTTGACCAAATAGACCTCCTAAGAAACTAGGCCTAGTTAATTAATTTTATCTCTCTCTTGAGTGATCATAAGACCTCCATAGGATCTAATTTCAGCTATAATAGACATTTTTAGGACCTGAGGAATGTCTATTTCTATGAAATTAGGATTCTCTCATTCATACTATTCTTAACCTCACAAGGTGACCTTATTTCTCCATCACAAACACATCTAAAATTGCCTTCTTCATGTAGACTTGTACGAGAAATCTCAGTGGCATGTGGAATTTGAGGTTTAATAAGATTTTGGGCTTTCCACACCAACATCTTTAATGGTCTTCATTAGCTAATCATGTTCAAAACCCTATTTTGAGCCCAAACCTTGTAAAAGTATGATTTTTAATGAATCTATACAAGTTAATGTACCTAAAAATTCCATGTTGGGGGTCTCCTTGAAGTTAATAATGCCTTCTAGGTGTTATATAGGCCAATTTAAGACATTTGAGTGAAAATTTATCAATTTTTCCTCCATTAGGTTCTTTTATGGGGTTTAGGTAGGGTTTAGAGTGGCATGAATCCTTAAATATTGTTCATAACCCTAAGGGCTTGAAATGCAAAACAAATGCTAAGAGTTTTAAGTATACAACCTCCTTTAACCTTCCCTAGTATTTTATATCCCCATGCACCTTCTCTTTGGTGTTCTAACATGAATAAAGTTACTTCTCAGGCTCAAAACCCTATAACTATGAGGTTGAGGGAAAGGAGAAGGGTGCATAAGAGAAAAATATGTTTATTTTTTATTTCCAACACCTCCTAGGGGTCTATGCCAACCCGCCTAACCTATTCCCATGATTTATCTTCTTTGTCAACCCTTCAAACTCTATGCATACCACTCATGCTCTTGCATGAGGTTTGTAAGCTTCATGGCATAGTTAACCCTACAAGTATATAAGTGCATCTTTTTTGAGTTAAAACACCATGGAATTACCTTTTGACATTTCCATCACCCTTATTTGATGTTTTCCAACCTCAAGCACTCTCCAAACATGCAAATGTCCCTCATTTCCATGTGTAATCCTGTAACTACTTATTTAGGCCTGTTAAGCCTAATCAGTGTGTTAAGTCTCTTCACTTCTTTAATAAGGCCATATAATTCAATGGAGACCTCTAACCTTGAAATACTAGTTAATATATTTCCTTACCTCTCTTTCACTTCTCTTTACCAATCATGGTTCATCATACTTTGGCTCTTCTTTGTGACCCTGCCTATTAATGATTCTCAAGTCTGCCTGAGATGACAATGTGAATATCTTCTATCTTCTTAATTCTAACCTCATGACAAAATTATTCCCAAGTCCACTTAATATCTCATAACTCTCACTCTTCACTATTCAACTTGACCTGTAGCCTCATTGAGAGTGACTTGAGAATTAGATGGAACTTCATCATGAAGAACTAAAAATTTCCCAAAGATTTAAGAATCCCATAAATCATGCTCTAAAGTTGAAGATGTTATAGATACCTTGAGACGTGGTGTAATCCCTTTGAATTCTACCCCTTCTCTATAGGTCTATAAATGACCTCATGGTTTTAATTTTGACTTAAAATCTACACTGACCTGTGTTTAAATGTATGGAGGATCTCATGACCAGTTTAGTCATTCATTCTAATGTAAAACACCTTTAAATAAGATCCACACCTTGAGACAAGTATGTTGGGACTTCTTAAGTTAAATATTTGAGTTTATTACACTATAAAATTAATTTTCATGGACTTTTAACCACTTTGATGAATGATTTTGTATAATATTGAAGTTCCCTCTAAATTTGATTACTCTTTGTGATCCCCTCCAACAAAGCTTGGTTGACTGACCTAACATATTTTATCTTAATCAATTATATAACCATTATAAACATTGACTAAATGATTTTTAACCCTACATAACCTTATGAGACACTCTTAACACCCCTTACATAGGTAATCTTGTGACATAACTATGACATAAAACTCTTGGAGGCTTTTATGCACTTTACACAGAACATTATGAACCTGTGAATAACCTTAATATTTGAAAGTGAACCTCAAATGATGTTTAATATGAAAAGTGACATGGTTCCTCCAAAAAAAAATGTGAGGAATAATTCCTATAGTGAGTCCACATAGCTCTTTAGTCAAGCTTGACACTTACTTTATCCTTTTCAAGATGTAAATTCACCACCACTATGATCTAGCTCTTAAGAGGTTATATGAGGGGTGAGAGAGAGGTTTATAGACTTGATTATGGCATCCTATTTAGATATACATCCCTTAAGACATTTTGAGAATCCATTTTTGTCTATAAAAATTTCATGTCACTTACTATCATAGGCTTTATAACTATGCTTAATCTTTGAAAACATGTTTGTAAGTCTTTAAGGAAGACTGAAGACTCACTAATTAAATATAGGTCATCATAACAACTCAAAAGGTATATAAATCCCCACCAAAACATTGTTTATTATGTCATAAATATTGTATGCTCTTTATTACTACCTACAACCTCATTGAGAGTTCTCACTAGACTTTGTAAAACCCTAGAAACATTGTTTTTGGAAACCTTTAGGTAGGTATACAAATTCATTGATTTGGTTTCAGCTACTTAATTTTGAGTTATCATTTAACATTTGATTTAATTATTATTTTATGCTTCATTTTTATTGAATTACATTATCATTTTTACGTCCCTCTATTTCTCTTTCTAACCCTCTAAACCTTCTTAATCTCATCACACCATCAATGTTACTTCAACTCTGCAATCACAATCTTGTTTATCTTGAAACCTTGATTTAATTTGTCCTCTTGGGATGAGGTGATGATGTATATATTTTTTGATACTAATCTTACTCCCCATGATTATTCATAGGCCTTTATTACTCCTTAATTCCTTCTATACCCCATCCTAACAATCATAAGCCCTGACTATTCAATATGCTTAGAGATGACAAGTGGGTGCTCAAATGAGAGCATGTTTATCTAGGCTTGAGAATGGATTATTAATGTGAGAATGTGAGGGATATGTAATAAATATTATATTTAATTACCATGAAAAGGATATAATTTCATTTCTTATTACATCCATATGATTCTCTGCAAAGAAAACACCTCTATTCAACTCTTGCAATGGAGATCACCCTATATGGAAGCCATACTAAAAATAAGTTGTTGAAGGATTTGAGTGTTCATTTGATCATAAATTAAATTGTAAATAATTTAATAAAACTTTAATTTGTCTATAATAATCCATCATTACAATCAACAAATGGTTCTTGACAAATTTCATGCATTGAAGGCTCTAAAATGCCAAGAAACTATTATTTACAACCTATAAGTGTGACTATATGAAGTTTGTATTGCTCTAATGAGATCACACATGTGAAATTATACTTTATGATTGTGTATAATTTTTTTTAATACCCTTTATAATTCAACCAACTTTCCATTCTTATTTCATCATGCTCAAAAATGGAGAAACTGAAGCAAACCTAAACCTTGCCTAGATGGACAAAACACAGTGAGTCCTTAACCTTATTAGTGATTATTCATAAATTAAGGAGAGGAAATATTAAAAATAATTCCACAAAATGTAATAAAATTGTGGTCTACTCATCTAAACAAAATCTCATGTCCTCATTTTCTCTCTCTTGTCTATATCGTTTACAAAATTGACTGCCCTTACTAAGCTACTAAAGAGAATGAAAAAAAAAATGGCGTAAGTTTTTGACTTTTTTTACTTAAAACTCCCTATAAATCATGGATCTATGCCTGAGATTCATAAATTAATACATGTATGTTCCTGAAAATGATCTTACTCTGACAAACCTATACAAACCACTTGAAAACCTCTTTTTTTTTGCCATGAAAACTGTCCATTCTACTTGAAATCTAATGGAGATGATATGTCAAGTTCCCCTAAAGTTTATAAATTCTTGTATGGAATTTTAGTGATGTTTACATCCTTTATTTCTAGCATACACTTGTAATTTTCTTATAAAACCTTCCGTAGATGTTACAAATTGGATGATAAACATTACAAAGAAGGATGTAATGTTAGAAATGAATATTTCCACACTTTTTGGCACTTGTAAAAAATAAATTAGGATTAATATGACTTTGATACATTATAGGTGACTCAAATTGACACCCTATACTTCTTAACACTCTTGACACCACTTAACTATGCCATAAGGTGACTAGACAACATAAGGTCAAAAATGACATTTTCCTTAATATTGTGAAAATAACCTTAAACAATGATAACCAAGGTTTGGAAATACTATTTTGAAGACTTTAAAAGGCATAAAATTACCAATATCCAATGTTAATATACATGATAAGTAAAGTATTAAATGATATGGGTTGTTATTTAGCCTAGTGGGGGCAAATTATTAATAGTAACTTCCCAGGGCTAGCTACTTACCAATGCACTACATAACCAAATAGCCAAGAGTCTTCCTATGGCTTAAAAATAAAAAGCTATATTTTTTCATATACTATGAGGTATGTGGAAATTAAAATATGTATATGTTTTTTTAAATAGCTTCAATAGTGGAGAAATATTCCTCACACCAAGACTTAGGTAAAACTAAAGACCACTTTTCTTAGAACAAAGGCTCCTATGAATTTTTAAACTTACACAACAAATTTATATAAATAAAGAAAAATAAATTAACTAAAAACCAAAATAAGGGAAAAACTTGTACATGGAAATCAAGAATTCAATCTAAAACCATAGGTCAAAGAGAAATCCTAGCATTACTCAATCAAATCTATTAAAGGATGATCATATTTCTCTTTAGTGTATGGGAATCATGAATTAAAATTAAATCCTAGAACAAAAATTAAAAAAACAATGATTAAAAAATGTATAGGTTCACCAATGCAGGTGTGACTATTTTGGGTTCACAAATATTTTTAATCCTAATTGGGATTAAAGAGTTAGATAATTATAATTAAATTAAAACTTAGAAATGAAATTCATATCAATAAATATGAAATTTTAATCATGCATCTAAATGTAAAAGACTAAGATTGATTATTATAATTTAATAAGGGCAAATGCTAAATATGTAAAGTATTAAATATATCATGATACTTATATTTTCTAGTTGAGTGTATGATTGTGACTATATTATTGAATTAAAAATCAATGATAAACATTCCTTTGATTCATTTGGTCATGGAAATAATCTACTATATGCATTTTTTCAATTCTATATTATCAAGTCAATATCATCAATCGATATTAAACTATTATTCATTACTGACATATGTGGAAGTGTGGCATAGTGATTATATGATCACCTATGACTATCTTTGTTCACTTTTAGTTGCAATATCAAACCTTAATGATGCAGGAAAATATATAAATTGGCCTCATTTCCCTTGAACCTTATATGTCCTTTTGTTTTAACCTATATTTTATTTAATAATGTTTATTAGGTATAAAAATTGATATATCTATTCAAACTATAATATATGACATTCAAGCATAAATCTGAATGTAAATCAAAACTAGTTGAATTTGATTGACAAGTGGGATATGTTAAAAATAGTAAGTAAAACCAATAATTAGATGCTTATATTTTTGGTTTTTGGTTGACTATAATGGATGTCTAATAGTGGAAATTAGGATAAGACAAGATTTTGATATTTCACATCTAGAAGTAGGATCTGTGGATATTTTTAGATAGGTCTATAGGTTGGTCATGTCCATTAACTATAGACTTGTCCACTTTGAGTTTGACACAATTATGATTATTATGCTACCTACACCTATGTCAACTGAGAGGAGTGAGATACTTCACTTTCATTATTTCCATGCATAAATCATTTTTTCCTTCTCATTTACCTTGAAAACCCTAGGAGTAATTGTGAGAGATAGAAACCTATAAAAAATAAGGGGAAGTGTAATGGCTTATTCTACCCTCAATCACCCCTATTGATGATTTACTACTACCTACATATATACACTCCAAGGAGGGAATCTAGTCACACATAGCTCTCCCACCTAGTGTGATTGTGAAATTGTGATCCTTGATTATATGTATGCAGCTAGTGATTCTTGATAATATTATCTCTTGAATTTATTTGAGATTATATAGACTCAGCTTGTGATAGCTCCTAGTGATTGATCTTAAATTTGGAAGAATAGGGAATATTTGTTAAATGTGTAGTTTTCAATCGATAGTATCAATCTAAAAATCATGAATGGTCTTTGATTTATATCTATATTGAAACCTTTGAATAATTTCCTTCAGTTGATCGACATCAAAGATGAGGAGGTGTAGAATGACTAGCTACAGCATGTGCAGGTCGCAGTCGAGCTAGGGCAGTTGTGCCCTAGCCTATTCAAAGTGGTGGTTTGGTGTGTGCAGGTGTAGTTTGGGTGAGGGAGTGGTGAAGGACTGAGGCATCGGGTAGAGGCATAGCAGGTTCATGCTGGACCAAGGAGGGCATGATCATGGCTCAATAGGAGCCTTTAAAAACTATGCTTGGCAAATTTTTTAGTGTAGCTGTGGGCATGAACAGGCAGGAGTAGCAAGTTAAAATAGTAGGTCAGGAGTTTTCTTCCCAAAATCTAGGAGCAATGGAATGGAGCTTGCCCAGGGGATCTAGGATTATGAAAATTAATGGTTGCCTGGAGAAATGCAAGGAATGACCTAAACTGGTAATTCCTTTCGATATGATTTCAGAGGATGTAGAATATTATTCCAAGCATTCTTTGTATTGCAAGTTTTTGGGTTTGAAAGTTTCCCTTCAGTTTCTAGAGGGATGGGCCAGGCGAGTGTGGGAGCCAGAGGGAGAAATGGAGGTCATGTTATTGGCAAATAACTACTTCATGGTCACATTTGTATGCCTGGCTAACTGCAACAATGTTTTTGAGGGAGGGCCATACTTTTACAATCAGGTTAGACTTTTTGTCAAACATTGGCATGATGGGTTTAATCCTTCTGAGGAATTACCAACTTAGGTTCTGGTATGGGTTAGGCTCCCTAGACTTCCTATTGAATTTTGTCATGAGGATGTTCTCCTGATATTAGATTCGATGCTTGGAAGGCCGATGGGTCTTCTACTCAGACTTTAGGTAAGAAAATCATGACTTTTGCCTAAATTTGTGTGGAAATTGATTTGAGCAAACCATTGCCTAATGCGCTGGAGATGAGTGCAGGTTCATACTCCTGGGTGCAACAATTGGAATATGAGACCCTTCCCTTCAAGTGTCACCTTTTCCATGAGTATGGACACTTGGTGCATAGATGTTTGAAGGTTAAGCCAATAGAGCAACATCCCCAACTGCCACCTAATAGCATTCCCAGCACTAATAAAGGGAAGAAATTAGGGGTTGGGGAGAGCAGGGATGCTGAAGGTTTTATACAAGTGAAAGCTCGAAGCTGTAACAAGGGCTAGAAGAGGACCCTTAGGGAGAGGTAGGATGATTCTTTCAACAGGTTTGAAATCTTGGATGAATTGGGCCAGCAAGAATTAAGTCCAAGATTAATGAGTATGGAGCAGTTCATGGGAGGTTCAGTACCAGAGATTAATTCATCCAATCTTCCAATGGTTCTTTAGGAAGAGTCGACCTTACCCATGGCTGTTGAGGGGGAGACAGAGAAATTAGGGGGGGAGGTGATAGATAAAGACCTAGAATAGAATGGAGAGGACCTGTATCCTTTGGCAAGGGTTGTGGGGACCGAAGTAGATAAGAAAGGAAAATATTCTCCTCACCTGGGTATTCTCTAAAGGGAGGGAAAGAAGGGGATGTCAAAAAAAGTGCTAAAGTGGGGCGCAAGAAGGACACAGATAGAATCAAGATGATTGGGGAGACCTTGGTGGAGTCTAGTGTGGTTAAGACCTTAGACTCGCACTTCTTAACTCCTCCGAAATGATCATTATCTCGTGGAATGTAAGGGGACTGAACAGTGGTCCCAGACAAAGGGTTGTTAGGGAATTAGTTAGATGTCAAGTACTTGATATTCTCTTTCTTCAAGAAATGAAAGTTTTTATGGATGATATGAGGAATATTGCACCTAAGTTATGGAGGTATGGTTCATGGCAATGTATTAGAGCTCATGGATCTTCAGGGGGCATGGCTTGTTTCTGGAATCTGTACAAGATCCAACCTGTGTCTTGGATTTCCTTTAAATCCTCTTTATCTATGGTGGCTTCATGTATTGAGTCAGGTGAATCAGTCCTTTTTTCCAATGTTTATGCTCCTACAAATTTCCAAGGTAAACTTCTTGTTTGGAAAAACATCCACTTTCTTCATCAATTATTTCCCTATTTGCCTTGGATTGTGGTGGGAGACTTTAATGCTATTCTTGATTTAACGGAGAAGAGAAGAGGTAATGCACGACTGGAACCTTCTTCCCTCCTGCTCTGGGATAATATTGAGGCACCCAATTTAGTGGATATTGTTGTCCCCTAAAAATATAGCTATCATTTTGGGACAACATTTGAAATATTTTGGTCTTACAGACCAAAATTGTATCTTCCATTTTCAAAAATTTGTCTTAGATATTCAGATTTCTCATTTTCAAAGCTTCTCAGAAAATCTATAGACTTTGTAAATCAAGTTCAATAGATTTTACATGTTGAAAATCTACATACTTTGTATCTTCAGATTCTATAGGTAGGTTCATTTATATAGATTCAAAGATTTTTGCAAGCGGTTTCAGTCAAAGGAATCGATTTTCAAACACTTAGTCATTATCTAGGATTGTTTCAATGCCTTAGTTCGAACAAAAATCTCCATCGGCAAACACTAGCAGCAAGTTTAACATCTTTGGAAAGAGTTAAGCACTTCATCAAGTTTCAAAGTTCAATCACTTCAATTGGTTCAAATCCTTCCAAACATTTGGCCAAATCAAGGTGGCTTGAACCGTTGAACCATTGAACCACTTTGGCTCAAAGGTTCAACGAGTTCAAGGTTCAATGGTAGGTTCAACCAAAGGAATAGTTTAATGGCTTGATTTAACCAAGCAGTTTAATGCTTTATTTCATTTAGATGGTTCATTCCCTTTGTTTCAACATCTTTTGGTTTGATTATTTGGTTCGTCAGTTGGTTCAAAGCCTTGTTTGAACCATTGAACCAAAACTTGGTTCAACGTCTAGGTTCAATAGAAAGGTTCAACAGTAGGTTCATTCACTTGGTTCAACCATTTGGCTCATTGGATGGTTCATCATCCAACTTTAAAAGGGCTCAGTGCACTTCATTGAACCGTTGAACCAATTTAATAGATTGGTTCAATCTTTTGTTCAACGTCAAAATTCCTATTGGTTTAAAGGCAAGTACATTATGTTTAGTTTAATGCTTAGTTTATCGGCTTGTTTTATTAATTGAACCATCAGCTTGAACCATTGGCTTGAACCATTTTGGTTCAAATCCTTGGTTCAACTGATTGGTTCAACATCAAAGTTCATCCAATGGTTCATCAGCTTTTTGGTTTAAAGGGACTTGGCATGCTTCATTGAACCTTTGAACCGGTTCAACTAATGGTTCATCGTCCAAGTTCAAAGGGGCGGTTCAATGCTGAAAGGAACTTTTTCGAAGGACAAGTGCCCTTGAAAAAGACACTTAATCGACCAAAACACCCTTCAAAAGGGTTATTTTCAAAAGAAATCTGAAGACTTGTTCAAATACTTGGTGGAACAAATTTCCATGGACTTTTTGTCTACAGGAATTTTCCCCTGACTTTTTGTCTGTGGGAATTTTCTGTGGGACAAATGTCCATAGAATTACCCATGGGGAGCTTTTAAATCAAACACCCAGGAATAATCCCTAGGGAAATGTCTACGGGGAACAAAAAGCCTAGGGAAATATTTGTCTGTGGGGATTGTTAAAACAAAGGGCTACCGAAGGACCCCGAAGGGCAGGTGTCCTTACGGGAGACTCTCAGTGGCCAAAGTAAAGGGCTTTTATGAGTTGACAAGGATCATTTCTCAAGGCTTGAAAGGGTATGTCCAATTTAGAAAAGTGTTAAGTAGAAAGCTGAAAGTTGAAAGAAAACCAAGAGGTGACGCCCACAAAGATGTCAAATTCAGCATAGCTAACTAGCCATTGGAAGCATATTGACGGGCATGTAAACATCAATTTTAAAGATGATGAAATAGCCATTAATTCTTTGATTTATAGAAATGAATGAATTTCCAAAATTCAAGACAAAAATTAGCTGAAAGCGAGGAAAGGCAGAAAAATGGATGAATCTAGGGCATGATTCAATTAATCTGGAAAGGAGGAACGATGAAGACAAGATCAGACTGCTAGATGGACATTGAAAGTTGTAATCTTTTAATTTCATGACTTGTTTATCTACATTGAGAAGATCAACTGGGTAAAATGCCCCAAAGTTCTATCTTGTCTTCCTAACATTTCCCAACGCATCATGATGTATTACTATTCCCGAGTCCTTCTTGAAGTGGCTATATAAAGGACTTTCTTTCATTGTAAATCATCTTTTTTTTGACAATCTAAATGAAACTCTGCCAAAATTGAGAGGCATCATTGAGACTTTGTGCTCAGTCTATTGATCATATTTTGTTAATGAAAACAAGGGACTTTTTTAAACTTTGTGATGTGATATCTTTTATGTTTCATTAATTTAATAAGCAGGATTAGTAAATTAGTCAAGAAGGTGTCCTGAAAAATCAACTATGGAGAGACTTTGTGCCCCCATAGCTGCCTTTAGTGTGTTTGGTTTTTCATTGCTATGTAAAGGACTTTGAGAAGACTTTGAGCTTTCATTGCCCTTTGTATATCACTCTTGAGTATTTTAGGTGCAGACTTTGTGATGTGTCTTGATTTGCTAGTTACCATACTTTTAGTCATATTATGCTTTTATTTCCAGGAGTATTCTTGTGGTTGGTTGAATAGTTCTTCTAAAAGAAGAGGAGTGTTGTCTGTCATTCTCTTGAATTTTTCCTTTGTTTTATATACATCATCTCTGAAGAAAGAGAGATGGATGTGTGGTCTTACCCTTGAGTATTATTTTTTGTTTATATGTATACATAGCATATCCACAAGGAACCTCCCCTTGATGAGAGGAGAGAGAAGTCTCCTTCTGATGTGATAAACTTACACATTAAGATGACTAATCTTCTTGCTTTGACTGATAAGACCTATTTTGTTTACCAGTACACTGATAGACAAAATATTCAACCAATAATTTTTGGTGACTCCACTGCGATTATACCCATTATCCATTTATAGTCTATCCATTCCATTCACTTCCACACCATAGGAAAACAACGCAAATTTTAAACCCTCAAGATTTAATTGAAGCAAACTCCATTCTTTTCTACTTTTGTTTTACAATCTGGTAGATTCAAGGTATACACGAAGCTAAAGGGCTAAAGGTATCATTGATCCTATGTTCGAGTTTGTACAACAAAGTGATTTTGATCTGTTTCCTTCACCATCTCATCTCCAACGAACCAAGAGCTTCCCTCCTACTAAAGCCAGATCTCCATTACCAGATGAATTATCTACTTCAATTGTTGATAAAGATATGCCTATAATTACCCCATTGAGATTTTTTATCCCTCCTTTTTAGTATCCTATAATGGTAATTCAAGGCCCCTGGGGTAATGCTTTTGGTCCTCTCAATCTTATTCCTCTACATGAGCTTCCATGCAGTTTTAGGAAGAATTTTCCTAAATTCTATTGTGATGGAAAAGTTCATCCTGATGAACCCAATGCAGCATTCAGTATATCTTGTGGAGTAATCAAAGTAGAGTTTAAAGATGTAGCAGTCAGACTTTTTGTTGAAACACTACAAGGTACTGCTGCAGATTGGTTTTACCATTTATAGGCTCGATCTGTGACTGATTGGAATACCTTGAAAGCTAAGTTTGAAGACAAATTCAAACTTGTAGAAGATGCACATACACTTTTGGCTCAACTTACACAAATGAAAAAGAGCTACATGAGCCTATGAGAGACTTCATAGATAAATTTGACAAGTTAAGAAACAGAATTCCTATGATTGTTAGACCTACAACTGAGAATCTCAAATGTTTTTTCATTAATTCTTAGCTACCTAAAGTTAGTTTCCTCTTGAGACGTGCTGGCCAAATAGATCTCGCTGCAGCTCAACTTTTGGCCACTGAAGTAGAAGATGATCTCATCTTAGCAGGGAAAAGAAGAAGAGATCCCAATAAAAACAGAGCTTCATCATCTTCTAAATTTGCATCTATAAGCACCACAAATCCAATGGTGTAGAAATTAGAAAATGAGCTCCTTGCCCTTAAAAATCAAATGGCTCAAGGAATGTCTTCTACTCCTACATATAGAAGGACATTCCCCAATCAGTCATATCAGGGCAATGTTGCCAAAAACTAAGGACAATAAAATCACCTTCCTCCTCCACAAGGTAAACTTGCTCTGAAAGCTCCTCCAACTAATTCAGCAATGGGATACCTTAAAACATAATCAGAATTCTCTTATCAGCCTAAATTAAATCAAGAAAATGATGTTGATATCATTGAAGACAGTTAAGAAGAATCAGCTGGTGACTCACACATTAGTTTCTTGAATTATCAGGATGAACCCAAAAGCAAAGGAGAAGCTTTAGATGGATCATATGCATTGTTTACCAAGTCAAAGAATAAATCAGTCCAGCAGGCTGATAAAGAAAAGATAGAAGAGCAATCACAGCCAGCAGTCACAATTGCCAAGCATGGGACAGTTATGCCCTTTCAACCAAAAAATTTGGTAATCACCCAAAAGGTAAATACATCTGTTGTGCCTTTCCCTTTTACTTCTAATTCACAAACTAGCCCACCTCTCATCCCTCCTAAAACTTAGAAAGCTGAAGTACCTTTCTCTGTACCTAGCTTGATTTAGCCATTTGATATAATTGATCATGTCAAAAAGATAAAAATATAGATGTCTGAATTTAAGTACTTGCAGTCCAATCTGGATCAACTGAATAAGTTGGTCCAATATGTTAAAAATCAGACCGTCCTTACAAGATAAAAGGCCAAAAAAGTAACTTTTGATTCTTTAATGAATACACCTATTCCAAATAATCTGATCATTACTCCTCTAGCTACTTCTAGAAAAATAGAACCCTTCTATGTTTCCCTATTAATCAATGGCCACAAGCTGAGTAACTATATAATAGACTTAGGTGCATCTGACAATGTCATGCCTACCAAAGTTGTTGAGTCTCTTGGTCTCACATTGACCAAGATGTTTGGGAGATGTTTCTCCATGGAAAACAAGCAAGTGCCATTACTGGGGCAAATCAAAGATGCTCAATTTGCATTCGTAGCCTTTTCAAACAAGAGGATTAAAATGATTGTATTAGTGGTTGATGTCCCAGCATCTTATGGCATTTTGCTTAGATAGAATTTCTATAAGGACGTGGGAGAACTGAACATGGATCTATCTGAGGCAAGGATCCCTATCCAAGGCATGATGAAAAGATTACTTCTTGAAAAGGAAGTAAAGTATGTAGTTACCAAGATGTCAGCTCCTGAAGCTCAAATCCTTTTTGAATCCATAGGTATGGGTAATTACTTTTTATATATAGATCATGAAGAAAGACCCTCCATCTCTGATGAGGGGAAGTCTGAAGTAAAGCCAGTATCTAATGAGATTTGGACTCTAAAATTTGATGGTAGTTGTTCCTCTACTGGTTTGAGAGCTGGTATTGTCTTAATATCTCCTCAAGGAGATATGTTCCCTTCATTCTATAAGTTACAATTCAGCAACACAAATAATACAGCTGAATATGAATCGTTGTTGCTAGGCATGAAAGTTTCTCAAGAAAGAGGCGTCAGGTTTCTTCATGCTAAAGGGGACACCGAATTAGTGGTCTATCAAGTGAAAAATTCATATCAGACCAAGAATGAGAGGCTGCGCCATTACCATAATCTTGTTTGGGACCAAATTGAAAGCTTTGATGCTTTCAACATTTCTTCCATTCCAAGAGAATCCAATGATAAAGCTAATGCACTTGCTATTTCAGGAACTCTTTTAGTTCCTTATTCTTATTTTAAAGAAGCCAAATATACCATTGAGCTAGTCTATAGGCCGAGTGTTCCTAACAATGTTGATCATTGGCAAATTTTCAATGATGATAATCAAATCATTGCCTTCTTGGAATAAAAAGACAATTTTAAACAACTATATTTTGAAGGCAGCGAATCTCAGAAGTCTAAATTTATTTCTGAATCCAGTTCAGATGTAAATGAATAGTTTCTACAGCTGAAAGGAAACAAAATTCCAAAAGGCCTGGTTTCTCTTGAGAAGTTGTTTGACAAGCATGATAGATTCGTTAAGTAACAGTAGACAGATTTGAATCTCTCTCAAGGATTTGACCAAGTGAATCTAACCAACATAGAAAATCCAAAAATGGTCAACATTGGTAAGTGTTGTACACCTGAAGAAAGATTCAAATTCACTTATTTGTTCTGTCAATACATTGATGTCTTGGCATATTCATACGAAGATCTGAAGTCTCTCAGACCTGATGAAATTTGCCATCATATTCTTCTCAAGGCTGATTCAATGCCTTACAAGCAGAAATCCAGACAATACAATCTAAAAATTTTAGGTACAATTATGTTTGAGATTCAAAAAATGTTAAATGCTAGAGTTATTTTTCCAATCCATCATTCTACATGGATTGCGAATATAGTTCCTGTAAGGAATAAAAATGGTGAAATCTACATTTGTGTAGATTTCTAGAATTTAAATCAGTCATCTCTGAAAGACAATTACCCTTTGCCAATCATGGACCAAGTGCTTTAAACAGTAACAAGATCATAAATGTTATCAATGTTGGATGGCTTCTCAGGCTATAACCAAGTTGAAGTTGATGAAGCTGACCAACACAAGACTGCATTCACCACACCTTGGGGTACATTTGCCTACAAAAGAATGCCTTTTGGATTAATAAATGCTGGTGCTACCTTTCATAGAGCTATGGACATGGCTTTCAAAAATGAGATTGGAAAATTCATAGTAGTATATCTTGATGATTTAACTATCTTTTCAAAGCATTGATCTGATCATGTACACCACTTACAGCAAGTGTTGGAGTGTTGTCGATAGAATGGTATTTCTTTGAATCCTAAAAAGTCTATTTTTGGAGTGATAGAAAGGAAACTCCTTGGACACAATGTGTCCAAAGAAGGTATAAATATTGACTCAGACAGAGTCAAGTCTATTCAAGAGCTGAATTTGCCTACAAGTAAGAATGTTGTTCACTCTTTCTTCAAAAAAGTGAATTTCTTATGGAGATTCATCCCCAAATTTACTGAGAAGATAAGACACATTGTAAACATGATGAAAGGAAAGACTACCTTCAGCTGGACCAAAGAAGGCAAAGCAACATTTCAAGATATCAAGGTCGTTATTGCTCACGCCCCTACCTTGGTCCACCCAGATTACCACAGAGATTTCATTATATATAGTTATGCATCTGAGCATACTCTTTCAGTGATTCTTGTCCAACAAGACAAAGAAGGTATGGAACCCCCTATCTCATTCATGAGTTTCCCTCTGAAAACCCATGAAATGAAGTATTCAAATATAGAGAAGCACACCTATGCTTTGATAAAAGTTGTCAAACACTTTTGCTTCTATATTTTGAATTCACATACTACTGCCTTAGTTCCTGACAGTACAATCAAGTCTATATTAACTTAGCAGGAGTTTGGCACAAAGAGAGGTAATTAGATTGTAAAGATCCAAGAATTTGATCTAAATATCAAGCCCACAAAGCTGGTCAGAGGTAAAGGCCTTTGTCAATTAATGGCTAACAATAAGCTAGAAGATACACAGCGTGAAGAAGCTGAAGTAGACAATATGCTAATAGTCCTTTTTGTTTCTACTACCAATGAATGGTATTCAGATATTGCCTATTTTTTGACTTATGGAGAAAGTCCTGCTCATTTGTCTTATAAATAGAGGAGAACTATCAAATTGAAAGCTACCAATTTTGTCCTTTGGGACAACGGCCTATACAAAAGAAGCATAGATGGAGTTTTCTTTTGCTGTGTAGATAAAGAACAGCAAACTTAGCTTTTGAAATCTTTCCACAATTTAGCTTGTGGAGGACATTTTTCTACCCCTGTAACTGCTCACAAAATTATCCGAGCCAGGTATTATTGGCTGACTCTTTTCCAAGATGCACATAAGTGGGTAAGGAAATGTGAACTTTGTCAACAATTTATTGGAAGACCCAAGTTGGCTGCTCTGCCTCTCAAACCAGTAATCATAGAGGAACCTTTCCAGCAATGGGGACTCAATTTTATTGGAACAATAAATCCATCTTCAAGTGCTGGACATGATTATGTCCTTACAGTGACTAATTATTTCACTAAGTGGGTAGAAGCAATCCTGACAAAGCATGCTACTTCAAAAGTTGTATGCAACTTCTTGAAAGAGAATATCATTTCTAGATTTGGAGTCTCACTCAAGATTGATATTGATATTGCAGCTTGTTTCACCTCTCAAGAAATTATGCAATTCTATTTTTATTATGGAATTACGCTCTCTCATTTTTCTAATTATTTTCTACAAGGGAATGGACAAGCTGAGTCCAGCAATAAAAATTTGGTAACTATTATCAAGAAGCTTGCAGATGATAATCAAAGGATGTGGCATAAAGCATTGGTTGATGCTTTGTGAGCTACAAGTTCACGTCAAAAAGGGTAATTGGTATGTCTCCTTTTCAACTTCTCTACGGGATTAACGCTGAGATACCAATCACCTTAGAGTTATCAGCATTGAAATTGGTGAAGGCCATTGAAGATCAGACATATGAGAGCTCTCTTGAAAAAAGAATCATGTGCCTGACTTAGATGGAAGAACAAAGAACCATGGTGGTGGATAGAATTGTTGTTCATCAAAGTCTGGTAAAGAAACTTTTTGATCAAAAGGCCAGAAATCATGATTTCTAGACTGGGGATAAAGTTCTATTGTGGGACAAAAGAAGAGAGCCAAAGGGGATGCATGGAAAGTTTGACTCCCTTTGGAGAGGGCCATTCATAATTCATCAGTACATGGGTGAAAATAGCTTTTTGTTGAAATACCAAGATGGCACGCTCTTTTCTCTGCCCCACAATGGGCAACATCTGAAATACTTCAATTCTTGAAGTATCAAATCATTGCCTCTGTATATATGTATATTTGTACAGTTTAATTTCTATTTTGTTTTGTTTGTTTTCATTTTTGATGCCTTTCATTTTTGGGTAGCATGACTCCGAAGCCCAATGGCATACTTGAAGACACTAGAGATTCTAGATTCTAATCCTTTCAATTCGTTTTGCAATTGACAAAAGTTCCCCAACTAGAGCCAGTTATTGTCCCCCAAAAATATAGCTATCATTTTGGGACAACATTTGAAATATTTTGGTCTTACAGACCAAAATTGTATCTTCTATTTTCAAAAATTTGTCTTAGATATTCAGATTTCTCATTTTTAAAGCTTCTAAAAAAATCTACAGACTTTGCAAATCAAGTTCAATGGATTTTACATGTTGAAAATCTACAGACTTTGTATCTTCAAATTCTATGGGCAAGTTCATTTATACAGATTCAAAGATTTTTGCAAGTGATTTCAATCAAAGGAATTGGTTTTCAAACACTTAGTCATTTTTCGTGATTGTTTCCATGCCTTGGTTTGAACAGAAATCTCCATCAGCAAACACCAGTAGCAAGTTCAACGTCTTTGGCAAGAGTTAAGCACTTCATCAAGTTTTAAATTTCAATCGCTTCAATTGGTTCAAAGCCTTCCAAACATTTGGCCAAATCAAGGTGGCTTGAATCGTTGAACCATTGAACCACTTTGGTTCAAAGGTTCAACGGGTTCAAGGTTCAATGGCAAGTTCAACCAAAGGAACAATTCAATGGCTTAGTTCAACCAAGTAGTTCAATGCTTTATTTCATTTAGATGGTTCATTCCCTTTGTTTCAACATCTTTTGGTTTGATTATTTGGTTCGTCAGTCAGTTCAAAGCCTTGTTTGAACCATTGAACCAAAACTTGGTTCAACATCTAGGTTTAACGAAAAGGTTCAACAGCAGGTTCATTCACTTGGTTCAACCATTTGGCTCATTGGATGGTTCATCATCCAAGCTCAAAAGGGCTTGGTCCACTTCATTGAACTGTTGAACCAATTCAACAGATTGGTTCAATCTTTTGGTTCAATGTCAAAATTCCTGTTGGTTCAAAGGCAAGTACATTATGTTTGGTTCAATGCTTAGTTTATCAGCTTGTTTTATTCATTAAACCATTGGCTTGAACCATTTTGGTTCAAAGCCTTGGTTCAACTGATTGGTTCAATGTCAAAGTTCATCCAATGATTCATCAACTTTTTGGTTCAAAGGGACTTGGCACACTTCATTGAACCTTTGAATCGGTTCAACTAATGGTTCATCATCCAAGTTCAAAGGGGCGGTTCAATGCTAAAAGGAACTTTTTCGAAGGACAAGTGCCCTTACAAAAGACACTTAATCGACCAAAACACCCTTCAAAAGGGTTATTTTCAAAATAAATTTGAAAAGTTGTTCAAATACATGGCAGAACAAATTTTTGCAAAATTTTTGTCCACAAGAATTTTCCCCAGACTTTTTGTCTGCGAGAATTTTCCATGGGACAAATGTCCACAGAATTACCCATGGGGAGATTTAAAATCAAACACCCAGGAATAATCCCTGGGAAAACATCTATGGGGAACAAAAAGCCAAAGGAAATATTTATCTATAGGGATTGCTAAAACAAAGGGTTGCCGAAGGACCCCGAAGGGCAGGTGTCATTGCGGCAGACTCTCGGCGGCCAAAGTAAAGGGATTTTCTGACTCGACAAGGATCATTTCTCAAGGCTCGAAAGGGTATGTCTAATTCAAAAAAGTGTTAAGTAGAAATCCAAAATCTGAAAGAAAACCAAGAGGTGATGCACACAAAGACAAGAAATTCAGCATAGCCGACTGGCTATTGGAAGCATATTGACGGGCATGTAAATGTCAATTTTAAAGATAGTGAAATAGTAGTTGATTCTTTGATTTACAAAAACAAATGCATTTCTAGAATTCAAGACAAAAATTAGCTAAAAGTGAGGAAAGGTAGAACAATGGATGAATCCAGGGCTTGATTCAATTAATATGGAAAGGAGGAACGATGAAGACAAGATCAGACCACCAAATGGACATTGAAAGTTGTAATCTTTAAATAGCATGACTTGTTTATCTACATTGAGAAGATCAAATGGGTAAAATGCCCCAAAGTTCCAGCTTTTCTTCCTAACATTTCCCAATGCATCATGATGTATTACTATTCTCGAGTCCTTCTTGAAGTGGCTATATAAGGGACTTTCTTTCATTGTAAATCATCTTTTTTTTTGACAATCTGAATGAAACTCTGCCAAAATTGAGAGGCATCATTGAGACTTTGTTCTTAGTCTGTTGATCATATTCTATTAATGAAAACAAGGGACTTTTTTAGACTTTGTGTTGTGATATCTTTTATGTTTCATTAATTTAATAAGCAGGATTAGTAAGTTTGTCAGGAAGGTGTCCTGAAGAATCAACTGTGGAGAGACTTTGTGCCCCCATAGATGCCTTCAGTGTGTTTGCTTTTTCATTGTTGTGTAAAGGACTTTGAGAAGACTTTGAGCTTTCATTGCCCTTCGTATATCACTCTTGAGTATTTTAGGTGCAGACTTTGTGTTGTGTCTTGATTTGTTGGTTACCATACTTTCAGTCATATTTTGCTTTTATTTCCAAGAGTATTCTTGTGGCTAGTTGAATAGTTCTTCTAAAAGAAGAGGAGTGTTATCTGTCATTCTCTTGAGTTTTTCCTTTGTTTTGTATACATCATCTCTAAATAAAGAGAGATGGATGTGTGGTCCTACCCTTGAGTATTATTTTTTGTTTATATGTATACATAGCATATCTATAGGGAACCTCCCCTTGATGAGAGGAGAGAGAAGTCTCCTTCTGATGTGATAAACTTACACATTAGGATGACTAATCTTCTTGCTTTGGTAGATAAGACCTATTTGTTTACCATTACACTGATAGACAAAATATTTAACCAACAGATATCAAGCTAGTTAATGGATGCTTTGCCTGAAACAATTGAAGAGTGGGGGACAGGTGCATTGCAGAGCGTATAGATAGATTCATGACCTCTTGTTACTAGGTGGGGGGTTTGTGGTCTTCTTGCCTTGAGATTCTTGATTGGAGGGGCTCAGACCATTGGCCAATAAAATTGGTCATTTCTTCTGCCCGTGAGCCTCTGAAGGTGCCTTTCAAGTTTTAGCTTATGTGGGTCAAGGACTCAGACCTATTTGGATGAGTGGCAAATTGGTGGAGGAGGGGCATGCCTATTGTGGGAATAGCAATGTATACTTTTTTTAAGCTTCTCAAATTCGTCAAGTACCAGCTCAAAAAGTGGAATCAACAAAGTTTTGGGAACATTTTCCAAAAGAAAAATGAGGCACAGATGGATGTGAATGTCATTACCATAACCATTCAGGATGAGGGAATGACTGAGGTTTTGCTAAGGGAGAAAGCCATGGCCTTATAAGCTTTGGAGGAATGGGAACTAAGGGAGGAAATCTTTTGGAAGCAAAAGGCCCGAATCAAATGGCTTAGAGAAGGGGATAAAAACATAGCCTTCTTCTTCAATTTGGTTTGGGCTAGACAGCATGGCATGGGGATTACTTCTTTGGTGTTGGATAGCAGGGAGACTGTTTCTTCTACACAGGGTATCACTAATGAGGCTGTGCAGTATTTTGCTTCGTTATTCAAGGAAGAATCATAGGGGGACTCAGCTGAAGAGGACCAAATTTTGTCTTGTATTCCCTCTTTGGTGACCAGGGATATGAATGAGCATTTGATGAAGGATATATCCTTGGAGGAGTTAAGGAGGATAGTCTTTATGATGCAAAAAGGAAAGGTGCCTGGTCCAGATGGCTTCTTGATTGAGTTCTTCCAAGAATTTTGGGAAATTATTAAATTTGACCTCTTGGTTGTTCAAGAATCCCAGAGGAACAAGTAAATGCTTCAGGCTTTGAACTCCACCTTCCTGGCTCTCATTCCTAAGGGTGCAGGGGCCAATAGGCTGTCTTTTTAGGCCCATTTCTCATTCCTTTTTAGTTTTGATTAATGGTGAGCACTCTAATCTCTTTGGAGCTTCTCATGGATTGAGGCAAGGTGACCCTCTTTCTCCTTACTTGTTTCTTTTATTGGTAGAAGGCTTGGGTCAATTGAACAAAAGAAATGTGGGTGATAGTGCTATTTAGGGTTGGCAGTGGGGAGGGGAAATTCCTATATAATCCCATCTCCAGTTTGTGGACGATGTGGCTTTGATGGGTAGGGCTACTGTTAGGGAGGTGTCTAACATTTACAAGATCTTGGATGTTTACCTTGCAGCCTTTGGACAAGTAATTAATGAGGGCAAATCATCTATTTTTTTCTTTAACACTCCTCTAGCCATACAGTGAAGAGTGGCTCTTATCCTTAGGTTCCAAATTGGGAGTCTCCCACTACTTTATCTCAAGATTCCTATCTCTGCTGGTTGGCTGGCTAAGGAGTCATGGCAGGCGATCCTAGATAAATTTTGGGACAAGGTGAATCATTGGACCCACCATTGGTTATCCTTTGTGAGTTAGGTTCAACTGATTCAATCAGTGGTACAAGTTCTTCCTATCTACAAGTGTATGAGCTAGGTGGCACTGATGAGCTTTGTTAAGGACTTAGATTCCTTAACAAGATAGTTTTTATGGGTTGGGAATTTATCTTCAACCAAGTGGAGCCTAATTAAGTGGGAGATAGTTTACAGTCCAAAGATGTTTGCCTGGCTGGGATTACGATAGTCTGTGTTATCTGGTATTGCTTTGGCTGCCAAACTATACTGGCATTGGTGCCTGGAGCAAGATCAGCTATGGGCTAGAGTGTTGTCCCACAAGTATTTTTTGGGATTCCCCAGAGGGATATTCCATGGTATGATTTGGTTAGTAAAGGCTCAGTGATTTGGGTGACTCTCAAGAAAGGAGCCATGCTAATTAAGAGGGGTTTTTCTTGGATATGCAAGAGTGGGGTGGAGGTCCAGTTTTGGCATGACTCATGGGATGATTTCCCTCCTATAATTTGCCAATATCCTTAGCAGAGTACTTTAGCCTAGAGGTTTTGTGAAGCTAGCTGGAAAATGGTGTGCGACTTTAAATCCCTTTCATTTCAAGGGCAGGTGGCAGTTGCCAGATGGAAAATCTTGGAAGAGTGGCCGATTCTAGGCTTGGAGGTAGAGTGCATGGATCTAAAGAACATTTTGTCCTAACATAGTTGCAATGCACTTATGGACAGTGATGTGTTAGCCTAGTCCCTAAACCCCAAGGGGAAGTATACAGTGTCCTATGGCTATCAGGAGTTGATTTTCTAGCAGTATGAGGATAGAGGGGAAGTTTAGTGGTGGAATAAAGTTTGGAATGGTTTCTCGTGGCCGAAGTGTAATTGTTTTACATGGACTTTAGTGTGGAATAGATGTTTGACATGGGACAATATTTGGAAGCAGGGATTTGTTGGTCCTTTAAGGTGTGTGCTCTATAATAGAGAGGAGGAAGACTCCTCTCACATTTTCTTTCGATGTCCCTTCACTCTTCAATTTTGGCACTTCTGGTGGGACGCATGGCGATGCCAGTGCACCCACACTGTCTCTTTGGTAGATTTTTGGTCTAGAGTGGGCCGTCCCCCTTCTTTGAATTCCTTCTTGTAGGATGTGTGGTACATTGGCCCTATTTTCCTACTTTAGCAAGTTTGGCTAGAAAGAAACTAGAGGATTTTTAAGGAGGAAAAATTGGTGACTCAGCAAGGCTGGAGTAGAATTAAGGGAATGATCTAGGAATCTATTGAAGTGAAGAGCAAGGTTATGCTGCCATTGAAGAAAGGGGACGTTGAGGTGATAGAACGATTTGGCATAAGAGAGTTATCTCCAATCTCAGCTTGTGTCAAATGTGGTACTCAGGGGCAGCAAAAAGTTCAACGATTGGGGAAGTGGATGCCTCCACCTGCTGGGCTTTTGAAAATTAATACGGATGGGTCATCCAAGGGCAACCCAGGGGCAGCTGGGATTGGAGGGATTACTAGGGATTTTTTGGGATCTGTGGTTTTTATTTTCTCAGCATATCAGGGAGTGCAGACGGTTAATAAGATGGAAGGTTTGGCTATCCTATATGCTTTGAGGAGAGCTTATGCTTTGGGTTGGAGGAGGGTGATCTGTGAAGCTAATTCTTAGGTCCTGATTAACTTGATCCTGGAAAGGAGGATTTTTGATGTGAGTTGGCAGTTGGCCACAATAGTGCAGCAGATTTTATAGGTGAGTTCTTGCATGGAGTCAGTATCCTATGCCCACATTCCACGGGAGTGGAATAGGGCAGCTAATTATTTGGTGAAATGGGTGTCAGAAAAGGGACAAGGCCAAAAGGTGGATGAATGGGAGTAGCTACCTGGTAATTTACGTCAGGAAGTGGAACCCATTCTTACTGGAGATATTGGTGGAGCTGAGGTTTGAGGCTGTTGTTTTTGGTTTGATTATCTTTTGGTCTATTTGGATGCTTTTGTAATCTGATGTTTTAAGTTTAATAAAGTTTTTACCCCCTTTTTATTTAAAAAAATTCCTTCAGTTGACCTTGCAAGACATGTGAGAAGACCAAAATGAATATTTTTTATTAAAAATTTATCCATTAAATGGCACATGGACAAGGCCCCACTAGGTGGACAAATCCATGATAGTGGAATTGGCTTCCTTATGTGGACATATCCCAAAAAATCAAGAACAATTATCCTAAAGTTGGAAGTAGTCTAAGAATGATATGAAGCAACTTGAGCATTGACTAGAGAATTATTATGTAGTGATGATAAGAAAAAAGGGATTGATACCCCATATAGATGAATTATTCAAAGAATGAATAATAAGAGTCATATAATTCAAGTGGTTTAATATGTGTCAATAATTAATATTGTCAGGCACCTATTACTAAATTTGTGTTTCTATAATAGTCTCCTTATATAGAGTTGATAGAGTTTGTATGAGTTTTATTGGATGGTAGTTGTCTTTTTGGTATATTCATTTCAAAAATGTATTAAATTTGCAATTCCTATTTTACTAAAATATAGCTACATATTAATAAAAAATCACACATATAGTATAAACAAAAATCCATATCATATATATCTAGTGCACAAGTGGTATATTCACATAAAAAAATCCTAGGGAACATAAAAGATGACATCACATATTTCATGTCATTTATAATATACTAGTCAACATATAATTTTGAATTATCTACGTAAATAATAAAATAACATTTTTAAATATTTTTACATGAATATTTAAGGTAATAGCATAATGGCACATGATTTAATAATAAAAAAGAAGATAACTAGGCCTAATATGTATCTATGGTCTTCTTGGGGAAGTATACCTTGATTTTCTACCACTCTTGATCATATAGAAAATTTATTCTTGTGGATTTAGTAAACTCAAAAACTGTATTATTCCACTTTTTATACTCAATTCATGCAATGCCTTTGAAAAATAATTATATTTTTAACTTTAGAGCCACAATTCCTTCAAATGCAACATTAAAGGCATGCAGTGTACGTGATTCACTATTGTTGATGTTTTTTCTAAAGATATCAATCAACGTATTGACATATTTCACCCATATTGACTTATTCCTCAATGTTTTTCTTTTAGTGTGTGAGCCATTGATGAAGAAGCATCTAGGTTCACAAGCAATCTACATAAACCAAAAAAAGAGTAATGTTATGTGGAAATAAGTAGTGTTGTATGTCTTTGGTGATAGAATATTTTTGGTGCTCTATAAATAATTTATAAGGTTTGTGGTATCTCTCAAATAATCAAACAATCGATATAAGTTTTTCTTAGTCTAATTAAATTATGAATTTAATAGAAACATGATATGGATCTATAATTCAATGTGGAACTCTAAAATTCACTATAGAGCTCCGTAGTATCTCATGAATTATAAGAACCATGAAAAAACCTTAAGGACTCATTTGTCAAATCAAAACTTGGTGTGTTGTTATGATTTTGTGTGAAAATATAAAAATCACTACATTGGTCCATGGAATCTTGTGGTTTGTAGGAAACATCTTATCAACATTCCAAAATCATATATCAAAAAAACTTATCACATTATTCTGGTTTTCCCATAAATTTCAAAATATGCATCTCACATTTTTTAGTTAATGTATTAGCAGCATTCCAAGCTCATTTTTAAAATTGTAATATGGAACACTATTTTAAGTATTCACATAAGTTACTTAAACCTTTAAAAATATGTGTGGTTTCTTTATGGTAGGGTTTTACTTTTTTTGTTGTCAAATTTTGGATTCATGATAAGCCATGATATTTTTAGAGATTTGAGTGCTTGCCCAATGAAACTTTATAATTTAAGGTTAGTTAATAATTAGAGGAAGGGTCTATTTCAAATACTTAATTATTTCTTATTAAAGTGAGCAATATATGAAATAACATGGTTGATACGACATCATATAGTGATGTGTTATGGTACATGTGATGTATTATGGACATTGGGACTATATTTTAAATTTATTGATTATGGAGCATAGTGATCTATTATGGTAATTTAATGATTATAAAATTAATGGCTAGTTGAGAGTGTATTATAAGAAGGTGGATCATGTATCTATATAAAAACATATATACATGTATGAGAGTAGGTTGTTAGAGGTTGATAGGTAGGTCAACAAGATGGGAGAGTTGGATCTAAAATTGAAATAGTGTAAAGCATCTCATTGAGATTGTTTTAGGAGTGAATTTTTTGTAACATTAATAATAGGACTGTAAATGTGTGTTGATGTAATTTTACCATTTGAAATCAATCAAATAATTTATTTGGTTTTTTCATTTTGTTTCTATATGCAAGGTTACAATTCAATCATTTTTGTTTTTGAATATAGGGGATGTTTGGTCTAAGACCACCCTTCATTTGACTCCTTGACCATGATTGTATCATTTGGTATCATAGTAAGGTTATCCTATCAGATTAAATGCTTGAGAAAAAAACCACATTTGCGAGTATGGGTAGAAGATAGTGAAAAAATATTTTAGAAAGGATAATTGGGTAGAAAGTGTGTATTTTTTATTTATTTTGAATAAATGGCACATAGAGGATGTTTGGCTAAATAGCACCAAGATTCTCCTGATTGTTAATGCTTATAGACTTGCATGAATTGATGAGAGGAATGCAAGTCCATTTAGATGCTATGGATACCATGAAATGTATAGGATTTGAAATGGATGTTGATAATGAAAATAAAGTCACAAAATGAGCACCCAAAGTTTAGATGGTCAAAGATAAAGATGATATATTCCTATGGCAGTCACAAAGATGAGGAATTAAGAACTAATTGATTAGATCATTATGGTATATAATTATTTTTAATGTGAGTATATAATATCCCAATAAATTTGGATTCACATATACTAAGTCAAAGGGTCAAGCATCCTTGTGGTTGAATCATGTGTAGTCAAAAAGAGTATGTAGAGGTATAGACAAGATTAGGATTTGTAACAAACTAGTTGAAAATTTTAAAGATAATTTTTTACCTTTGTATTACTAGTTAATTTTATTTAAGAGACCTAAAAATTTAAGACAAAAGGAGTGTAAAGGATTACACCAAAGAGTTTTATAGGCTTCCTAACATAGCTAGTCATGTTTAAGATGACTCTGATAATATCTAAAGGTACTTGAATAAATTATTAATTTCCATTCAAGATGAATTTGACATGATATGCACATTTAGTTGAATGATCCTACCAATGTATGTTAAATTCTAAGGGGAAGTTTTCCCACAAAAAGCAAGGTGCAGTGTGATAGAGAGGCATGTTTTCATGTGCATGAGGAAATGGAAGCAGTAAAAAAGGAAATTTTGTGTAAGAGGGAAAATATAACACTTCTTGACATAATTATATTGTGCAAATATACATGGAGAGTCTTATGGATGAGGTATACAAAGAGGATTTGTGGGTACATGTTTTTTTTGTGGTGAAACTAAGAATAGAGCATTTAAGTGCCCACATATTCATAATGATGGCAGTAATATGAATGATTATAATGCACATATTATCCAAGAAAATTAATAAATTATCACATCAATCCATAACTCCAAAAAACTAGAATGTAGAGAATCTATCAGGATGAAGAGGGTGATCTTGAAATGAGCACAGGGAGAGATCAATCCCATGCATAGGAAGAATATTTTCATAACCATTTGTAATTATAGAAGTAAGTGCTAAAAAGTGATTATTTATAATGGTATCATATATAATCTAGTTTCAAAAGAGATGGTTTGGAATATTGGTATAAATAATATTACACAACTAAACTCCTCTAAGGTATTGTTGAATGGACATAAGATTTTGGTGAACAAGAAATGTTTGGTAAGTTTACGTATTAGTAAATACAAATATGAATTTATTTGTGGTATAATTCCCATGGATGTATTCCATATTTTATTATATAAACCTTGAGAGTTTTATAATAAAGTTTAGCATGACTTATATGAAAATAATAATATATTGGTGAAGGATGGCAGAAGGTAACATTGAATCCATTGGATAATAAGAGTGAATAAGTGGATAGTGTCCAAGGATATTGATGGTTTCAAGAAAAATAACCTTGAAATAAGTAGGGAAGTAAAATGCATGCTTTGAATTCATGCCTAAGAAAGTAAAAGTTGTGAACATAAGATATAAAAAATCACTTCCATGTGAAGTGAATGAGTTGTTGATAAAATAACCATATAGTACTTCCAATGATTTAAAAGATGAGTTATCACCTATGAGGAGTATAAGTCACCGCATGAATCTTATTCCAAGATGTAGTTTTCTAAAAAAAATGGCATATAGAGGGACACCTAAGGAGAATTCAAAGATGCAAAGACAACTATGGTATATACTAAACAAAGGGTTGATTAGAGAAATATTGAGATCAGTCATAGTTACAATAATGTTAGCACCAAAGAAATGTGGATAATGTAGGATTTAATATAATTCTAAAGCCATCACTCAGATAATTATTAACTTGTATCACTTTCCATTACCATGCATGGATGATTTTATGGATTTTTTAAGTGAAGGGAAATGCTTCGTGAATATTGACTTGAAGAGTATATATCACCAAATACACATAATAAAAGGTGATGGATGGAAGCCATCATTTAAATTTCAATAAAACTTATATTAGTGATTAGACATGTTGTTTGGGTTGACTAATGCATTGACTACAGTCATGAGACTCTTTAGCTAAGTGTTGAAACTATTTCTTGGTAAACTTTTTAATGTGTATATGGATGACATTATGATTCTTAGTAGGACAAAGAAAGAAACTTAATGTATCTGAGACAAGTGTTATAGTAGATGTGATATGAAATTTTTTTGGTTAATTTAAATAATGTAGCGTCATGAAGGAGGAGCTGGTGTACTTAGGGTTTTCAATTTACCAAGATGCATAAAAAATATATCCAAAGAAGGTGAAAGTTATTATTAATTTTATATCACCTAGAAGTACATTTGAAGCACATAGTTTTCATAGATTGGAAATAATTTACAAGATTTTTTATAATAAAATTCAATGGTATATGTGCCCCTATCACAAAATCAAGGTGAGGTGATATAAAATAGTTTTTATAATGTGCATAAGGAAAAAATAAATTTTAGAGCTTGAAGAAAAAAGTGACTGAACAATTAGTGTTGACATTTATTGACTTTAGCAAAGTATTTAAGGTTGATTACAATATGAGTAGAAATAGGAGCTATGATGAGTCAAGATTTATCCCATTTATTAATTTATAAATAAGTTAAATGATAAAAATAATAAGTATTCATTCTATGATCATACTTTTTATGCAAGAATGCATGCACTGAAAAAGTGGAGGCATTACTTACTACTAAAAGGTTTTTGGTAGTAGATATATCATCAAGAAATGTAATTCATCAATAGTAAAGGTAAATAAACCAAATGCATATGAATTGGGTTGATTTTATGCATATTTACTCATTTTTTGTTGAATCGTATGAGTTATAAGTCAAATAAAGTTGTATATGCACATAGTAGGAACTGTCTCTTGTTGAAGGGGATGAGATTGGAAGTCATGGGATTTGATTTTATAAAGGCATTGTATATATAAGATGAATATTTAAAAGATGCATATAAATCATGTTAATATTTAATGAGTGTGAAAAAAATACCATGGTTATATTATTTTATGCAAGATGTATTTTGGTTCTAAGGAGCGTAGCTATGCATAATTAGTAGTTTGATGTGCATAGTAGAGCTCTAACAAATAATTTTTGTTATAAATAAACTTATGCACAATTTTAAAATAATTACTATCAGCCTATTATGAGTATGGATGTGTAAAAATATGTTTATGAGTGTATATTTTTCCAATTACAAAAAGGAAGAATCCAAAACATAGGTTTGTATCAACCATTTCCAATTCCAAAGAGACTATGGGAAGATATCACCATAAAAAAAAAAATCCTAGAACATGATTCTATTTTTTTACATGAAATAAAATTAGTGATGTTACACACATTACTTACTTTTTTTTAAGTAAGTTATGAGGTTGCATGGATTTATATGCAACATAGTGTCTAATAGAGCTACAAAGTTTGTTGAACACTTATTAAGGACACTCTGCAATATGTTTAATACCAAACTATATTTGAGTTCATCATATCATCCTCAAGCAAATGGAGATAGCTAGCAAAATTCTTGGTAACTATTGTAATGTTTGGTTGGAGGGAATCTAGGAACATGGGATTTAATTTTGGTTTTAGCTAAGTTTTAATATAACAATATAGTTAATAAGATCACTATAAGGACACCATTTCATATTTTTTATGGAATGAGTTACATAAATGTGTGACATCAAAGACTTACATTGGTAAGTACATGAAAAATTGGAAATAATCACTCTTTTATATAAGCAGAGCACAAATTTTAAGAGAAAATAAATAAATTGCCAAGTGGAAAACTTATTCTTATCATAACTAAGGAAATAAATATTTTTGAAAGGAACATATGATAAGTTGAAGTGGAATAAATTTTCATTCAAAATGTTGAAAAAAATTGAACATAATACATATGATATTGAGTTACATGAAAGGATAGACATTTTGCCCATTTTCAATGTGGCATACCTATATCCTTATCATGAATGAAAAATTACTTAAGACAACACAAGTACATAATCTAAAAAGGTTGATTGGAGTGCCTAGGAAAGAGTGTGAAGAGGTAGATAATGTGATTGATATAAGAATCAAAAATAATAATGTGCAAAAAGGAGTATACAAAATATTTAGTAAATAGGAAAGATCAACAAGTTAAAGATGCGACTTGGATGAGCACCACATAATTTGATAAGTACATAGGACTTCTTGAGGATATCATAAGAGGCATGAGTAGGAGCTCATTGTTATATTTAGTACTCGGGGTGTATGATGTAGAGGCATCGAGGTTCAAAAGAAATATTTCATCAACCAAAAACATGAGTAGTATTAAGTGGAAATAAGCATTGTTGTAGGCCTTTTGTGCTATAATATTTACAGTGTTATATAAACACTTTAAAAGGTATGTGATATCCTTTAAATCATCAAAAAAATTATATAATTTTCAGCATAGTATTCTTTAGTCGCAATATGTCTAGAAACCTAATACAAAGCTCTAATTCAAAAGAAGACTCTAAAATGTACATAACTCCAAAGTATCTCATAGTTTTTAAGAAACATCGAAACAACCTTAGGAACTCATATGTCAGATTAGAACTTGGTAGAAAGTTACAATTTTATGTGAAAATCTAAAAAGTGATACAGTACTTTATGATAACTCATGGTTTAAAATCAATGTATTGTTAGCATTCCATGATCATCTATTAAAATATAACATGCCACATTATTATTATTTTCCCAAAATTTTCAAAAACTACAAGGCTCCATGACATCTCATATTTTTCAAGCAGCATACTAATAGTAATCCAAGCCCATTTATCACATTACAATATGGTTCAATGGTATTAGTTTTTACAAAAGTTCCTTAAAAATTGAAACATATGTGCAACTACTTTATGGATTATGTTTCTACTTGTATGAGGAAAGGGTTATTTATGTGTAAGTTGATTTACAAGTTTTTATTATGGAGATGAAATGGGAGAGGGAAGTTCTAGGAGGTATATTGAGTAAACTGGATGAGGATGCCATTTTCATGTCTGCATTTTTTCATGATATTGAGATCAATTATGCAAACGAATCTCTCAAACAAAGAGCATCACATAAGGAATGAAAGTAAATACTAGAAATGAGTATGGATGAGTTGGACATGTTTGCTTTAGAATATGTGCTTTTAGATTATTCTAAAGTAGAATAATATTTTGACATTGTGTATGATTTTGGAGTACATGAAAATGTCACTATTATGTAACAATTTTCATTTTTTCATAATATAATGTACATGTTTGTTGTTGTAGTTGTACTCTACATTATTTTTGTGAGGATATTTAAATTTGATTCAATGTCAGAAACATTATTATGGGACACATATTATATTTTTTTTAAATACAACAAACTTTTTTTTAATTGTATAATGATGACTATATGTTGTAATGAGCTTTTTACTATTATCTAATTATGCAAGGAGGACTATATGTTGTAATGTTATTTATATAACTATCATAAGATTCATCCAAATTATGCAGTGATGAGTATATGTTGTAATGATATTTTCATTCCATTACCATTATAAACATATAGCATATTGCTAATTATCAAGTATTCAATAGGTAGATGTTGTTTATAGTTGTTTAAACACAATCAGTGTTCAAAAATATTGTACATGTTATTCCTTAATTTTTGTTCATAGATTGAAATATTTGATCATTCACAATGTCAACTATGTATTGGTCAAATGAAAATATAAATATTTTATGGTGGAACATATGGAAAAAAGGTGGGATCAAATTGTGCAGCTTCCATTATAGAAGCCAAGCAGGGGTTTGTTTGACTACAGTAATGTCAAGTGGGAAAACTTTCATAAAATTAATGAGAAAGACATGTGGGTCACTTGGGTGGATGGTGATAGGTTTTATGACTTTAAAAATGGAGAATCAAAAATGAATTTATTCCATACAAATTTTAGTGTGTCACATCACACGAAAAAACCATCACATGTTCTTGGAAAGCAAACAAGGATCTTTGATGCCTTGGAATATGTCATGTAATAGACCTCCCATTTTAGATAGAAAGTGTGTGTGTGTTTATATGTTGTTATGTTCCATTCGTATTTCATGTATGTAGTGTATATTTAATTTCTATACAATTGATATGTTTAACATATATGTACAAATATTAGTGTTCATACGGGCCCAAGGATTTCTATAAAATCAATGTCATGCCAAAATGCAAGTCCATAATGATGATAATAGAAATAGGCATCTGGTTGGATATCAAACATATAAGATGTGTTTTAATTACAATTTAATCACATGTATAATGTTCATTAGATATGATCATGTTTTTCTCACTTACAATCAAGTAGAACATAGATAATCAAGCCAATAATTGTCATGGACAATAATATGAATAGTTCAAGCAGAAGAAATCTTTTTTTCTCCTTACATCAACCCCAAGCTAAATGAATGGGTTCATATGATACTATTATTAAGAATGTATATTTATTTAATCCATATTAAACACCATAATATGGTGTATGATAAACTTGTAATGTTTAATGGTGAAAATAGTGGTATAATTTCCTTAAAAAGCATGACATATACAATAGATAACATCAAATCAAAGTGACAAAATATGTCCATAGTCCCAATGATGCAGAAAGTGTTTGGAGTGGGCAATAGAAAATATTGACAAGTGGTTTCTTTATTAGGGATACAATGGGGAAGGGATTGATAAGGATGGAGAAATCCTTTTTATATTAGGCATCCAACTCCCATAATAGTTGGATTGGTTATTCATATTTGGGAAGGATAGATTATTAGTGATGGATTCAACATTTAGCATGAATGCAATTAAGGTATGATTTAAATGATTTATATAGTATTGATGTAGGTATGCTTTCAAGGTATGTAAATTTATTAACTTTCAAGTTCACTTGTGTTTTGTATTTTTATATAGTTCTAATTATACACATTGTTGGTGTTTGATTACAAACACTAAGGCCTACCCATTATATGGGTGATTATGTCACAATTGTGTATTAATAATAGAGGCCATTTTTGTTCAATAATAGGAGTAGTATTGGCTTCATAGGGTTGGAATGTGGTCACAATGCTATCATACCCTTCAGCATTCTAGGCAAGAAAAAAATGTAGCTATAAAATCTTACCATTCACACCTAAAATTTTATTTCTTGAATACCATATGAACTTCTACACATTTTAGGGTGGATTGGTTAGTTCACCAACAAACCATAGTTGTTTGCATATACTATTGGTGGCTGAAAATATGCAAGGATAGTGGATTCTATAGTAACTTCTAATTAGAGAGACTTGAAAATGTTTCATGGGTAAAGGATTTTTATATTCTAGACTTCCATGTCACCTTCCATAGTAGCATCCATGATAAATATTTAGTGTAGAGTATAATAGAGGAGACATTGCATTATCACAACTATACTATAATTTCATCCATGCCAATATGTAATTGTTTGTTTTCACTCCAAGGCTACACTTGTAAACATCTGATTAAGGTGTAGCTAATGAGAGAGATAAATAAGAGAGGTAATTTTCCAAAACACAAGGGATGGTGTGAGTGAGTACATCAACAAAAATGATATAGACTACAATGTAACTTTTTTATGCTTCTATTTTCTTTATTTACAAGTTTATTGGGAATCTCAATTAG
This sequence comes from Torreya grandis, assembly GCA_037957365.1. Lineage (NCBI taxonomy): Eukaryota > Viridiplantae > Streptophyta > Pinopsida > Cupressales > Taxaceae > Torreya > Torreya grandis. The sequence goes on from JARHVA010000896.1 coordinate 554,848, forward strand.
CTAATATGTTTTGAATTTACAGTGTATAGATAGTGGAGTAGGAAACTCAAATGAAGTTGAATTAGGTATAGATGTCATATGATTAAATCCTCCAAATGAATTTGAATTAGATATGTATATCGAGGGATCAAACCTTGAAGATGAAGGTGAACTAGCATATTTGGCTGATGATAGTGAAAACCAATCGAGAGAGGTTAATAATGTAAGACATGTCTCTACTCTTACTCCTTTGGTTTTTTATATTTAAGGTGAATTTATAAAAAGATGTTTTTCATTATATGAATATATCCCTATCAATTTTTAAGTTGATGAGATTGAATCCATGAGATACGAAGCTTGGGAGATTTTTGAGAAATGTGTCACTACAACAAACACCTTTGAAACAATGTCATTTTTATTAAAGTGTATGCCATATGTTTACAATACGGTGAAGATAAGGGTAATATCAATTAAATATCACCCAATGGATCATCAATTCCAACAAGGGAATAATGGGAATGAAAACCCCTTCATAGAGAGATCTTCATAGAAATGATGAATAGAAGAAGACATCATAACATGTCATAAGAGATAACCCTCTTTCCAAACCTCCTCCTAATAATTACAAATGAAAAGTTTGGAATGAGGATATAAATAAAGTAATGAATTTAGATAGAGACAAACTTGATGGAGATAATCCATATTGATTATGTCCATGTGTTTGTTATAGTGAGAATTCATTGTAAGGTCATACATTTTGTATATGATGTTATTAAAAGTTATACCTAAGACCATAAAATGTTTCAATGATGTAAATAGGTGTTTCATGTTTTGTGAATATTCTTCCAATTGATACATCATTCAATTTATCACTATCCCCTTCATATGTATATTAAACTTATAAATTCAAAAAAATCTATGAATGTAAAATACATTTTGTCATGTACAAGTTAGCTTTTGAATGGCATTTCAGTATTCACATTGTAAGTTTTTAGAATGCTTACACTTGCAATAATTAAATATTGATATAATTATTGACTCTTTTCATCATGATAATAAGTGCTTATGAATTTCTAGTCATGAAATTCTATTATTATTATTCACAACTAAAGGGCACTGTTTTGGTTATCTTAACCAATCTTATAGGCTAGGTCTATGGTCATTAGACAAGAGCATGTTCCTTTGATATGCTATTTGCTAAATTATAAAAAACCTTAGATCTAACATATAGCATGGGCTATGAGTGTTAAAAATCATTGTTTTAATTAATATTTAACTTCATATTTACTTTGAAATCTATGAGCAAGTGATGCATTTCATGTAAAACTAAAATTATCATCAATGGAAAAAGAAGTTATACTTTAAAATATGTCTAGTTTTTTGTCATTCATGTGATAATTATATTTTATATTCCTTAGTTTTGAATGTATGCTATATTTTCAAACAATTCTCTTAATATTTTTTGTATATGAATTATTCATTTTGTTATCCCAATGGAACAAGTAACCAATGTAGGTAGATTGTATCAAACTTTAATCATAATCATTTCCTTTTAAGTTCTAATAATTTTACATATTAACTCATGAATTCCTTGTCTGTTAGATTTTATCTCAAGGAAAAAATATCTAGGATATAACATCAATATGTTCATAATATCAAAAATCAAACAAGAATTTCATGAGCACATATGGCATAACTACTCTATTCTACAAACATTGACTATTGAACAGAATGGAATAAATTCCAATTCATATAAATAATCTTATGCATTAATGCTAGAATACTTAGAATTAATTCTTAGTATATGGAACATGGTGGTAAGAGATGAGGTATAATTTTTTGTGTTATAATAATTCTTATCCTGAATATCAAATGCTATATGCTAGTATCGAGTTTCTAACATTAGTAGAAGGGCATAATTTTGAGTTTTTCATACAATGATCTTATGAATGGCCTAAGTTTAATGTAATTTAGTGTGATTTTTAGAATAATTATAATGTTATTCCATCTTACATCAGACCATTCTTGGAAAAATTCATGCCTACAAAGGCATGTGATAATCCTACTTTCGATATACACCCTAATCAAATACAAAATATCTTCTTTGGAATGAATAATCCTTTTAGAATTCATTTTGAACTCTTTAGTATTTAGAATCATCAATCCAACATAATAATATGTAATGTCCCCTTCTCAAACCTGATCTCACAGTGATCGTTGGCCTAGTTTTGGAAACCCGTAGGCTATTCGAAAGGTGCAACTTAGGGTTTCCTATTTTTTAGGATGTCCTTGCTCAGAGTTTTGATGGTGGATTCATTCTGGGTTTTTTGAGAGCTTCACGGGGGTATGTTTTTTTCAGCTTTTTGAGCATTTTCAGGAATTTACTATTTTTAGTAAATTCTATTTTTGGCAGCTAGCAGGTTTGTCGCAAGGAGTTGACTTTTCCTTTCAGTTGACTCATTCAGTTTCAGCTTCAAAATGCGGTCTTGGAGAAATAAGTTTATTTCACTTTAAAATAACATTATATTTTAACGTTATGACCTTGGCCTAGTCGAATAACTTAATGTTATTTTAAAAAGGTGGACTTGAAGGGGGGGCGCCATCATTGCATGGAAAAGGGCACCACTTTTGGAGATAAGGCTTCAAGGGAGGCCAACTGAAGCCTATAAAAGAAAGCATTGGGTTCTCATTTGATCATCTTGGTCTACTACATTTTTATGTTGCCGCTTTGGCTCTGGAATTGCTTCGGGGAATGAAGGCCTCCTAGCTAGGGCATCGCTTCATGCTTGCAAGATAGCATCTAGTGGTGATTCAGTCTTTGATATTTGTATTTAGTTGTGTGTTGATCCCAGTTATTTCATTGCTAGTTTTATTTGGTATATTAGTGTTTTTCAATTATTGTATTATGTATAAGGCATATCTATGTTTTTCCGCATAAATCAAAAAATACAAAAAAAAGAGTTCTGGGTATTAGTTCATTATCTTGGCTAGGCTTAGGCGCCCCTATTCTCTAATTTTTAGAATTTTTAAAGCTTGCAATTAATTTCTAGAGGAAATCACCCTATTCAACTGGGACGCCCCTGTTTGGCTACATTGGAATCCGTGTAATAATTATTAGATGCAGATTGGGTCAAATTTTGGGTGCTAACTTGGGCACCATCATAAGGAAGGGACTTTGCAACAGAAATCAGGATGATTGAGCAAGTTTTATGTGAGTTATGAACATCTGAATAATTTAATAGGTTGCTAGTTTTTTCCTCTTTCTAAGAGCAAAATTGTATTCAAAACTGAAATTATTATATTGCTCTTGAATCTTTCATTGTTGGGCATGATTATCCAAGATATGGATAATATTCTATGATGTAATGCTAATCTTTCTGCTTCAGATGTCATTGGCATACAGATCTTTCTAATTTTGTAAAGCTGACAGTAGTACTGGCAGTTATTCTTTACTTGTTCAAATCTGATTACAAAAGTCCAGTTTCTAATAAAGTTATTGTATTAGTTTATAGCTCCGCCCTATGGTAGCTACTTTCCCTATTGGGTTAGCAAGCACATTTTGGGTGTAGAGCTCCGCCCTATGGTAGCTACTTTCCCTTCTGGGGTTAGCAAGCACACGTTGGGTGTGGAGGAGTTTTATCTTTCAGCATTTCCTATTAAAGCATTGTTTGTAATTTCACTCCGTCATATGGTCGCCCCTTACTCCGATTTGGATTGGGTAGCACATACTTGACGTTGAGTTCCTTTGTTTTGTAATTCACTCCGTCTTATGGTCACCCCTTACTCTGCTTTGGATCGGGTAGCACATACTGGACATCGAGTTCCATTTCCAGCATTTAGAGTTGTTTCAGTACGTTGGGTTTATCTTCTAACCTTAATGGGTATTTGCTTGTAATGTGAAATCTGATAACTAAAAATTTCAAAAAAAAAATTGGCTCAGGATATTTCAGTGGTATCAGAGCCAAGTATCCTACCATCCTGTGAGCAAACCATCTATGAGTGATAGAGAAAAGAGATACATTGCAAGAGAAGATAAGAAAATTACAAAACAGTTCCAGTGGTATCAAGTTCCCAAAGGTCAGACAACTTCAGAGTTCTTGAGGGCTCATTGGGAGTCTTCTCAAGAAATAGATATGGCAGAAGGTGAGAGATCAGTCGGGGTAACGAGAGGTTTACCAACACTAGAAATGATAGTGGGAAGGGTAGAGAGAGATCATTAAGTCCCGAAAAGAGATTTGAAAAGAAGATGGATGCCTTGATGGATATGGTATCCCTCATGTTGGGGAAAGTGGGTCAGAACCCAACTTTCCAGAATAATTTCGGATATAGAGGAGAGCCTAGTGCCTCAAATCAATTTGATGGAAGTGTTGTTTAGCCTGTTTCAAACAACACTTACATTTTGTCAAGGCCCTTCAAACCCACCTTCGTAGCACCAGTAAACACCCAACCTGATCCTGAAGAGAATGCTTCATTTGTGGAACAATTAAGATGTGGCCATGCGGAGTATGATTCTCTCCCTGATGACATCAAACTGGACATGTCCTAAAATGAATTTATAGATCATAAGAGAAAGAGTAAGGGACAAGGGAGAAATTATGACCAAAGAAGAACTCTAGCACAAGGAGACTTGCATCAAGCTATCAACAAGGTTTTGCTTTCCCACTTTGATGGAAATGATAATAATTCTGCTCAAGCTTGGATTCAGAAACTAGACAACTATTTGGCTCTTAGGCCAATGGCTGAAGAAGACACGATTAAATTCACTACACTACACCTAGATGGGGTGGCGCATGAGTGGTGGTACCATGGCCTAGTCACCTTGGGTCATGGATCTATCACTAGCTATGATGAGTTCACTAATAGACTCATTGAGAGGTTCGAGAAGAAGGACCCAGAAGTGCATTTTAGGGAGTTAGCACAGTTGAAGCAGTATGGCACTGTTGATGCTTACATAGCTGAGTTTTAAAGACTTTCAGTTATGGTCACAGGAATCACTGAGAGAAGGTTAGTGATCCTCTTCAGCGAAGGTTTGATGGAGCCACTCAAGGGATGGATCAAAGCTTTCGATCCACCATCCTTACAAGAAGCCATAAAAAAACTAGAAACATGGAGTGGGCTGCTCCCAAAGCAAAGTTCCATTCCAAACCATCATTTCACAAGAAGGATAGAGGGAAAAGGTTTCATCAAAAACCTTATCAAAAGGAGTTTACATAGCAGAAACCTCTTGGCACAAGATTGGATCCTGAGACTATCAATGAACTCCGAAGAAAGGGTTTATGTTTCCGATGTAGAGAAAAATGGTCTCCAGAACATGTTTGCCCAAAGGGAGTCAAATTTCACCAGATTGAGTATTATTCAGCTGGTGAAAGTAACTCTAATTTTTCAGACCAGCAATCTGATCCTGAAGATAGCGAAGTGGAAAGAGCTCCAGAAGAGTCTGAAAGTGACAAATAAAGTGGTGGTACGTTGGCTCAACTTTCAAGCTTCCAAAAGAATGAGTCTTTCAAAATTTGTGGGACGATCAAAGGGCAACATATTGTTGCTTTAATTGATACTGGAGCAACCCATAACTTCATTGATGAAGTTGTGGTGGCAAAGAAGGGGTTGCAAATAGAAGATTTTGAAGGGTTCAAAGTTATGGTTGATGATGGGTTCCATATCTCTTGTACCAAAAGGGTTCCCAACATGTCAATGCAATTGGGCAATTATGAAGTCAATGATGACTTCTATGTGGTTAATATTGGAGATACGGATGCTATCCTTGGCATTCAGTGGCTGCGATCTCTTGGAGAGATCTCTTTAAATCTACAAACCATGGAACTCAAGTTTCAATCCGATGGAAAGAAGGTGGTGTTGAGAGGAATGTCAAATGGTGGCCCTCAGATTGTGTCATTCAAAAGGATGGCAAGGTTGATACGTCATGACCAAGTGGACTGAGCTACGAAATGCATGGTTCTTCCAGCTAGTCCAGCTGAAACGAAAATAGAGTATCCTCCTGATATTCAGTCTTTACTCACCAAGAAGAGTAAAGTGTTTGCTGATTTACCTCCTGGACCACCTCCTGATAGAGGGTCAGAACACATCATTGAGCTCAAGGAAGGGGCAAAACCGGTGATCATAACTCCATATCGATATCTGAAGAGGCAAAAGGACAAGATCGAGAAGAATATTCAAGAACTCTTGAAGATGGGATTCATACGCCCAAGCAAGAGCCCCTTTGCTTCTGCAGTGGTTCTTGTGAAGAAGGATGGTACCATGCGCATGTGTGTGGATTATCGTGCTTTGAATCAAAGCACCATCAAAAATAGATATCCCATACCCAGGATAGATGAGCTACATGGGCCAAGTTCTTCTCAAAGATTGATCTGAGATCGGGTTACCATTAGATTCAAATGAGGGGATCGGATGTGGAGAAGATAGCTTTCAGATGTCACTATGGCCATTTCAAATTCTTAGTCATGCCATTTGGGTTGACTAACGCTCTGGCTACCTTTCAGTCTTGCATGAATCATATTTTTCAGATTCAGTTAAGGAGGTTTGTGTTAATATTTTTTTATGACATTCTGATTTACAGCAAGACTTGGGGAGATCATCTTAAGCACTTGGAGGAAGTGCTTAGTATCATGGAATCTGAGAGCTTGTTTGCAAAAGCTTCCAAATGTGAATTTGGGATGAAGGAGTTACTATACCTTGGCCACATAGTCAGTGTTGAGGGAGTGAAGGTGGACCCAGAGAAGATCAAAGTAGTAGTTGATTGGCCACCTCCTGAGAGCTTAACTCAGTTGAAAGGTTTTTTGGGTCTTTGTGGGTTTTATTCGAGATTCGTAAAGGGGTATTCACAGAATGTTGCTCCCCTTACTGATCTCACCAAAAAGGGAGCCTTTGTTTGGTCAAAAAAGGCTCAAATTATTTTTGACAAGTTTAAGAAGATCATGAGCTCGTGTCCGATTTTGGCAATACCAGATTTCTCCAAGCCATTCAAGCTGCAATGTGATGCATCAGGTGAAGGAGTGGGGCCTGTCCTGATGCAAGATAAACACCCAATCATGTTTGAGAGCAGAAAATTATGAGGTGTTGAAAGGACATATTTAATCTATGACAAAGAAATGCTTGCCATTATGCATGCATTAGCCAAGTTCAGGCAGTACTTGGTGGGGAACAAGTTCATGGTTAAGACTGACAACAATAGCCTCAAGCATTTCATGCACCAAAAATATCTAAATGAGAGGCAATAGAAATGGGTGAGTAAGCTTCAAGCTTATGACTTTGACATTGAATATGTAAAAGGAAAAAATAATATCGTGGCCGATGCTCTCTTCAGAAGACCTCATCTTAGCTCATTGTGTGAGCTTACTACAGATTGGAGAGACATGTTGCTTGCTGATTATGCTAAAAATCAGTTTGCAACCAGCATTCTTGAGGGTACTTTTCATGATGAAAGGTACAAGATGGTTGAGGGATTGATACATTATAAGGGAAGAATCTTTTTGGTGGCTGATTCGAAGCTGAAGAAGAAGATTCTTTTGACTTTTCATGATATTCCAGTTGCTGGTCACCAAGGTTTTTTCAAGACATATAAGCAGATCTGAGAAAGGTTTTCTTGGAAGGGATTGAAAGGAGAGGTACAATGCTACATTCAGGAGTGTCCTGTTTGTCAAGCGAATAAAAATGAGCATACATTACCAGCCGGTTTACTGCAACCACTCCCTATTTCCAATCAAAAATGGGAAAGTATCTCGATGGACTTTATCACAGAGTTGCCCAAAGCCCAAGGGAAGGATTGCATCTATGTAGTGTTGGATCGGCTAACCAAATTTGCTCACTTCTTCGCCATTACCAGCACTTTTTTTGCAGCCCAAGTTGCAGATCTATTTTTTCGAGAAGTGTTTAGGCTGCATGGATTGCCAAAGAACATCGTGAGTAATAGGGACAGCAAGTTCCTAAGTAAGTTTTGGCAAGAAGTCTTCAAAATGAGTGGCACTATGCTCACCCCAAGCATTAGCTACCATCCCCAAACAGATGGACAAACTGAAGTGGTGAACAAGTGGTTGGAAGGCTACTTGAGAAATTATGTGTCAGAACAGCAGAGAACTTGGGTCAAGTGGCTGCATATAGGTGAGTACTGCTACAACTCTACTTTTCATATGTCAATTAAGATGTCTCCTTTCTTGGCACTTTATGGGTATGAGGCACCTAGTTTTGCAGATTTGGTGTTTGGTGACAGCAAAGCACCCCTAGCCAAGGATTTGTTGCAGCATAGTCAGGACATAATGAAATCCTTGAAGGATAATTTACAGATTGCACAAAATTAGCAAAAGTTGTATGCGGATCAGAGGCATGTTGAGTGTTCTTTCGAGGTTGGGGATATGGACTATCTTAGATTACAACCATATAGACAGTCTACTCTCAAGAAGAGTGGAGCTGAGAAGCTCAAACCTCGCTTCTATGGGCCCTTTAGGGTCATCAAAAAAGTTGGAGCAGTAGCTTATGAATTAGAGCTACCTTCTGATAGCAGATTGCATAACATCTTCCATGTGTCTCGCCTCAAGAAGGCACTTGGACATAATGTGATTGCTTCATCACAGTTGCCACCTTTGGATGAAGAGGGATAGTTGGCTCTAATTCTAGAGGAGATACTTGATGTCTGAGATCGTTCTTTGAGGAAAAGAACCATCAGAGAATACCTAGTAAAGTGGAAGGACCTACCTATGGAGGATGCAACTTGGGAAAATGATGAGATATTGTAGCATCCTAGTTTGCAATTGCTTGAGGACAAGAAATTTTGGGAAGGGCGGACTGTAATGTCCCCTTCTTAAATCTGATCTCACAGTGACTGTTGGCCTAGTTCTGGAAACCCGTAGGCTATTCAGAAGGTGCAACTTAGGGTTTCCTATTTTTTAGGATGTCCTTGCTCAGAGTTTTGATGGCGGATTCTTTTTGGGTTTTTTGAGAGCTTCACGGGGGTATGTTTGTTTTAGCTTTCTGAGCATTTCCAGGAATTTACTATTTTTAGTAAATTCTATTTTTGGCAGCTAGCAGGTTTGTCGCAAGGAGTTGACTTTTCCTTTCAGTTGACTCATTCAGTTTCAGCTTCAGAATGTGGTCTTGGAGAAATAAGTTTATTTCACTTTAAAATAACATTATATTTTAACGTTATGACCTTGGCCTAGTCAAATAAATTAATGTTATTTTAAAAAGGTGGACTTGAAGGGGGGCGCCATCACTGCATGGAAAAGGGTGCCACTTTTGGAGATAAGGCTTCAAGGGAGGCCAATTGAAGCCTATAAAAGAAAGCATTGGGTTCTCATTTGATCATCTTGGTCTACTACATTGTTATGCTGCCGCTTTGGCTCTGGAATTGCTTCGGGGAATGAAGGCCTCCTAGCTAGGGCATCGCTTCATGCTTGCAAGATAGCATCTAGTGGTGATTCAGTCTTTGATATTTGTATTTAGTTGTGTGTTGATCCTAGTTATTTCATTGTTAGTTTTATTTGGTATATTAGTGTTTTTCAGTTATTGTATTCTGTATAAGGCAGATCTATGTTTTTCCTCATAAATCAGAAAATACAAAAAAAAGAGTTCTGGGTATTAGTTCATTATCTTGGCTAGGCTTAGGCACCCCTATTCTCTAATTTTTAGAATTTTTAAAGCTTGCAATTAATTTCTAGAGGAAATCACCCTATTCAGCTGGGATGCCCCTGTTTGGCTGCATTAGAATCCGTGTAATAATTATTGGATGTAGATTGGGTCAGATTTTGGGTGCTAACTTGGGCGCCATCATAAGGAAGGGACTTTGCAATAGAAATCAGGATGATTGAGCAAGTTTTCTGTGAGTTAAGAACATCTGAATAATTTAATAGGTTGCTGGTTTTTTCCTCTTTCTAAGAGCAGAATTGTATTCAAAACTAAAATTATTATATTGCTCTTGAATCTTTCATTGTTGGGCATGATTATCCAAGATATGGATAATATTCTATGATGTAATGCTAATCTTTCTGCTTCAAATTTCATTGGCATACAGATCTTTCTAATTTTGTAAAGCTGACAGTAGTACTGGCAGCCATTCTTTACTTGTTCAAATTTGATTACAAAAGTCTAGTTTCTAATAAAGTTATTGTATTAGTTTATAGCTCCACCCTATGGTAGCTACTTTCCCTATTGGGTTAGCAAGCACATTCTGGGTGTAGAGCTCCGCCCTATGGTAGCTACTTTCCCTTCTGGGGTTAGCAAGCACATGCTGGGTGTGGAGTAGTTTTATCTTTCAGCATTTCCCATTAAAGCATTGTTTGTAATTTCACTCCGTCATATGGTCGCCCCTTACTCCGCTTTGGATTGGGTGGCACATACTTGACGTTGAGTTCCTTTGTTTTGTAATTCACTCCATCTTATGGTCGTCCCTTACTCCGCTTTGGATTGGGTAGCACATACTGGACGTCGAGTTCCATTTCCAGCATTTAGAGTTGTTTCAGTACGTTGGGTTTATCTTCTAACCTTAACGGGTATTTGCTTGTAATGTGAAATTTGATAACTAAAAATTTCAAAAAAAAAAAATTGGCTTGGGATATTTCATAATAATCCAAGCAACTCAACCTATAGGTGCATTATGAAAAAGATTCACAATATCCCCTCAAGTTAATTCTCCACTGACACAACCAAGATGAAGGATTTTACCACCAGATACTTTGTCCTTTTGTCCACTTATCTAAGCTACTAACAAGGATGAAAGTTATTCTCATGTGGGTGACTAAGAATATATTGAAACTAATTAGATTGGTTGAAGACCTAATCATCACATGATTAGGTGTACTACTTATAGGGTATCTTTATCAGCGCGTCACTGCACTAAAAAAAAATTCAGATAGAACAAATACCATTTTGACAAATCTGAAGTAAAATTTATGAAATATTAATTATGTTCACTACAGATGATTTTTAATCATGTATTTTCTCATCTTATATTTTATTTTTTCTTGACCTTTTTATACTATATTTATTTTTTGGAGTTTAACAAGAGCCTATACTAGGCTATTTTATCACTAAAATGTATGTTTAATTTAATTTGTTAATAATTTTCATGCCCTATTCGAAAGCTACCATTTTGGCACTATTTGAAGACACCAACAAAATTTGTTGACTTTGGTACTTCTTGTCTTCATTTAGCTAAAGTATAGCTAAATAAAATCTACAATAGTAGTGTTTCCTTTTATCAAAAAAATAATGTCTTTTGTCAATGTAATCATTGATGTGTTATGCAAGGTGTTATTAATTAATATCACCATACTTTTTCTATTTCAATTACTTTATAGTTATGCAATAATGTGAAAGGATTTAGATTTAGTTTCTTTCAATAGTTTTTTGTGTTTACATTAGGACCCATGGAAATTAAAGTTGGAATTTTATTCTTGCACTTGGGTGATAATGTCATTGATGTACACAAATTTATCATCATCTTTTCAAAATTTTGGTGTTGGTTCTATATAAATGTGGTATATTTTACACCCAAAAACCTTTAGTTCGATCACGTTGGATTTAAAAATTTGACCTTGTATACAATATTATTCATTTTATATTCAAGCTTCAAGCATAGATACTGTGCAATGACTGAAGTCAGGTTTTGATACATAACCCTAGAATAATTTAAAAATAAAATGAAAAATAGCATTCGTGAGATATGATTCCAACATGCCTATGCAATAAAATATGATCAAAAAGTAATGTACAACCTAATCAACAAGTAATGTACAAGATTGTCTAAAATAATTTAATGCACATGTTCAAATTAGATCCTATTGGGAAGTTTCATATTATAATGACCTCAACAAACATAACCAAACTTCTCATCTAACTACAATTTTCAAAATTATTGACCTATTGAAACCTTGCTACATTACTCATACAAACCAAGCTTAAGCACTTCAAATTTTTCTTTACATGGCTAATCATATCATCTATGTTTCTAACAAAACCATACTCAAATCTACATAAACTTTTTAAAATCAAACATTATCCTCTTCAAACCTGTCATTAGATCCATAGCAAGGTTTGAGCTTATGTCCAAAACTCCAACCAGACTATCACTAATTATCTATAAATCAAACAACATTCAAGAATTAGAGTGTCAAGAATTATGGAATCAATAAATTAGACAACATTCAAATACTAATGCAAATGCCACCATACTAGGGCCATTACATTGTCACTATTAGAAATTGAGGGAAAAAGTACATATACAAAATTGAGTGAGTGACTGGCCTTTTAGCAATGTTACTAACAATGATGAAACCAAGAGTGATTATAATTTTATTAGTATGACTTGTAATTTATGTTGATTGTGTATCTCAAATAAATAGTGTGCTCTTTATAAGAATTTGTAGATAAAATGATATCAGTCTGAACTTAGAGTTGTAAATTGAAAATTATATCAACATATTAGGAGTTAAACTAGGTTGTAGAAGATCTTAGATAAAATACTATATCATTTTTTTCATTTATATAGTAAAAATTAATATTTTTAAATATATACTAATGATTATATCATTTAAGATCACTTTTAGAATCTATCCATGAATGTACGGAATTCTAAAAAAATCATGCATATAAGAACCTTGATTAGGATTTTCATTCAATGAAATAAAACAATCTTTGTAAAAGATAATTTTTATTTATGATAATAAATTATAGGTCAACACCTTTAAGTCATAATCATTGGGATTAATTTTAGTCAATACTAAGTATAAAATTTCTTAGGACCTTAGAAATAATCATTTATGGAAATGAACCATCACTACTCTAGTCAAAAGCAATACAATAATTTATTTTGTGTATTTTCAATTTTGTCTATCCTATGTGTATTTTGTGTCTCTTTTGCCTTGTAAAAAATGTTTTGCCATATTTTATCTCAGTTTAGCTATTTTATCTTGTCTTCAATGTCTTAAAATGTTAAAATTACATCCCATAATTGTAATATGCTATAATATAACAATCACTCATGGCATTCACTTGTCCCAGACTTTTCCTTAAATGCCACATAATGCATAACTAATTGCAATTTTTCATCTCTAGAATGGCACCGGTACTTTTAATCATCTAGTAGAGTTTCCATACAATATATCACACTCTAAATTTAAATGTTGTAGCTCTTTTTCATAGATGGAAATCATTCTACCAAATTTTATTTGCAAGGCCTTTATTATCTTTCCCATGTAGTCATGAAGTGTTTTAGTGTATGCATTGGCAATATTAAGATTGACCCACTTTATTTCATGTTCCATCTTGTTTCCCCTGAGTGTGAGATTTTTACTATGTAACTACTCTCTCTCCATGAATAAATTCTCCAAGAATTTATTCTTCTTAGCTAGTACTCTTTCCAACTTTTGAATGGTTATCCTTGCAATTTGAATAAGGCCAGACAAAAACTAGTTTTCCCTGGTGAGAGAACCATTTTTTAGTAAATTCAATGAGATATTAACACCAGTATGATCTTCCACTAACATAACACCTTTTCATCTCATCCTCACAAGAATTTCTTCCACATCATCCATCATTTCACCAACTGCATTATCATCTTCATTTCTAGGGACCCATACAAAAATACACGGCTAAGTGAATTAGAGCATTCAATCAAAATACAAACTATATAACTAAATTACAACATAATAAGTTTATAACATATGTAAAATTCATGAATGAAGATATGCCAAATACAAATTCATTCCTTGGTCTTTTTTATGTATTCAATATTCATTACATAATTTGTAAAAAAGAATAAATCAGCATATAATCAACATTCCTTTACTTTCCATTATTTTTGGATTCATGACTAGTAAAATAGGTAAATGCCATAGGCCACCATAAATAGTATGTATATCCAACAAAAATAAATATATTGTTAGTGTGTATTCCCAAACGTATGCAAAATAGGATAAAATATATCGAAATGATTTTAGCAATTGGAGAATGTTTCAGTCATTCCCAAAGTGATATGCAAGCTTACAGGCTTTGTTTGACTGTATATTAAATCTATTTATCCAAATCCATCTTTTGTCTAAAACTTAAGATTTGCCATCCTTTATTAAGGATATTTAACCTGATTACTCAAATAGATTTGTTATGAGTATAGCTTCACCTAATTGTTCAAATAGATCAATCACGAGTATATCTTGCTACCATGAATTTTTAGGTATAAATTGTGACCAATTTTTATACGACCCTGTCTTAATTTATGCATGTTAGTAGGATGTTTTCTAAATACCCAAAAAAATAACCTACACAAATAACAAATCCTTACGAGGAATGTTGTCTCTTGCCAAACATAGATAAATTTGAAAAATACACATTTCGATATCCATAGTGATAGATAAAATACTCCATTAAAAAAAATGATGTTGAATAGGCATTAAACTAATTGGACTATATAATATCTAATGTATTTTTTAAAAATAACAGATAATTGTTTGCAATTCAAAACAGGTTATTGGAAAATTTTAGAAATGGAAATTCTGGATCGATGTGGAGAATAACATCAAAAATGTTTATCAAATGGACACTCATTCATAAACACCTACCAACAACTAAATAATTGACAACCTATACTATTTAAGCCTACTCTTTACAACAGATACATGTTGTTATGACTCATTCTTAAGAAGTTCAAAATCAATATGGATTAGATTTTATGCAAGAGCATCATCAAACATTGTTTTCAACAAAATTATGAGAAATGTATAATAGGGAGGTATCATATCTTTGCATTTTGTAATATCACATTGACATTTGTACATTATGCACTAATATTTCTAATAAAGCTAAATTTTACATTATTGATTTTTGGTGGTGCATCTCACAATATTATTTGTCAGCCTTCTTTTGATTTGTACAGATCTCTTTAGGCAACAATCTTTGTCAATATTATGTAATCACTCTTTGTGTATATGTTTCCCTAACCCCATGAAATATTCCCATTAGGTCTATTCACCTCTTAATTTTACTTAATTTATAACCCCTAACCTCTTTTCATAATGGACTTTAAAAGTATAAGGATGAACTAAGAAAATAGAAGATGGAGCAAGAAATGCATGAATAGATCCAAAAAACACCTAGAAAGCACAAAACCTCAAGAATCATCTAAAGCATAGAGCCTGAGAGAATAAAAATAAATAAAATCTCAATATTTATGAAGCAAAATGATAATTCCCTCCTCAAGAATATGACAAAATAAAGAGTAAGTCTTTGGGAAGGAAACTACAAGTCTATAAGATTATGTTAAAAAGATATCAAAATGAAATGCAAAAATTATGTAAAAACATGGTTGGAAACATTATTAATATTTGTTTTTATTTTTTAGTTTAAGCTATTAAATCTCAAGGCTAAATCACTGCCCCACATTTCCTATGTTATAAGCATAACTTAGATATTTGATAATGACAAACAAAAAATAGCAAACTATTGAATAGGGAGAATGCACACAAAAAGGCGTTCTCAAATAGGTACATGGAACACCATAAACTAATATTATAGATCAAAATCACCAATAACAAATATTCATCGATGAGTGATGACTCACCTCTATAAATCAAAATTTGTTAGTAGTGGTACATGTCTACATAGATTGCTTAGATTAATCAATTCTTTTGAATATTTTTTACATGGATGATTTTGCATTGGATAAAGGGCTAGAACTTATCCTTGTAAAAGTAATAATAAATAAACCACATGAAATGAGAAAAGGGAGATTGTAGGAAAATAACAATTTTTAGTGGCATAACAGAAGTGATGACGGAATTGAAGTGAGAGAAGAATAAAAAATTAACAATGAAAAATAATAATATTCTATAAGAATCAATTAGAGGAAAAGAAGAAAACATTAACAAAGAAGAAAAAATCTACACTTAAAATTAGAAAAGTTACTTGTGCTTTACTGTGGTAGATCAGTTCTCATCACAATATAATCTTTAAAATAAAATAAAATATTCTTTAAAAATCCTTTAAGAGTCCTTAAGCACTATCATATAGCTATAACCACATGCATATGTTTAGCGCCTACATCCATAGCAATATGAAAAACCCATTAACATACTAAATGATGATTCACAAGAGCTATCTGATTAGTCCTTATCTTATAATAGACTAAGTATTTTATCAACAATCATTATTGACCTTGAAGTGAAATTATCACAAATAACATTTGAGTGTTACCTAGATAATCTGACATGCCTTGAGAGTTTATGATACTCGGGTGAATGATGGGTACAAGGAAAACAATGTTGTTTGACAACTACATAACCTAAAATAAGCTTGATAATACAAGGACACTTCCCCTAAGTCTGAGATTAAAAAATAGAGCATCACAGTGTAACCATCAATAATATTAAACTTTACATAAGATGTGTGATAATAAACCATAATATGCAAGCTCTAATATATCCAAAATGTTTACAAACAATAAAAAACAATACAAAATACCATGAATATATACCTCTAACATGCTCAATATGATCTATTGAAGTGTTGCAGTCTTCACCCTCCCTCTCCCTCTTCCTCCTTGAATCACGCTCCATATACATTCGTTAAAGTATTATGTGAGTTGAATGAATAAATAAATATAGGAAATGAGATAAGTAGAGGTAATTTAGACAAGTCATGCAAAATAATCCTATATCACATTCCATACCACCATGGTTTCATGAGTACATGTGAACATCATTGCATCATTTAACCATGCACAGTCTTGCAATACATCACTAAATGCAATATTGACTACCAAAGCATTACTTAAATCATAGATAAATGAATAACTTATTAGCCAAGACAATACATAAATGAAACACTTGTATTAAAATATCATGTCCAAATAATATGTATCATTACACATCATACATGTCATACATATCATGACAAAATATGTATATAAAAAATCATGTCCAAGACAATAGCTGCCAAACAATATCCATGTTCGCATGGCCATGGAACCTCTTGTTGACCACAATAAAGTGGAAGTATATGAGCAATGAATGCGAGTATATGTCACCCACCTTGAAGATACCTACATTTCAAATTTTCAAGGTTAGAAAGGTTGATAAGAATCAAGAATGAGACACCAACATGAAGAAAAAACTTATTGGTTTGCTTTTTAAAAAATGAATATCATACCACCAAGAAATGGATCATGATGCTTTGGATGGCTTTACCTCATCTTCATCTAGATCCTATATCAACATATGTCACCCTATCATGAAGACAACTATATTTAAAATTGTCATGGTTAGAAAGGTTGACGAAAAGCAAGAATAAGACACCAACACCAAGATAAAACTTATAGGTTTGCTAAAAAAAAAGTATCATACCACTAAGAAATGGCTCATAATGTTTTGGATGGTGTCACCTCATCTTCATCTAGATCCTATATAAAATTACAAGATACAACATAATCAAAATATTGAATGGTAGGGTTAAATGAACCCAAAAGGAATCAAAAATGATGTCCACCATGGATAACTTTGATGATTGTTGCACATTGCTAGCAAATTTGTCAATACTTATATCACTACAAGACCAAATTGCATATGAGTGGACATTGTTTTGTAGTGTCCTCCTTAATCCTATAAAATGGAAAGGGCTCTGGATCATCATACAAAACCCTTCAGAGATTGACAAACAACAGTTATTTGGAGTAGGTACATCATCACAACTTTGGTCCTGCTTAAAAAATATTATGGTGTCTTTCACTTGCATGCAACTTGAGGCATAAAAATGCACATTAGCACCAAGGTGAAAAATATAATTATGTGTGGATGAAGAAGACTCTATGTTAGATGCATTGATGTTGATATTATCTTCATCATTTTTAGCATCGTCACTCTACAAAACAATAACTTTGGGGTCTTGTCCTTGCTTCATGGCATTCTTCTACAAAGGACCAATAAGGAATATTAGATCAATGTTCATGAAAAATAGAAAAAAAAAATGAATATTTATTTGGACATAGTCATTGAATTTACTTACATGAGGCATCTCATCATCACCAATTTATTTTTATTTTTTGGGTCCCCTCACAAACCCTTTTACCTTTCCATGAAAGGTACTCCCTAAAAGTAATGTCATCATCATCACTAGAATGGGTCTAAGGGTCATATCTCTCAATTTTTGATAGTGATTATTGTAGAAATATAAATTTAATATTAAAAAATGTAAAATTAACTTAATTTTTATTTCATGCAAACCATTTCAACACATTATATCTAACCTAACATCCACTGTTGCATGCACCTTGCCCTTGCTCCACCCTTTGTCTTTCTCTGTCCATTTCTCGATAATACTTTATCTGCCTTGTGCAGGCTTTCCTTCTCCATCTCAAGTATTCACTTGAATCATATACAATCATCTACTCAATGATAGCCTTTAAGGCTATCTCACTGAGATTACATAATTGGGAGACATTCTCCCTTTCCATCTATGATCTTTCCAGCTTATCCCTCTTATCAATGCTCTAATTTTTTAAGAGTTGGTATATTGGGCTACATTATGTTTGTATTTTAGTGTATGTTCTTCTCCTTATCTTCCTTTTCCCACTACTGGCACACCCTGGGGGCCTCCTTGGAATAGGTTGCCAACCATGAATGTTAATATGGCAAGTGTTCAGTCTGGCTAGTGACCAAAATGGATGGCCATCATCATCACAAAACATGTTGCATGGGCATGGTAAGCAATAGTGCAAATCCCACTTCATGATACCCATATCTACAACCCTATATTCACCTACAAATTGTCATTCAATAAAGAAGCCATTTTAGGTTATAAACATTAAAAATTGATTAAATTGATAAACAAAAATATCATCCTCAAAAATAAGAAAATATTCTTAAAAGTTTTGGTTCCTCCTCCTAATTAAATTTCAAGGCATCTGGAATCCGGTTACTATCATCATCATCATCATCGACATCCTCATCAATCTTATTCATCTCCACCTCGTCATATCGTAATGGTCAAGATATACACGTCAATCCAAATATATATGGAACAAGAAACATCTATGAGCATGATGAAGGGAAGAATAATAAGTACAACCAATGCATAGATTTTTGGGGATAAATTCATTTCAGGGTTCATTATCACCCTCATCATCGTGCCTCCGCTTCGCCCCCTCGAGCTAAAATATAAAAAACAACATAGAAAATCACAAGGTGGGTCAAAAGTGGTCTATTATTAACTATTATAGGAATGAAAAAAGAAGCATCTACAAACATGATGAACAAATAAATATTAAGTACAACCAATGGTTCTCATACATCTCAAGAGATAAACTCATTGTGGCATTCATTAACACCCTCGTCACCTTGGTTCCACTCTACCCCCTCCTACTACAATATTAAACATAACAAATCACAAAGTGGATGCAAAGTTGGTAAATATTGAGTATTATACAAATTCAAACAAAAAATACTAAATTTGGCATGGCCAATAGATGAAACATCATTAAAAGCACCATGTTGGTCATTTTTCTACATTTGTATTCTAAAAATAATTGAACGCCCATGACATTCCACTACAAGATAGTGGCATCCATGGAATGGTTTCCCTAACCTAGTAAGAATCCCACCCCCACTGGTGGATGCACCATCTAAAACCCTTTTAGGATCATTGACAAATTGACGGGAATGTTTAAACTTGAGTCATGCATGCAATGAGGATTGGATGTTGATTTATTTATCCTAAAACAATTGATCTAACAACCGATTACCATCAACAAACATGAATCGAACTAAAAAAAACTCCATCAACGATAATATATACAATTGCATACAATTTTCTCCACCTCGGTATAAATTTCTTGTCAAAAATTATTTATTTGTGGGTCATCCATCATAAATGTAGAACATTCAATATTCAAATTAGTATTTGCCTACATACAACAATTTGCATACAAGTTAGTTTTAATTATGGTTTACAACATCGAACATTATCTATTCACTGCACAAAACATTCAAAGTATTGATTGCCAACACACTAAAATGGTGTGTCAAAGGGAAGGATAAACGGATTAAAGGTTTGGATATATATATTTATTTGGAGATTTGTTCTTCAAAGTGGAATTTCTTCTTTGCTCTTATTGAATTGGTTATATATGCAATCCACACCACAACTTTGTTCATGGTGAATATTGTCCATCACTACAACTTCATAGCAATGGGAGAGTTGATCACTAAAATAATACGGGAGACCATGCTTTCTAAGATCTTAATCTTGACATTTGAGGTGGAAGGTTTATGCAGGATGGATTGATCAACCCAAAAGATGTATTCGAGACTTTTTTAATTGTGGTTAACATAGGAAGAGTAATTTCATAAGTAGGCAACATGAATTTAGGCTTGGACAAAGGCTCTAATGCTTTTAAATATGTGTTTGTTAATCTTGATGCAAATTAACCTCGGAGAAAAAATCCAGTCACAATCCAAGGAAACATTAGATCAAAACTATATAATCTTCTTATTTAGCTTGACCAATATATTCAAACAAGGGATAAATTGTTTTTATATTTTACAACAAATGATCTATTTTACAAGATTCTACTATCAAATTATTTTGGTGTTTGATTCCTTCCTAAACATTATTTTTTTGAGATTAGAAACGGTTTTCGTCTTTTTTGCTACTTCATGTAACTTAGATTTCAAATTAGAATAAAAATTTGTTTAGTTCTAATATGACTATGGGAGGTTGTTTTGTAATCATTCTATGTAGGACTATCGTATCAATTCATAAATGTTTATAATATGTTGGGCTCTGCTCATTCCTTTACTATTTTAACTACTATGGGATATGCTTCTAGACATAGGTTTTCAATCTCAATCCTATTTTTGATTTCCCCTTTTTTGTTTTAAGTAAGGATTCTACAAAGTTTCTTTGAATAAGAAAATAGGAAATGGCATAGTTTTTAATGCTACTCATATTGTTATTCTCAACAATATTTCTCATTCCCCTTTCTAAAGACCTCATTCAAACACTATGGAAGGCACTAGTAGACTCTGTGGTTGTTTCAGTGACAATTGATTCTTTATGTTGAAACGAGTCTTAACAATCAAGAGCTTACTATCCTAAACGGCTAAAACATAGTATTTGTGTCCATAGTTTGAAGATTAGTAGAACAAAAGCATTTTTATATGATATTTTATGGTCCTTCATTATTTATCATTGTCACTACCCTATCTCTAATAGCAGGCTTAGTTATTTCAGTGTAGAAATCTTTATTTAGTCATATGCTTGGTCAAAATTAGGCTTTTTTTGTTATTTTATCCTTTTTGATAATGGATACTCCCACTACATGTTGCATTCACTCATAATATTCATGGCATAATCTAGAATCCTAATTTGGATACGTGTTTCTTTATGTGATATATATGACTCTTGGATAGATTTTCTAAAACTAGTTTATAGTGATTTTGCTTGGAGGTAGGTGTAGTAGTTCGAATTAGATTAAAGCAGTAAGAAATGAAAACATTCCAGCTTCATCTTCTATGATGTCTCATGGGTGAGAAACCTTTGAGCCAACCACTAGAAAAATATGTGTGTAATTTATTCCATTGTCAATCTTAATCTTGTATAATCCATTGAGAAGAAACGTGCTTTTGGGATAGATGATGTAACATTTTTCAAAGGTCAGTAAAAACTAATAGTTTATTTTCTTATTTTTTAAATTAATATTACAATTGTTCTATACTTTCCTCCCAAAGTTTGTTGATCCCATATGTTTTTACTACCATCTTACATTTGTGAACTTTTTGAGTGCAAGGTTGTTCACATCTAAATCAAACCTCAAGTAACAACACCAAACATGGATCCACCCTCCACACTTTTAGCTTTGTAAAACCAAATGGAGCTTCCCTACAATGTTTGTATACACATTTTTATGGGTAGTCCACATGTGCATTAGATCTAGACAAAACAAGTAAAACCTATTATATCTAGTATTCATTGAAGTGTCACTAACACCACAAATACTTTCTTGTACAATAAATATTCGATTAAAACATACATAGATAGTTATACTGCTTTAAAATTATACATATGATTACATTTACTAAATTAGAATAAATTAGTTCATCATCCAAATAAATAGAACTTAATCTCAAACCTGTAAAGACTCATTGAGGCTTAAAAGGGGAAGTCACTAATAACGCTCTATTGATGAACCCAAAATTCCAATAACACTCAACAACAATAATATCCATGGGACAAAAATATAATCATTAATGATATCACAAGACACTCATGGCT
Source organism: Torreya grandis (assembly GCA_037957365.1). Lineage (NCBI taxonomy): Eukaryota > Viridiplantae > Streptophyta > Pinopsida > Cupressales > Taxaceae > Torreya > Torreya grandis. Next base: position 577,093 of record JARHVA010000896.1, read on the forward strand.
AAGCCCATGACCACATAATCAGATTTGGACATTGCAATAAACTTTTCCATAGTGATCTATAACACAAAATTTAGATTTATAGAAAAGAAATGAAAATCACAGAGATTTGGCTCACTCTTTGCCAATACAAGCTGCTTAGAATAAATAAATTACCAGTTTAGCATGTATTATGATGACTAAAAAGGACCCATAAGAGATTTATAAAATGAAAAGTAAAGTTCCTTTAGAACATAGAGAGACCATGTGTGATTTATACTTATGAAAGGTCCTAATTCTCCAACAAAACAATAAAGAAATGATTCGATAATACACACCATATGTATCCCTCATCAATGCATCATATAATATCATACACATCATATGTAGCAAGGGTCAGGTGATCCATTGAAGGACTACCCTTACCCTGCAACATTATCCTCCTAGAAGTCACTTTAACCTACAACAATTTCAATGCAATTTTAGATGGTCATTGAGGCAATACTATTTTCAAAAGGTAATACAGGCTAAATAACTTTCCATAGTTTTGATGCACCCCCTACACTATTACATAAAATGCATCAATTCACATTAAAATGGAACACACTAAAAAAGATTGCATCACAGAAAAAACACATGAGTAGCAATACTATCGCAAAAGAAAATAGTGACTAGAAAAGTGATAGTGAAAGCAAGAAACTATGCACAAAAAAATGTATTGACTAGGCATGAACTAATATTTCAAACTGCCCTGACCTTGCAACATTATCCTCCTAGAAGTCACTATAATCTACAATAGTTTCAACACAATTTTAGATGGTCATTGAGGCAGTACAATCTATATAATCATTGAGGCATTTTGTCAAACAATTTGCATGCTTTCAACTTTAGTATACTTTGGAAAGCTATGTGAGCTTCCCTGAAACATCGCCACATACAATTTACACACTTGTAGACAATATAGTCATAGAGGAAGCTTACATGGTTAGCGGTTGTTTCTGAAATATGCATAATTAATTAAGAGTTTTGAGGACATCATTATTATAGATTTGAATTGTGTATCTTTCAATCTTTATGTTCTTTAAGGACATCGTAAAATAATTAATGGTCCTAAATTATAGATTGGAATTTGGAAGAAATATAAATCATGGAAATCACAAGTACATTTAAAGAGAAAATTATCGTTCAATGCTATGATGGACCTCCCTGTTCCACAGCGCCTATTTTGGCACATTCTAGAAAAAAATTGAGTTTGTCTTCACAATTACTAATAGCATTTTATTAAAAATCCCCATGGCTTATCAACAAACACATTATGTGCATATATATTTTACAATCATACCATTCCATAAGGCCACATATCATTGAGTTATTTCAAAAAATAATTCGTGTTACTTCCATACACTTCCACATTTTGCATATGCATACCTCTATCAAGGCACTCGCAACCACCCTATCTTTCAAAAATCTCACTTGTAGACAATACAGTCACTACCTTGTGGCATATCTACTTATAAACATCGCTTCCTCCTTCTTTAACTCCCTGAGCTCGAGCTTGGTCAAATACAAACTGGATTCACAACGTTTCCTCCTCCTTCAACTCCCTGAACTCGATCGAATGCAAAATTTCATGGGGAGGCAAAGAAATCGATGAACTTGGCTCGGGTGTTGTAGATTCAAGCTCTTATTAGTACCAATTTTGATTTCTCGGCTTATTCGTCAACTCTTGGTTTTGTGAATTGGGTCATAGGAAGTACCTGCACTCATAACCATACTACGAATTAGGATTTGAAAATTCAAATCATGAAACCAAATGCCAAATGCCATGTAGATCCTGCCACGTTCGTTTGTTTGTGTGTGCCCATTTGGATATTTCCACATGGTGGTTTGGGGCACACGGTGGAGTAACAATGAGTTCATTGTTAACGACTTTTCAAAGTCATTAGAGATGTTGGGACCCAGATGTGCCACCCAGCATCCATTGAGTTTGTGTGTTCTAGTTACAGTCAGTTGTTGGGTGTTCATTGACAGAGCCACCATTGGTGGCACAAAACAATGGAGATGGCACTTTGACTACTTATTGGTGACAGTTTACCATTTGAGGTCGCAATTATATCTTTTCGAAGGGATGACGATTTGTTAGTTGTCTAGCAGCTTATTATTCTAGACCCACAATTTATTTTTGAACTGACAGTTTATATTGTAAGTCAATGGTGTAATGAATACTATGGCCTTAAGAAGGAATTTAAGGCCTTAGGGCCTTGGGGCATTCTTGGTTTTATAAGGGCTCAAGATGGCTTGAGGGCGAGCCACCCCCTACCTCCCTGCCCCCTCACTCTAATTTTTGACCCTCTACCATGTGAAATAAAATTTAAAACTTATATATAAAAATAAAATAAATTTTATTTAAGATCTTGTTTTGTAACCATACGCAACCATTAATGGTCATCAAGCATTAGAAGCCTCGTTATTTGTTTTGTATGTCATGACTCTGTGAGATTTTTTGGAGGCATTCCAAGAAGTCTAAGGCCTCTAGAATCTACTCAATACTTGTTAGCCCATGTTAGAAAATTAAATAAAAACAAATTAAAATATCGAAATAAATCTTGGAGATCCTCATTAATGGAGGTCATCCATGGATAAGGAGAACAATGAGGAGAGACTATGGACATGTCTTCATCCAGGGCTTCTTGGCCATTCTCCTAAAGTGTTTTGCAAACTAAGAGAAGTGTTGAGGCCCTTTAAATCATTCCAAAAGGATTCCTAGGGTTTTTCCAACCTTTCTAGATCCAAGGTTGAGGTGTCGTAGCTCTAATGGTGGAGATTAGATGTTCCACCTCATAAGGGCCAGGCCCAAATATTTAATGCACCCTTTAGGGTCATATGAGACCTATTATATCCTTGGTCAAGCACTTTTTAATAAAGCATCTCAACTTAAAATTAGAATTAGATTTTCTACTTTAGATCCAATCCAAGACATATGATCGATCGGAATCATCTAAGGTCTCGTTCAAACCCCATTGAGTATCAGAGCATGTTGTTTGACCCTAGATGATTATTGAAACCTCCTTGTATTAATTGAACATTTAGATCGGTCTTAGGGACCATGGGGCCCACTAAGTTTGTTTACACAATTCTAGGTCAGAGATGTTTGTAGGCAAGCGAGTGCAAGCACAACATGGGCGTGTGACGACCATGCAACCACTTGCACATCGTAAACCACAATCATTTGATTGTGTGTGTTTGTGTTAATGCTTTTATGTGTTTGCCATGGAGGTGGCTTTCAAGTGTGTTGAGTGTGCATTGTACATTCTCAAAAAAATTGACATGTTTTTACTTGTTTTTTTTTCATATGTTGCTTTGGGCATAACATTTGGTGTTTTACTTAATTGAATTGATGAAAGCCTAAAGAACCAAATTTGACCCAATTTATCTTCTTTGGACTTACAGAGTTAACACATAAAAGCATCCAAGCAAATCACCACAAGGGTGAACAACATTTTATTTTTCGCTTATATTTATTCAAGGTTTCAGACTTAATGAGGCGATCCATATGAGCCAATGTTAGAACAAGCAAATAATGACTTTATGGTATTTTATTATTCCATGCCATTGACTGTAGCTTTATCCTTTTTCATGACTTTATTTTTAAGAGTCAATCCATAGACAGGGGAACAAGGCCCCTTAATACCCATACTCATTTCGGGTTTATGTATGTAACATGATGATTTGCTTGTACTTATCACTTAACAAGTGAACGATGTGTTTTGTCTATATTTTTTGTTCAAGCCTTCAAAACAATGTTTGGCTTTCTTTGTTTGTTAACCAAAGAACCAAAGATCTACCTTTTGGCCTATTTATCTACTCTGTGCATTCAAACGTAACCCAATCACATTGATATTTTGAACAGCATGGATAACCATTTTTAGTCCCTTTACTAATTTGAGTGTTTGGTCTTAGTAAGCCCATTCCTTTAAGTTGATCTTTGATTACTCGAGCAAGGCAAGTAACATCTTTCACTTGTTCAGGGTTACGAACATTGTGATTCTATTTGATTAGACCAATGTCCAATCAGGGGGAAAATGCAAACTAATTCATACCATCTCTTCGGCCTCATGAACTTAGCCTAACTTTCTTCAATTGCAAAAGAATGAACAACATAATAACTTAGCCCTCATCTCTTTGTGGTTTCGGGCTTACATACTCAAAGGTAGACCTTTCCACGAGTCAATGAGCGAACACCCAATTAAGTGTATCTTATGGATTTTCCTTCTTCAAATGTTTGGCTTTTGACTAAACTTTTATCCACATCAATCCAAAAGATGAACAATGATATTTTGTTATTCCCATGTTTAGCTTTATAGGTCTTTCTTATTTTGCAACATAGCCCATGAAATCCAACAATATTCACGGTTACATCAAAGTTTTTACCACGCACTGTGGGGTGCCAACAAGATGTATTTGAAATATCTAAAGTGGATGATCATATCATGCAAAATAATGCAATGAAGAGATGCTCATTTTAAAACCACATTTAGATTTCACCATTTATTCATTTCAATCTTCCTACTATTTCCATACTAAGAACAATATGCTAATGTCAAAAGGAAAACACAAGTACTAGGAAAGTTCTCTTATGCGAATGAAAGCATGTTGTTGTTTTAAACGAATGAATACTGTAGAAAGTAGACACATTTAATTGAAGCAACTAAATTAACTGCTACGTAATTAAAACAACTAGAATACTTGATAATAATGTCATCTTCATTTTTTCACACTTCCACTTAGCTTTAATCCCAATTATTCCTTTGTATGTATTAAATGCATAGCTCTAATCCCAATTTTTCATTTTGTGTTGTGTGGTTTCAAGAGTGTGCGCATGTAGCTTGCACAAGCCACTTTAGCCGATCCAAATGACCAAAATCCCAAAATTTAAAACCATAGGTAAGATAAATTATTATTAGAAGAAAAAACAAAATATAGTACTTTCTTATTGTTTTTTTTTATTGTATTTAATCAAGGTACTTAATACATAAGTTTATATTTGTAATTTTTCTAACATTTTCTTTAAAAATTAAATCACATTATTTGAACATATCGAAAGTGTTGTCGGCCGACTGGGGAGGATGATGGTTGCTTATATGTCATGTCCCCTTTTTAGTTGACATTTTCAGAGTTGATGATTAGCCTATTATGCGACCTTCGTACGCTGATATGATGGATAGAGGGTCATAATGGAGCTTGGCTTGGCTTCGATTAGCAGAATTTCTACAGTTGGTTTTCATTCGGGCTCTTTCAGACACGTTTGCCTGAGCTCCTATTATTTAGAGATATTTGACATGCAGCGGAGCACCCTTGTTTTGATATGGTCATGTGCAGAATCACTACCTGATTCACCAGCTTCAGACGATTTGAGGATCTGACATGTATTGAGGGAGATATTAATATTTGATTGATTTAATTAAATATTAATTATTTGGCCTATTTTTAATTAAGAAACTCTAATTCTTAATTATGAAACCCTAATTAGGGCAAACACACCTTTTTGGAGGATATAAGGGTTTCTTATTGGAGGGAGGCAAATTATCCATTGATTATGAATGATTATTGATTATTGCTAAGAATTCTTCTGTGAAGACTGAGCCAAGGGTTCCACTCTTCCATTTGCATTGGAGAACGTCCACTCTTCATTGTGTGCGATTCAGAGGTTGTGAAAGATTAGCCGGTCTATTGCCAATTTGAGAGATAACTTCACACAGAAGTTATCACAGGTATTTCAGATATTTATTTCATTAGGTTTTGATTCAATAAATTATCCAGATAGAGATCTTGAGATCAGGGATCCAGAATCCAGGTCGCAACATATTATCTTGCTTTTGTACGAAATCCGTACCGATCCGTGCAATTTCGTACAGTTCTGCATCAGGTCGTACAGAGCTGCAGACAGCTCAGAGACTGACATCGACAGTCCAGAGACCGACATCGGTCGACTTCATACCGACGACGGTAGAGCAGATCAACCGACTGAAACCGACGTCGACAGTATATCGACCGACGACGGCAATATAACTGACGTCGGCCACTGTGTTTTGACACAGAAACCCGAGCTGTTCCAAATTCAAGTTTTATTTCCAGATCTGCAAAAGCCCAAATTTTTAAGACAATATTTTCATATTCTTTATATGCATGACAGAGGACATCTATTGTAATCCTCTGGACGAATAAATAAGATCATTGATTTCCCAGTTAAGAGATTATACTATGGTTTATTTATTTGATTGAATTTATCTTGCAAAATCACATCTTTATTCATGCAAAAAAATCAAAAGGCAAAATACAGAGAAATAGTCAAAAAATATTCAACTTCAAAATTGAAGGGAAAAATGAGATATTACAGTGGTATCAGAGCTAAATCTTGTCATCCTGAGGGTTTGACAATCTTATGTAGCGACAAGAGTTGGGACCACAGAGGTACAACACACGCAGTAGAGCCTTGCTTGAAGGTACCCAAGTGTTAGAACAGCGGCCAATCACCATGAGTGACAGGCGTGAGGGTAGCCCACCCAGGGGCCACCGACATAATGATGAACATGATACTAGAGAACTCTTCCGTGAGATGACATAGGCACTACAGGCACTTACTACTATGGTAGGGAGGATGAACCCACCTGTTAGACAGAATGGGAAACAAGGAGATAACATGAGTGCTACTGTTAATCAGAGACCACAGCTGACCCATTCCAGGACCGTTGATAGACCTACACGGCCTACGTTTGTACAGGACGAACCAAAAGAAGCACCAGCAGAGGAGGCGGCAGGGGATTCCCTATTTGTAGATACCCCAATGGCTGCAAATGATGAGTGAGACTTATTAGCTCCTCAAGTTCGGGAGAGGATGTCCTTTGATCATTTTGTTAATCAGAGGAGAGAGCACTACAAATCAGTTAGGCAGGATAGGGGGCCTAGAGGTCAACTTAGTGAGCTGAAGAAAGCTACTGGCAAGCTTTCTTTGACCACTTTTGATGGGAGTGGCAAGATGAAAGCTCAAGCTTGGGTTCATAAGCTTGATACATTCTTGGCATTGAGGCCAATGACGGAGATAAAGGCCATCAAATACGCCACTTTGCACTTGGATGGAGTAGCACATGATTGGTGGTACCATGGTATGGTAACACTTCAGCATAACCAGGTGATCGAGTACCAGGGCTTCATGGATAGGTTGGTTGAAAGGTTTGACAGGAAAGATCCTGAAGTTTACTTTCGAGATCTAGCACAATTGAAACAAACAAGAAACTTGGAGTCCTTTATGAGTGATTTTCAGCGATTGGCAGTCATGGTGCCAAACATGTCAGAGCGTAGATTGGTAGTTCTCTTCATGAAGGGATTGACAGAACCTTTGAGAGGTTGGATCAAAGCCTTTGATCCTCCTTCATTACAGGAAGCTATGAAGAAGGCGCGTAGTATGGAGATGGCAGCCCCATCCAGTAAATTTAACTCCAGAGGTACTTCATCCAGGGACCATAAGTGCTCCAACGGAGATAGAGAGGGATTAGATTTCAACAAAGATAAATCAGGTGTTAAGAATGATTCGAAGGCAAATCCAACAGCACCACCTTTGGATCGAGAGGCTCTTAACGATCTACGCAGGAAGAAGCTTTGCTTCTACTGCAAAGGTCACTATGATGCCAATCACGATTGTCCTTTGAGGCCTAAGGGCAAGGCAAATCGTGTAATGTGGGCTTTTTATGAGGATTCGGAATCAAAAGATTTCGAACAATAGGAGAGTTCTGAGGAGTCAGAGGCAGAGGCTTCAGAGCCTAAGGCAAAGGCAGATTTAGAGCTTCACATACAGGAGGCACGCCTATCCAGCATTTAGTCGGATGATTCATTCAGACTCCGTGGAGTTTTGGCAGGTCAGAGGGTCATCACCCTTCTTGATACAGGGGCCACACATAATTTTATAGATGCTAGATTTGTGGAGAAGCGTGGACTCACTACCGAAAATTTCGAGGGCATTAGAGTTAAGGTGGCCGACAGTCACACTCTTAGGTGTGAGCGGATGATTAGAGACCTCCCATTGCGCTTGAACAACTATGAGTTCCACGCTGATTATTATGTGGTGGACATGGGGGATATAGACTTAGTCTTGGGCATGAAGTGGCTTCATTCCCTTGAGGAAGTCACTCTTCGTGGCTTCATTCCCTTGAAGAAGTCACTCTTCGTCTCAAGGACATGGAGGTTCGTTTTGATGTTGGTGGGAAGACACATATTCTTAAGGCAATACGGGGCAGCAACATCAAAAATATGTTTTTTCATCGGATGGAGAGACTCATACCACAGGATATGGGAGAGTGCGCTACTGAGTGCACATTGGCACCAATACAGGAGAGACATGTGGACGAGCCTTGTCTTGAGGTGAGTTCAGTTCAGGTGTTAGCACGTGGCAGGGACTCAGCGTTCTTCTACAGTCGAGTCACATGTTGATATGAGCATGTCTAGCATTCACACTCTAGATTCAGAGATTGTAGTGGGTACAAGAGACAACTGCATACAGTCAGTTGATATTGTTCACATTATTCAGGTAAGGAGTTTACTTGAGTTGCCAGTTGATTTTCGTTCATGGATTGGATGTTGGGAGCCTTATCTTGGTACTTGGGACGATGTGACGCCATTGGATGAGAGTTGTGATAGACATGGCATGGAGTTTGCGTCGATTGACAGAAGTGTAGATCATGACTACATTTGGGATCCAAGTGGATTGATTGGTTTATCATTCAGCGATTGCTTGAGGGCAAGCAATTTCAGGAGGGGCGGATTGTCATGTCCCTTTTTCAGTTGACATTTTTAGAGTTGATGATTAGCCTATTATGCGACTTTCGTAGGCTGATATGATGGATAGAGGGTCATAATGGAATTTGGCTTGGCTTCGATTAGCAAAATTTCTACAGTTGGTTTTCATTCAGGGTCTTTCAGACACGTTTGCCTGAGCTCTTATTATTTAGGGATATTTGACATGCATCGAAGCACCCTTGTTTTGGTATGGTCATGTGCAGAATCACTACCTGATTCACCAGCTTCAGACGATTTGAGGATCTGACATGTATTGAGAGAGATATTAATATTTGATTGATTTAATTAAATATTAATTATTTGGCCTATTTTTAATTAAAAAACCCTAATTCTTAATTATGAAACCCTAATTAGGGCAAGCACACCTTTTTGGAGGATATAAAGGTTTCTTATTGGAGGGAGGCAAATTATCCATTGATTATGAATGATTATTGCTAAAAAAAATTCTGTGAAGACTGAGCCAAAAGTTCCAGTATTCCATTTGCATTGGAGAACGTCCACTCTTCATTGTGTGCGATTCAGAGGTTGTGAAAGATCAGCCGATCTATTGCCAATTTGAGAGATAACTTCACACAGAAGTTATCACAAGTATTTCAAATATTTATTTCATTAGGTTTTGATTCAATAAATTATCCAGATAGAGATCTTGAAATCATGTATCCAGAATCCAAGCCGCAGCATATTATTTTGCTTCTGTACGGAATCCATACCAATCCGTGCAATTCCGTACAATTCTGCATCAGGGCGTACAGAGCCACAGGCAGCTCAGAGACCGACATTGGCAGTCCAGAGACCGACATCGATCGACTTCATACCGACGACAGCAGAGCAAATCGACCGACTGAAACTGACGTCGGCAGTATATCGACCGACGATGGCAATATAACTGACGTCGACGACTGTGTTTTGACAAAAACTCGAGCCGTTCCAGATTCAAATTATATTTTCAGATTTGCAAAAGACAAGATTTTTAAGATAGTATTTTCATATTCTTTATATGCATGACAGATGACATCTATTGTAATCATCTGGACGAATAAATAAGATCATTGATTTGCCAGTTAAGAGATTATACTGTGGTTTATTTATTTGATTGAATTTATCTTGCAAAACCGCATCTTTATTCATGCAAAAACATCAAAAGGCAAAATACAGAGAAACATTATATCCATCTACCAAGGTACAAATCCCTCTAGATATTTGACACAGAGAGTTAAGCGAGTAAGGCCAAAATTGTGCCGTAGCTGATTTTGATGGCATAGATGCCCCTTACTCGTGGCTGCTTACCCAGAGGAGCTCACTAATTTAGATGTATGTTTACTTAACATTGTAAATCTTAAATATTTTTGTTTCCGAAATATGGATAGATACCAACATTCTATGTAATTTAGTGATTCTATGTAACGCTTTTAGAGATGTGTGTGTGTGATCATTGGGAGCATTAGAGATGTGTGTGTGTGATCATTTGTGTTCCCACACACATGCATGTATGTATGTGTATGAACACAAAGGATTCCAATGTTTATTTATTTATTTATTTTTGAGAAGATTAATGTAAAAGGCCATATCACTCAATATTCTATACCTCTTAAAACTATAATTGAACACATTCAACTTATTGAACGGGAAAAAATGTCATATGAATATCTTGTGGTAATTGTTTCTAAATCAATTAGAAAGTACTGTAACCTTATGATAAATCATCCCCATATAGGATAGTTTAACATGAACCTCTCCCTATAAATAAAAGTTTACAGGATAGTTTCACATGATATCTATCTTCTAACCTTTACTTTCTTGCGAACAAAATTATGTCAATAGGAAATGCTTTGTTGAAACAGAAACCACATTTTTATTCATAATGACTACATTGAATGTAGTAACAAAAGTTACAGGATTTATATGATTGCCCAAGAAAAAATTTCTACAAAATATGACTATATTCGCCAAAAGCGAGGAAGATTAAATTGAATGTTTTTTTGGGGAATCAAGGTGAGGTAATCTGAGGCCAACAGTACGTAAGGCTGAGTATACAACTTTTATAAATAGAGAGAATGGCAAATTACATTCTCCTTCGCTATAATGCCCTTGGGAATTCCTGCTGTGACAATGTTTTCGTATATAGTAGCAAATAGTTCGATCCATTCTCAACATAGGAGATTCCAATTTTTTTGTGTCATCAGTTTTGCGTTAGCATAGTTCAGCCTTTTGATAGTTTAGACAGTGAGTGAACTCATTTGTATTAGTACTAGCATGGTTTAAGAAAGAAACATTTCCCTAAATTTGAATGATAGATTAAACTAAAAAGCATACAACCTTGAATGGCTACTTAATATTGATTTATGGTCATACAATCATCAAAGATGAGTTTATGCAAAAATCCTTGCATACTGAAAAGAGGACGTGAATTGAAATTTAAGTACTTTATGCTATATTCTGCACATTGTCAAGTGTAGAATACCTTTGGCTAAGATGACACCATATAAAAAAGTCAGGAACAGCTTTAGCTGCTTATCTATGGTTTGCTGCTGTAGTAGCTATAGTAACAATAACACCCATCTAATAGGTGGCCTCTTAAAGCTGAAGATGATTATACAAGCAATATAACTTGATTTGTCACTCAAACTGCTACATTTGTGGTGACATACTACTCCCCGGAGCTAGCACTCATTCGATAGAGTCTACTCAGCATAAGAGATGCTGCAGATTCTTTTGCTTCCACTTCTCCTCTCTTTAGATCCCCAGCCTCTTCTAGTTCAAAGTCATAACCTCTAATCTTAACTGTTGAATAGAAGCATTCCTTGGCTGTTGAAAAAAGGCATCATCGTTACCTTCAGTATATGGAAAAGCAAACATGCTTGAAAGAAATGAACTAAAATGTTTCTATCTATTTACAGATACACTGTTGAACATAATCAATACATGCTTACCATAAGAATTGCTTGGAATGGAAACAAAATAGCTAGGCATTGACCATCGGTTTTTTACACAAATATCACTCAGTTCCTGCAAAATAAATGCAGACTCTCAGAACCTCCCAACTGATGTGCAACACAGCCATTCACTTTCACCAGGAAATAACTCTTCTATCTACACCTCACCCTCACCATCATCACTTTGTCATGCTGCAGACGTGTGTACATGTCCCTAGTGAAATATATAAAAACACAGCAAAACTTTAAGCATTGTCAATAGCCATTTTAAAAGACACCATATAAAGAGAACTTGCGTAACCAGCATGAGTCAAGTGCTTCCTAAAATGCATATTCAATTGAATTTCATCAATCAACTCTCCGCCTCAACACCCATGACGCATAATTTAAGATGCAAAACACTAAGACAACCATTTCTCAATAAATGAAATCCATGTAAAATGACAAACCAATATATAAATATATGCAATCATAATATTAAGCACATTTCTTCCATGCATAACAATATACAATCCTATATTATTGAATACATGTATATTTATGCCAAACGGTACTTAGGTTCAGCGCAACATATTAGAATTTGCTAGTGGAACTTGATGTGACCAGAATATAGACACATTGACTGCGTAAATGTAAGGCACCATATATTTCTAAATTTTGACAAGGAAATAGTGTTCTCAAAATAAGCTTGTGTAAAGATACCAAGGAATAACAAATTGAAAAAGCAAATGAAGTTAAATGCAATCAATCATGGATGGAATAACCAGCGAGTAACCACGGGTTGGTCGGTTACTTGCCGGAAATTCCCCTCGGCGAATAACCGCTGCTCGAAACCGCCCAACCCAAAATAAATAAATAAATAAAGAATAACTGGTGAGTAACTGTCGGTTATTTGCCGGTTCTGCATCCCGCAGAACCCACACGGAACCACTTGGAAACCGTGGGTTTATCTCCAAACACTCAAAAATGCGGAAAAAATGCGGAATCCAATCTTATAAAATGCAACACACCTAACATTTCATTCACACAGGGTATGGAGCATTCAAGAGCGGATTGAGGAGAATTGAGCAAAGAGATTTCTAGGTTAGTGCATTTGTTCTTTTTTGTTTTTTTTTTAAATTTCCAAGCATGTAAAGGAATTGTAATTTAATTAAAAACATGTTTGATAAATATTTTTGATGCTTAGCATACAAATTTGATGCATTCCATTTTAATTTCATGCATTCTGTCAAATTTCATGCATTTATTTTATTTTATTTATAATTTCCAAACATGTAAAGGAATTGTAATTTAATTAAAAACATGTTTGATAAATATTTTTGATGTTTAGTATACAAATTTGATGCATTCCGTTTTAATTTCATGCATTCCGTCAATTTTCGTGTTTAGTATTTACAATTTATCCCTGACTTTTTTTTTAAATTTTGATTAAAAATGTTTTTTAACCGTTAGCATTATGTTTAGTTTCCGTGATATATCATTATAATTTATTTATTGTTGTTTTTAACAATAACTATTATAAATTATAATTTGATTGTTAAAATTGTAAATCATAAATGTTTTTTAGTTTCCTTTGTAGTTTAAAATTATAATTTATTTATCGTATTTTAATTAATAATTTGTATTGAATGTTTTTATTTTTTTGTTATTTTTCACATGTTTGCACTTTGCAGGTTATCTATTAGCAAACATTGACATCCGATAGTGCATCAAGTTCAGATTCAGTCAGTGGTAGCCAATCGACTCCCTCTAATGCTCACACATGTGCTTAGAAATATGCCACGCGGATTAGAACATCCTAAATGATTTCAATTTGCAACTTTTGCTCAAAGAAGATGTCAGGAGGCATCAATCGCATGAAGAGGTAAAACGAGAGATGATGGTGGAGCTTGCATCACTGAACAAAAACAAACTAGAGAGGGCAAGGATGCAAGCAGCACTAAAAACGACCATTGGTGCCACATCGACAGAGACAGAAGCAATAGCGATGACAAAAATTGTGGGCTCTCGTCGTGGTCCATGCAAACGCCATGGCACCTCTGCACCAGCTCGACTCAATTACACTTATTTTTTGTGCCTAAAAACACATCTGGGGCACAACCTTTACTTCAAACTACATGATGGAACAAGTATGCGCATATAGAAGCAGATAAAACATGCGCAATTTTTTGGTACTTCAACAACCTTCCCTTTAACGTGGCAATGAGTCCGTATTGAAAATATTTGGTTACAGCATTAACAGTTGTAAGAAAAAGATACAAGACACCCTCTCCAAAATACTTAAGTGGAAAGTTTTTCAAGAATGCAGTTGAAGATGCAAAGGTGATTGTCAAAGATCAGAAGAGGTTGTAGCGTAAATTTGGATGCATCATTCTTTCTGATAGATGCACAGATGAAAAGAACCGCACCCTCATCAACTTTTTGGAGTTTTCAAATGGTGAGCTAGTTTTTGAAAGTCTATTGATGCATCAAGTAAAATAAAAAATGCAAAAATTTTGAGCTTGATGCTAAAGGAGGTTGCCTTAGAGGTGGGCATCGAGAATATTGTCCAAATTATCACAGATAATGCAACAGCATATATGATAGCTAGAAGACTTGTTAAAGAGAGACATCCATCTCTCTTTTGAACACTTTGTGCGGCCCATTGCCTTGACCTTCATTTGGAGGACACAGGCAAACTTGATTGGGTGTAACCAGTTATAGAAGAAGAGAAATAACTAAATATATCTACAATCACCCTTGAGTTCTCAACTTGATGAGAGAGCACACCAAAGGAAAAGAAGCTTGTTCGAGTAGGGGTTACCAAGTTTGCAACAAACTTTCTTACATTGCAAAGTATTTGCAATTTGTTGACTCTTTTGAAGCAAATGTTTGTCTCTCAAGCATGGATGGAATCATCTTATTCTAAGAAAACTGATGGAGTGAAGGTTTCGAAGATAGTTTTCAATGAAGCCTTCGAAACGAGAGCTACAAAGATCGTCAAGGTAACTTGAAATTGCAATTTAAATTTCAAGTTTCTCTTGTTTTCAATTTTTTAAACTTAAAGTATTTATTTCATAATTTATCTATAAATTTTTAAAACTTTAATTTGTTTGTAACTTTGTAGATGTCGGAGCTTTTGGTGAGGGTTTCGCGATTGGTGGATAGAGAGCAAAATCCAATAGAATATATTTATGAAGCCATGGATAGGTCCAAAGAGGTAGTCCAAAATTATTATAAAGAAGATCGTGTCAGATTTGATCCCATTTGGGAGTTGATTGATTAGAGGTGGAACAATCAACTCTACCAACCCATCCATGTAGCAAGGTACTGCCTTAACCTCAAGTTTATCTCTGATCAATCAACTCCACCAATCCATTCATGTAGCAGAGTACTATCTTAACCCCAAGTTTTTCTACTTCAATGGCTTCACAAATGCTAGTGGAGAGGTTATGGAGAGGCTCTTAGCATGCATTGAGAGTATTACACTTGACATTGAGGTGAGGAACCTCATTACTAAAGAGTTGCAAAACTACAAGCAGGCAAGGGGAAGGCTCTTTTCTTCAACACTAGCTATCCGAGGGAGTCACCAGGTAATACAAAATGAAGTCTTTGCTTGTACCTTACCATTTACATATTTACAAATTTACAATTATTAATTTCTAACAAAGTTTTGAATATCTTGTTTGGAGGGTCGTGGTGAGAAGATTGGTGTGGAAATATCTCAAATCTTCAAAGGCTAGCCCTCTAGATTCTATCTCAACCTTGTAGCGCTTCTGGATGTAAGCGCAATCAAAGTTTATTTGATTCCATTTATACAATGAAACGCAACAAGTTGAGCCAACAATGCCTCAATGACTTGGTTTTTGTGCAATACAACTTCCGACTTTGTACAAAAAAAATGGAGAACGCATTAGAGCTTATTGATCAAGATAATATCGATCCCTACGGTGATTGGATTGCACAGGACGAGGCCCCCATATTCACAGAAGATTGTTGATTTCAAGAGGCAAGCTATGGAGGGTGCAGCTGAAGCAAAAGAAGAGATTGGATTGGACATCCTTGGAGATGAGGCAAAGGTGGAGCCATAGGGGCAGGTGCAGCCTTCTAGACAAAGCAAGGCGGGGCAGTCGCGTGGGAGGACTAAAGTTTCTCAGTCTCCCTTATTTTTGCAGAAAGTAGAGAAGAGAAAATTATAGATTATTGTAATTTGTACTTGTAGACTTATAGATTCTTGTCTAAGACTATAAGTCTATAAGTATCATTGTAGTTTGTACTTTGTGATTTTATTGTATTCGCATGATTATGTGATGTTGTACTTTCTTTGTATTCATATCTCATAGAAAACACTTTCCCTATGTTTTATAGACTCATTTCATCTATTTTGCTTCTGTAATTTCTATCAAAAAATGTTATTTTTATAAATTCAAGTATTTTTTGCCTTTGTCGGTTATTGTTGGTTATTCAATGTCAATTATTGCCGGTTATTCAACCTAGCAGGTCGAATCACTGCCAGTTATGCATTTTGGCCCCTTGGCGAGTACTTGCTCCAACAAGTTATGCAAACTATGCAATCAATGATTATGCTAATAAAAAGAAGATAAGGCAAAATAAAAATACAAAAAATAAACTTTTGATATAAAGCAGCCCTAATCCTAGCACGAGATAGTAATTTGAAAATCAGTGACTCGTTTATAAAAGAAACTTGATCTAGGAATAAGGAATCAAGGCAGCCTCTTCCACAAGACAAAAGAATGTCCTTTACAACACGTTATGCAGCCCAAATACTCAAGACCAAGGATAAAACAAAACACATAAGGTAGCCTTGTTAGTGATTTGACCTGTCAAGGCCAAATGACTACCCCTATCATTTGAAACTTTCCTAAATCTCACCCATATCCCTTTGCAACAAGTCAAACCGATCAATTGTGGCCTAAAAACATTAAGTTTGGTAAAAAACATCAAAATGGATTGTAAATGGGTCATTACCTTTTCAAAAGAGCATTGTCAAGTTCAAATATGCAATCCATGCACAGGGATCAATTTTGAAAGAAACTTGAACTTTCTGGGAGCTACAGGTGGTTTCAGGACCTCAAACTTTATACACACAGTTATCATGACTTGAAAAACTTTATGACAAAGTTTTATGGCCATTGAATGAGTGGAGATGCCCACTGTTTTCTGACAGTCCTTAGCATGTCCGTTGGAGATCAGCATTGGAGTAGGCATCGTTCTGGAGTGCTATAGAGGTTTCTAAATTTAGATAAAAGTTTTAAAATCATGGGATGATGTTGTTACATCATAATCATACCTTTCAAGAGTTTCAAAACTCCAAATTTTAAGCAAACCATGTTTATACAAAGTTTTGGAAGCAAACAGGTATATAGGCCAAAAGAGGTTTTTTTTTACTTTTCAAGCAAAATGTGCTTTCAGAGTGTTTTGATAACATAGTACAAACCCCATGATAATATTTTCAAGTATTGGGAAGAATGTGAAGAGTTATTTTCATTTTGGTGAAATTTTTATTTTTTCAGTTCTAGACACCCTTCCTAGCCTCTTGTTCAAATTCTCATATCTTTCATCACATGTAGAGTTTGGCCAAATGCTCTTAGTATGTTTTAAGTACCCCTATTTAATTATAATTCATAAAAAATTTAAACCAATTTATGAAATAGGCTTTATGAAAAATCATTAAGAGTGTAGGCAACTCAGAATGCAGTCAAAACCCCACAGGTAGATTTCAACACATGATAACTTTTTATATATTTTGAATGAGAACCCAATATTTTCAAGGATGTTGGGGGGGTCAGTGTTTACACATCAATGAAAAAACTTTGGGATTTGGAGGTCTTTACTTCATGAACCATCATTTTGAAAATTTAGCTTTAAAGCCAATCTAAACCCTCAAAAAACCAGTTTTGAAAAAAGTTGATCTTATTGACATCAAATCATATTTAATCAACCTGAAACTTTTTCAAATGTCAAGTAAACTCAGAGAGGATTCCAAAAATATCAATTTTATGCATGGAGATGTACGGATAAGGACAAAAATCATGTTTTTTATGGAAAAAAAATGTAAAATGAAGTACATGACACTTAAATGAAATCTAATCAATGGAGATAAAACCCTAAAACTTGTTCTTCATCTTCAAATTTTATTTTGGTCAAAAATCATCTCAAAAGTGTCCCAACCAGCTCAATCAAAATGGCCAGTCTATAGGAAAATGAAACAAAATAGGCTTAGTCAACCCTATTGACTAAATGGCAAAGGTTTTAGCAACAAAATCACATTTTTGGTGATGAATAATTTTTTTCAGATGTAATTTGTTGTTTTTTCAGGGTTCATGGCTTCTTGTTGCAGGTTTAATGGAGTTCAAATTCACAGATTGGCTTTTAGGCCTATTTGGTCTAATAGGCCTAGTTGGTCAAATGATCAACTTAAAGAATGGCGTTAAAAATCTATCAAATGAATTAATTTTGCAGTTACCACGTGCCATATCTATTTTTAAAGCAGATATATCATTCTCAAGTCAATCCAAAAGTTCCAATTCATACAAATTGAGCTCAAGTTGAGTTAACTAGTACTTAAGGGTCAAATCTCCTTAGTTGACTTTTGACTAGATCATGATTTGCATGCAAGGTTAGACTTTCTTATGTTCCAAAACATGTTCAAACACTCAAGTGGAGTTCCCTTTTGAATATTGGCATGGAATTTCATGCATGAAACAATTTTGAATTGTCAAATGGGTCCCACCACTTTCCTTCCACGCCAAAATTTGAAGATTATACAAATTTTTATAAAGTTTGGAGATTTTGATGAATTGTTTTGTATTGTAAAAGAATTAGGTCTTGAGTTAACTAACCAAGACTAATCCTTCTCTAAAATCAACTCCACTTTGGCTTTAGGTTAGTTTTAAACATATATATTGGTTTTTTCAAGCCATTTTTAATTAATTCCTAAAGCAGAGAAAAAATTGTAATTGACACCATTTTTTATCAAATAAAAGAAGATTTTTTTTGCATATGATTTTGAATCAAAATAGAGTGTAATTTGACTGTGTACCAACATACAAATGGCATCTACTTTCCCTTTTTGCAGGTCCTTTCCACACTGTGAAAATCTCATCCTCTACAGGTCATTTGAAGAGAGAAATAAAATTTTGCAATCCAAAATCTTTTCAATCCTTCATCTAAAATATTTATGTTTATGAGCAATCTGAAGAATTCTTATTGATTTATGTGTGCCTTAATTTCAATAGCTTTTAGAGAATACCAATCGCTCAGGTGCATCACCCCTTTAATTAGGATTTCCTTTCAGTTTTTCCTTCTCCTTTTCATCCCAAAAAACCACAGTAGTTCAAATTTAATTGATAAATCAAAAAAGGAACCAGCCCTCTCTGGAGGTTCTTCTCAACATAGTCACCCACACTCTGAGAAGTTCCCATTGTATTAGTTGGAGAGAGGGTGTGCTTGCACATCTTTAAGCAGGGTGTGTCAGGAATCTAGAACCACAAACCTGGCTCTGATACCAACTGTTAGGACCCGGAAGCACAATTGATTACCATGTACAAGCAACTAAACGCGGAATTAAACCAGAAGTAATAAGTAACTAGAAATCAGAAATAACACAGAATATGAGACAATACCCAATTGTATTAATACTCTTCCAGAAGGAAATACAACAAAGAAGATGCCACAGTCTTCTTTCTTACACACCTCTAGGGCTCCCACACCTCTAGGGCATAAACAATAAATCTCTTCAAGAGCTCACTCTCTCAATTACGGTCCCAAAACACAACTCAAACACAGAGTTGGTGTTCACCTCCAACCAATTAGTATCAGTACTGCCAGTACCACCAGTTAGTATCACTACTGTCAGTTCACAAGTACTCCACGTACTCCATGATCGAGTACACACCGTACTCCAAGTACACAACATACTCCAAGTATATCTCACCTGATCTTGCTACCTGTTGTGTTGCTGACCTCCCTGATCTTGCACACCTGCAAATCACCCTGGTTCTGCACACCTGCAAACCTAGATCTCGCACACACATACACCTGCAGATCAACCGATCTTACTTACCATGTAGATCTCTCTACACCCTGAAGAACCCTTGTCCTTGTCTCACCAAGTCCTTATGATTCTCCAAACCAGTACCTCGGTGGATCTTCTACCAGATCTTGCTATCCCGCAGATCTCTCTGATCATACACACTCGGCACCCCTGTGGAACTAGGAGGAACATACTTTGCTCTCTTCACTCTGAAGGAGCTAACCTTGCTTTTACTCAACTAGCACAAATTACAATACAGCCCATGAGTCTATTATATAGATCTCATGCAAACAATAATTAGACATCCAATTACAATAATTAGATCTGCAGCTCCAAGACTAAAATTAGCCTTTAACATGCAAACAACCGGTTCGTTAACTAACTGTTCGTCAACTAGCAGTTCTGGAACCGCACAAGCGACCGACGTCGGTCCCTGTCTGGCTAGAGATGACCGACGTCGGCCGATACCTGACCGATGTCGGTTGCTCTACTCACTGGATATGACCGACGTCGGTTGATCAGACCGACGTCGGTTGCTCAGCAACCTCTCAACAACCTCCTCCATGTCTACATCAGTGAAGCTTTTAGCTCCACAACCTTACAGGGTGCAGTCCAGAATGATAACAAGCCCCTTATGCTCAATAGAGAGAGAGAGGATTCATAAAACAAGTTTCTCCATTTCTATTATTCATTATTGTTCATTCCTAATATAAAAATATCATTCAACTAGACTAACTTCCCATTTTAATAAGAGTATTGGATCTTTATCATACACATCTCCATGATAAAACAAATCTCAAGGGAGCCTACCTCTTCTCCACCACTTACCAAGCAACAACCCAAGCCTCCAAAACTCAAAAAAATGATCTCTACTTTCATTTCCTAAAGCTCCTCCTTCCAACAAGCTCCCCACCATGGATAGTCAACCCAAAATGAACCATTGATGGGAGATTAAATACAAATTTCGTCCACAAGGCTACAAAAATTTTCATTAATGGCGGCAATACCCTCCTTACAAGAATATTCACTTCTCCTCAGACACCCATGCTTATCCTTACAATGTCCATGTGGATTTTAATTACACAAGTAAATCCACTCTTACACATTTCTTAAAAATCATTAACTTTTATTACAAGGCCCATACATTTCTTACATTCCTATTAAATTTTATTATATGTATCATGTGGGTTTACATGCACAAGTAAACCCACTTTATTACACACATTTAATTCCCTCACATGTCCACATGGGTTCTTACAACTTTATTAATTTTATCACAAATTTACTACATGCTCCAACTAGCTGCACAATCCTAGCAAACCTAAGCCAAAATCCTTGGACATGTAAGCTACATAACAAGCCTATTAGCTAGAATTCATAGCATTCCTAGAAGGCCTATGAACTCATTTATTTTAATTTTAATGTTTTTTATTAAAATTATGTTAGTGTATATAACATAAAATTAATATTGGTTAAATTAAAATAGTATAATTGGAAATGTTTAATTATTCACAAAATTAGGGAAAAGAATTTTAAAAACTCCATATGCTAGGGAGACTGTGATATTAGTTTAAGATACTTATCTCCATGTGCATTTAATTTCTTTAGGAGACAACCATGTACATCTGTTGGAAATATTGTCATTGACGTCAAAAGCAATTTAATGTCACAATGATAATCAAGTGTTAATTTATTATGATTAAATAAAAGGTGACTTATTAATTAGTTATGGAGCCCCGTTTAGAAGTTGTTGTGCATAAACAAGGGCTGGTCGACCCCCAATTGTTGGCTCCCAAGTTTGGGGACAAGTCGTCCCACTTGAAAGGTAAAGGGACACCTCTTTTGAAAGAAACACCTCCCTTGGATAAGTCGCCCCTCTCCATGAAGAGGCATCAAGAGGCTTGAAAAGAGGTGTAGAGAGGTTAGAGGAGGTGTGAAAACAAATTGTCTTTCTATATTTTAAGTCTAAGCAGATTTATTATGAAGAAAATTGAAATGACCATCATCCGTTGAAGAAGCAACATTCAGAAGGTGGAACTTTGTTTCCTGTGGAGGTTGGTGCCTCCTAAAGAAGGGATTGGTGTCTCTTACTAAATTGGTGCTTGGCGGTGAGAATTGGTGTCTCCAGTAGGTTGGTGCTTACAAAATTTGTAAAAGAATTTTATTATTCGAGTTGGATTTGGACAATAGATCCAAGCAACTTTTCTTTGTGATTTTTTCCGAGAGAGGGTTTTCCACATAAATCTTGTGTTTCTTAATAGATAGATCTTGTGTGAATGTTTTTATTGTGGACATTAATTTTAAGAAAGTAAAGTTTTAAATCACACTGATTAACTCCGCCCTGCACCGTGCCTTGCCGCCTGCCCATCTCCCCCCCCCCTCTCAGTGTGTTGTGTGCTTTAACAAAATCTAATGGAAAAGTGAATCCAAAGGTCCACAATGTCGAAAGGTTCATCAAGAAGATTCAACAAATTCACCTCCAAGTGCAAAGAGGTTGAGGAAGTCACAAACCAAGTACAAAGAAAGGCACGATAAACATAGGACTGAGCATAGTTTCCTTTTTGGAGAAAAGGTGTGGTTGTACTTGAATAGAGAGAAACTCAAAGGTAAGAATAAGAATCTCAAGCCTCTTAGGTATGATCCATTTGAAATTCTAGAAAAAGTAGGTAAGAATACTTTTAGACTTGATTTGCCTACTTCTATGAAGATTTATTCAATTGTCAATGTTTAGAATCTACATTTCTTTGAGCCTTATATATTAGACAAGAATATGATGGGTTTGTGTTCCCTCCAAATGAAGACCTTGCTCCTAATAATCAGTTTGATTTAGAGGAGGATGTAGTGGTATAGATTAAGGAAAGGACAACACAAAGGAGAGTGAGAGCATTAGTTGATTGGGTCAAAGGGTTAGCTACCAACAAAGGTCAAATGGTATTCCAAAAAATATGTGGGAAAATTTTTTCCTCGCTCAATTCTTGAAGCTTTTAAGAACTTAAAAGCCTCCAATTAGGGAGACTTGATCCAAAATTGGATCCTAATGTACTAGTCAAGTAAACTAGATGTTTATGTAATACCAATTGTATGCAATTCATGCTTGTAAGACACTATTGTAAG